>JARVGS010000548.1:16294941-16313803 GCA_031762315.1 Hypsolebias antenori | reverse complement strand
CACCGTTTATTTATTTTTAATCTTCACTGATGAAATTTTTTTTTTAAATACATAAAATGTTTTTAAAATAATGTTTCCACACTCCGTCTCGGACTCCTGGTCCTCCTGCCAGCCAGGCCTCAGAATCTGACCTTTGTGAGCAGACGAGGCAGGGGCTCGGGGTCCGGCCTCGCGTGCTTTGCAGGTCGGCAGCTCGTATGATCATCCGCGGTGACTCAGTTCGCTCGTCGGTCACCAAACACAAAAAACACCTGGACTTCAGCATTAAACACGGCGGCATCATTATTGTTTTAAAAATCTTTAAAATAGATCCAGCCGATGCGCCGCATCCCGAGAAATTGCAAATGTCAGATAGGTGAAAAGTTTCTGATCCAGTGACTCCTCCCCCTGGCCAATCAAAGTCCAGCATTCACGTTTTGGTCTGGACTCGGCTCGACTGAGCTCGGTCGGTCCCACCAGAGAAGCAGGGACCAAAAGAGGACTTGAATTGGCCTCAAATCAGCTAAAATACTAGCTGAAGTAATAATGCAAAAGGGTTCTTTCCGTGGCGCAGTTCCCATAGTTGGGGCTGAGTAGAGGCAGTGCAAATGGGGCATAAGGGTGCATTCACACCAGCCCTGTTTAGGCCACTTTAATCGAACTCTAGTCCGTTTGCCTAGAAAGTCCTGTTCGTTTGGGGAGGTGTGAATTAGAGTTGGACTCGGGTCCAAATAATCCAAACTGACCCGGCCCCAGCCTGCGGCCATCATCTCTGAACCCCACCTGATCCGACGAATTAACAGTAATTACAGATCTGAACCTGACACGCCTTCCCCCCGACATTTTTAATTAAGCTTTGACTGCTTATACCACCGAGTATTATTAATGGTTTGCAGACGCACGTGGCTGAGGGGGCAGAAGATCAGAGCTGAGGAGCTATCAAAGCGCATTAAATGCTTCCCTTGCTTCTGCCTGCATTGAACCCGGCTCTGACATGTCGGATATTTAGTGAGCGCACCTGTTTAGGTCGTCATCCGTGCATGCCCGCTGAGGGCAGCGGCTGAATGAACATCCATTTGGGCTGATGGATCGCTGCCAGTAGTCCCATCTGAAGCTTCCTCTTTCAACCAGCCAGTCGGCCTGCGATCAAATGGCTGCATGCAGCAGGTACAGTATGGCAAGCCATGTTTGCATATATTGGCTCATCGGCTGCACGCGTCCTTGACACAATAAAAAGCTTGACACCAACCTGGCACACACATTAAGCACATTAATCCGGTCCAAATCCGGGTCGGGTGGGGCCGGGCTCCAGATTCATGTTAGAAATGACAGCTCTAGTGTGAATGCGCAATTGAAATCTGATGTTGACCACAAAAGTGAAATCTGGTTTGCCTAAATACCTAGGTCTTGGTTCGGTTGAAGTGAATTCTGGTGCAGTTCAAATGCTGTGTGAATGCAAGCAGACTGGAGACTGCTCCAAAAGCAGGAAGTGGACTACAACGCAGGGCAAACAAACGCTCATTTCTCTTACCTCATACGGAGCCATCACAACCGCCTTGTGTGAAAAATAACATTCTTCATGGTCTTCTGCTTCATCTTCCGCTCATGCTGAGTCCATTGTTGAAAAATGACAAAACAGAACTCCTAAAACCGCCAAAATTTGATGCCACTCCGCTTTTGTTTTTATTTCCAGAAGAAGAGTCTTCTTGAGAGGTTTTTGTGCTGTTTCATTCAGTAGTTCTTGGTGCAGCGCCACCACGGGGTGGACAGGTTGGCTCGACTGACTCGGTGCAGTGTGAATGCAAACCGCATCGGCTGAAATGTAAACAAAGGTTCTGAATTTTGGTCCCCAATCGAACCGAGTCTACCGGATTATCAGGTGTGAAAACAACCTGCGTTTGTTGCAGCGCCTCAAACTGACAAAGTCTTTTCGATAAAAGATCAAATCAGTAAAGAAGAATTCGTTCAGAGGACCTGACTGAACCTTGTTAGATTTTTCTACGTGGATTATTAAGCATGCATCAAGACATTGAAAGTACAGTTGCCAAACATACACCGGATATGCCTAATATTTTTTGTAAAATCATATCTAGTGTTTTTGAGCAACTTACCAGTCTTTTCTTGTTTCTGTGTCTTTTCACCTTTTTTATCTACTGTAGGCATTTGAAGTGGCAGAGACTGAGCTGGGAATTCCAGCCCTGCTGGACCCAGAAGACATGGTGTCCATGAAAGTGCCTGACCGTCTCAGCATAATCACATATGTGTCCCAATTCTACAATTATTTCAACAACAAATCACAAGGTCTGTTCACTTGAATGCAACATGAGATGGAGCACTTTAACTTTTGAGTCTGATAACTGACACAAACTCACTCTGCATTGATAAACTCAGCAAACCCACCTTGTATGAAGAGGCTGAGTTCTGTCAGTCACAACGAGCCCGCCCAGAAAAGGCCACCAACTCCTTTAGAAGACCAAGTGGTTCAGCATGAGGTGAGCATGAGACGTAGTGTAATGAAAAGACACTCAGATCAACAGCAGACATGTTCATGCATGTATTGTGTGGTTCCCTTTTATGGCTGGTAGAGTTGAGCCTTAATGAACTTTAAAAATCATTGCACGATACCTACCAGAGCTGCATGATAGCATCCACTAGTTTGCAGCTGTTGTTTGATAATCTAATAGCGCTGGTCAGGGTTACTAAAAATAGCTCCCTATGCAATATATGATGTCAGCAAGTACCCGGATTTCTGGCAAACGTAACTTCAAGTACAGTGCAACAGAGAGCTGTAGTTGTGGTTTGCACTGACAAAAAAATGCAGAAAAATGGCATCTAAGAAGCTTTGATGCTACAGGATTTGTCGTAGTGGCGGCCGATGCGTTGACAAGCCTCATGTGCAAGGTGTTTGGTTCATGCCATTTCCAAAGTCAATTACTCAGGGAGAGAAATGTGATTGTTGGCTTTGACTGAACAAATGTAAACAAGAGTATTTACATCTGTTCGAAACACTTAGTTGGAGGGAATGGGCCAACAGAGGAGCGCCCTGATCCCATACCAATGACTCCAGTCCTTGAACCAGTATGTCCATCTGTCCATTATGTTTTACCCGCTTTTACCTTTCGCATCAGAAACTAACTGGAGCACTGAACGTCCTTTTCAACCAACCTGCGCTAATTTATCTCAAGTGCTGATTTCAACCAGTGTTTGTAATTGAACACAAACAAAGGATATGAGGCTAAGTGGTAGGGTAATGTTAAAAACACTAGCGATCCCAAAAATACTGTCACCATCCTGCCTTTCTCTACCTGGATAAATGTAAAAGTACCGGTAGTCTAAAAGTGGTTTTTGAGAAAACTTAAATTTCCTTTTGGTTTCCAAGTACCAATTGATGGTGGTAATGAGAGAACTTAGAACTTATCAAGTTTTAAACAATGTTTTCACTTTTGAAAAATAGAGTCCTCGTAAACAAACTGATTGCTAGTGGCTCACACCGGCTAACAAAGTAAAATAAAAGAAATGGCTGACAAAATCATTCATCAGGCCTGCCACTGGAAGCCTATGCAATATGGCAAATGAATGGCATGCACCATGCACAAAATCTTCTGTCATCTGTGCTCCTCACCAAGGCAAAAGAGCATGAATCAGCATGGAAACGCCGAGAACGCCGCACAAACCTTTTTATCTATCAGTCATTTTATTTATTTATTATTATTAATTTATCAATTCAGCCTGGTTGCAGACATTGTTATTCCTTTGCACTGTAATACACTGGAGCTGTGCATTGCTGTGTCCTTCAATGTATTCCAAGTTGATTTTGGCACCAGGAACATCATCATTTTTAAGATTCTTCACATAATTCCCGTGACGTCATCCCCGATCAACGCTATTGTGGAAAAGCACACGTTTACTTTCATTAATTATGTAAATTTACATTTGAAGCTTTTGGTTATGTACCAGCAATACTGAAAGAACTACAGTATTTGGATTTTAATTGCACATATCTTCCTTTCTGGTTCAACAATGCACAGAATATACTTGTAGATTTTTATTTTTGTTCTTCCTTGCCTGGACATTGTTTTGCACAGCATGGGGTAAAAAGCTAAGCCACGGCATTAGAACAAGTCTATAAAGATAGCCTCTGTATCTCGTTTCTCTTTTCTTTCGCACCTCTTTCCTCCATCTTGTACTGGTGTCCTCATCATCACCTTTTTTCATCCCCTCCTCCCTTCTGTAGATGGAAACTCATTTCACTCCCTCCTCTTCCTGTTCTTCACCCTCACATCTGGTTCTCCCTTCGCTCTCTGGTCCTGAGCCTAGACAATAGTGCGGGGTCAGGGGTGGGTTAGCAGGTTGAAGAAAAACTTTTAGGTCAGTCTTTTCTAATTATTTTTGTATATAAAGGACTAGCAATGGTATTATGCTAACATCATGTGTACCAGGTTGTGCATTATGCTCCCACTAACCTCTTTTATGAGCCATGCCATTGTCAAATGCCTAAAAACTTGAAATCAATCCTGAACATCAACCCCAACCAAAGAATGACTACCACAGCCACTAATATGTTTGTTTTTTTACTAATACTGTAAACAGCACATCCAGAAATTTACAACGCTTCACTTTCCCCACATTTTGTTGTTACAGCCTTATTCTAAATTGTATTAAATTGATCTATTTCCTCAAAATTCTACACACAATACCCCATTATGACAATGTGAAAAAAAATTGAGATTTTTGCAATAAGAAGTCACATTTATTAAGTATTCACAGCCTTTGCTTAATACTTTGTTGATCCACCTTTGGCAGCAATTACAGCCTCAAGTCTTTTTTAATATGATGCCACAAGCTGAGCACACCTGTCTGTAGAGAGTTTGTCCCCATTCTTCTTTGCAGAACTTCTCAAGCTCGATCAGGTTAGATGGGAGACATCTGTGCAGCTGTTTTTAGATATCTCCAGAGATGTTCAATCAGATTCAAGTCTGGACTCTGGCTTGGCCTCTCCAGGACCTTCACAGAGTGGTCCTGAAGCCCCTTCTTTGAGATCTTGGCCATGTGCTTTGGGCCGTGCAAAGGCTGTGAATACTTGTGTAAATGTGATTTCTTAGGGGTTTATTTATTTTTTTTTTTAATACATTTTCAAAAATCCACCCAAAAATCTTTTTTCACATTATCATGATGGAGTGTTGTGTGTATAATTTTGAGGAAAGAGATTTATGTAATACAGTTTGGAATAAGGCTGTAACATAATATCTAACTTGCATTAAATATTAATTACTGTTTAAGCTGTTAGGAATATACAGTTCTTCATGAGTCAGTGAGCTGTAGGTGTTTGAGTGACCAAGTAGATGTAGCTAGCTAAACAGAATCCTGACTCCATGTATGATCTCCCCCTCCCTCATTACTCTTCATCTTGCCCCCCTCCCTCGATGTCTCCTCCCTGTCCTCGTCCTGTGAACGTCCTGGTCTGCGTGCACTGTCCAATCCAGCCTGCGCAGACAGGTGAGCAGGTGGCTGCGGCGGTCAAGCGCAACACTCTGAGCAGCACCTGCGCTGCCTGCAACAAACACGTCCACCTGGTGCAGAGGTTCCTCGTGGACGGCAAGCTTTACCATCGTAACTGTTTCAGGTGAGCCGCTGTGGTTTCTTTCAAAAACTAGAGTCAAAACACATTTGTAAGAGATGCACTGAATGCAGTTTACTAGGCTGATTTCCATTTTTAAATGAAAAAAATAAAATGACAAATTATTAGTTGCACACTCCTGAAGTCTGATTGTTTGCAACAAAGCTATGCGACCATGTTCTGCACTACTAAGTTTTGAAGTTCTTGTTTTTGTGTGGCTTGCAAAACTGTATTTTAAGCCACATCGTAGTCGCCTAAGCCTGCTTTGTATCCACCTTGGCAGCTGCCATTTATTTATGATTTGATCTACAATTTTTTATATCTGAACATGTTTTCTGTTAAAGAAGAGCTCCTGTGTAGTTGTCAAAATACAGCTTTTATGATTCTGAGATCTGTTGAAGATGCCCAAAACAACTCCGTGACTATTTTGATTGGGGGGAAATTGTTGCACAATCTTTTGGAAAATAAATAAATAAAACAACATAATTACGACTCCTCTGACTTATGCTAGGAAACTGAGAAACTCAAAAACGTCACAAAACGTTGTTCTTGGAAATACTGTTTGTCAACTAGTCGTCTGCAATCGCAGCCCAGTGAGATATTCTCTATTTTATAGTCCGTCAAACAGCATCGGCTTACAGATCTTCTTACATCCCTGGAAATCTACAATCAATTTAATTAAAAATTCTCCAGGTTATTAGACAGTGGGCCTGTCACAATAAACAATAAATCAATTAATTGCATGATAAATGAAAATTATCGACCTCATTTTCTTTTATCGGCGTTATCTTTTCTTCATGTCTCTCTTTCTACTGAAGACACTGGATGACAAAAAGCTCAACTCTGGTGTTTGACCCCTCCCTTTCTCTTTTCTCGTTAAAATCCATTTTAACCGTCCAAAATCGTGTTTTTGGATTGTTAAAAGCAGCTAAGCTGAGAAGCTAAGCTAACAGACCGACCTCAGGGGGAAAAAAAAAAGTCTTGTTGAAGCTCCAAAATTCACAGTTGAAACCCGTGCCTTTGTCTAAAAAGTTGTTTTTCTCTGCAAAAAGAAGATGAGAACTTGTTTACTGAGTTTTATTAAAAGCTTTGTGTGGAAAAATGCTATGCTAAACAGCTCAAACCACACAGAGCGTCCGCCATTTTGAGAACCAAAGAGAGAGCCCATGTCACATCAAGGGGCCTCCCTTCCATTTTTCTTAGAGACACGCTGCTCATCCCTCACTATCCATCCTTTGGTTCAAACAGTCTTATACTGCCATCGGGTGGTCAAAAAAGGTACTACACAAAAACAAATTAAACATTTCTTCTTAAATTTGACACTATGGTAATTACTAATTATTGTCAAATTTCAAACAATATTATCGTTTATCGCAATAATTTCTGAGACAATTAATGGCCCAGCAAAATTTATCATGACAGGCCTATTAGACAGGTATTTAAACATCCTAACCCATTTTGAGAACACTAGAGCTGAATTTTGACAAATGTCCAGGTCCTAAAGCCACAAGAAAACAGATAATTTTGTGTTTGTCCTATTTTAACAGTTCTTTTGTTGTTATAAATGTGTTTAAATAAGTATACATGGTCACTCTGATCTTTTCTTCCTGCTCATTGTTGTTTTAGGTGCACAGAGTGCCGCAGCACTCTGCTTCCTGGATCCTACAAAGGAAGTGACTCCGGGGCATTGATTTGTACTCACCATCATACAAGGCACGCGTCAGCCAATCAGAACGGTCGTTCAGATCTTAGTAAGAGACCGGTGGAAGGGCAGTCTGCCAGAGCTGACTGCAGCACAGTTGCCATTCCCTCTGAGAGGGACCAGGAGCAGACGGCTTCTCCAGTAACAAATACCGACGTGCCAACTGAAGGCTCAATCAAAGAAGACTCTCTGGAGGAAGCAGAAGAGATAAACGGGAGAGTAGAAACGCAGGAGAAATCCCGTCCTTCCTCTCCTCCTAATCCTTTTGATGAGAGCGATGGGGAGGATGAGGAAGGAAAAGAAGACGACAATATGCAAACAAAGCCTGTATCTAATGTGGACATCCCGTCTACAACTGACAGTCTTGTTGAAGAAGTGAGTCGACCCGTACCTGCACCCAGAAGGATTTCTGAGCGCACACCTCCACCTCGCCCAGCCCCTCGAGTTCGGCTGTCCCACACGTCAAATGGACCGTCTGTTGGTAAGTTTCAGGTGCAAAATGTAAATCCTTTTAAATATAAATGAACATTTATCTCACTTTTTTTTCTTTCTTGGAATCACAGAACATCAGAAGCCTCTGATTCCTCCCAAACCTCAGGACAGGTCACAATCTCCTGAAAGGTAGCTGAATTTACAATAAATGTCTACGTTACAGTTGCATCCACCTGTTGTTCACCCCCTCCATGTGTCCATATGGATGTAATTTGTGGCTTTCTTCTGTGTGATGACCCCCCTCCATCATTGTCTGTGTGTCTCTGTTCAGTGGCACCCATAAACCTAAAGATCCACCTTGGCTTAACCTGGTCCCATCAGATACCAAGAGGAAGAAAGCTCCTCCCCCACCCCCTCCTGGTCTGACAACACCTCCAAATACAGGCTCTTTATCCTCCCTCCAAGGGGAGGGCTCTGGATCCAGCACGCACCCACAGACCTCCAACCCATTTGAGGACGATGATGAAAATGATGAAAATGATGAAGAGGAGAGTGAAGGAGGGACAGTGCCTCCCACGGTGGTGGCTATTCACCCTTGGTACAACATCCCGCGGGCGGCAGACACAGCGGGAGCAGAAGTTACACCAACCAGAGGAAGCTCGTCCCGCTCTGCCAGTCCCGGGAGCGCTAAGAGCAAGAAAAGGCTGGCGCCTCGTGCTCCACAACCCCACTCCGGTAACCAAACTTGGTTTAATCATACCATCTTTGTCACCTTGATCAATTTGTCTTTTGAAGAAGGTCAAGACAACCTGAAAGTTTAAGGTTTTTAGGGAAGAAAAAAAAAGTAGTCCCTCAATTATTGCAGGGGTTATGTTCCAAACACCCCTGCAATAGGTTAAAAAACATAAAGTAGAAACACTTTATTTATTTTAGTATTTATATATATTTTAAGGCTTTATAAACTCTTCCCACACTCTTGCAATGTTCTAAACTCTTAAACCTATGTAATTTTACTACATACGTGTACGGTATATACTTTCCAGTACTGCAAAATTTTACTCAGCAGCTCTGCAGATCAGCAGCTTGGTTCTGATCAGGTTCGGTTCTGGTTTAGAATTACGTGGATAATTGAGCTTCAGGAAACTTCAGGATTATTTGCGACTTTCCTGCCAGTTCTGTGATAGCGTAGATTTGCGTCGCAAAACTTTCCCTCCATTTCAGTAGAAAGCAGCCACCGGAAACACTGTTGGCTTCTGGGTAGTGTAGTTCTTTTGACTGGCCTTACAGTGTAGGTAGGCTTATTGAAAGAAAACTACAAAATGGCGGCACCTGTCCGAAGTATTTTTCGTTAACTTTTTATCTCATACCGTCCCAGTTACCCGAGTAATAAGTTTTAAGATCTAAAAGTGTTTACACACAGCTGTCATTAATAAATGCTCTTTACTTGTGTTATGCTAACTTACGTTAAAGGCCAAAACAAATAATTCCCATACGTTTATTTCATTTTCTGGACTAAAGTCTTATCTAAAGTCTTGTCTACATGGAAACATAGGGTTTCTTTTAAAAAAATCCATTTATCAGTAATTTTCAAAAATACCCTTTTAAGCACGGTACTGTTTTAAAAAATAAAATAAAAAAATTGCCTTGTCCACTCAAAAGGATTGAAAACTACCCAAAACGTCATAGTAGTTCGATCTGTACTTGGGGCTGTAGAACGCTGCCACAAAAATACACCAAAACTGGAAACAAAGTGTGGAGCATTCGCAAAAAGCTGGGTCTTTATCAGTTAGATTAGAGGGCTATGACATCATCATTTTCAAAGCCATTCCTATAAAAAACACAAGTTTTAAGATTTTTCCACTTTCGTTCAGGGGTTCCTAAAATGCTGTTTTTATGTGGACGCAAGGCTGAAACTATTAAAAAAAACTTTTACTGTTCCCGTTTGAACAGCCGCCTGTAGGCATGGGCTCACTGCTTCCTGCCGAGATGCTGATTTGTTGGCAGTTTGCTGTTATAGCTAATGTCATCAAAGCTAATTTAGTTTTAGAATGAGAAAACTTTAGTTTTTAGGGTTTTCTTATGTTTGAAAATTGATTTTCCCCCCAAATTTTGTCCCCAACTTTTTATTCATGTTACACTATCAGAATTGCTAAACACATGTTGATTTGTTAAATGATTAAAATTAAGTCTTGAAAGCTCTCTTGTCTGGCATAGCTCCTTACATAAAATCATTTTTAAGTCTTCTTTTAACTGTTATTAATATTATAACTTGTGAATAAACACGCAACTTTGAGAAATCATTCTTCACTTGTGTCCTGTTAAATACTGAACTTTGTAAGTTGTTAACGTTGTCAGATTTCACCAGATTAGGACACTTGAGATGCAATAAAACAAGTGAAATTTAACACAAATTGGCTTATCAGATTAACAGAACAAGAAGAGTGATTGAATTCAAAGTGCAAAGTTTAAAGAGCAAAGTTTTTTTTTTAAAGAGTACTGTAGATGGATTTAAAACAAAGTCTGACAATGTGTGATGTAATCATATGTTAACATTGAACGTTTTTATCCTCCATCCTCTTTCCATTTTAAACTGCCGCTACTTTAATTCCTGTCTTTATGTGCGTTTTCTGTTTTTACACCACAGTTCTTCCTCAGCTCAGTCTCACTCTTCCTCCTGTTCTCCCTCTCCAGCTCTCAGTATAGAGAGTCTGTCCTCTGCCTCAGACCACAGCTCCTCCCCGAACCCCCTGGGTGCCAGCAACGACCAGGGACAGGGCTTCACCAAGAGCGTCTCTGAGCCTTCCATCTGTTCGCCCTCCGACAACTCGCCTTCCTCTTCCTCCTCAGCTCATCCTCAGCATCACCCCTCCTTAAGTCCTGCCCCCTTTCCCGTGCCGTCTAATGCCAGCTCGGCTCCAGCCACCCCACAGACCAGTCGTAACTCTGGGACAACCAGAGATCCTGGAGCTGCACCACAAAGAGCCACAAACAACAAAGTAATAAAATCACTTTCAAATGAAGCTGGTGTAAAGCTCTGCTCTTTGTATGAACAATACTAATGCTTCTTTTTGTGTGTTAGCGGTTTTGTAAGGAGAACCCGTTTAACAGGAAAGCAAATGCTGCCAAATCTGAAACCAGGCCCCCAAGAGGCCCACGACCTGCCAGACCCCCGGCACCCGGACATGGATTCCCGCTTATCAAACGCAAGGTTCACGAGTTTAAAAGTAACTTGTAAATAAAGGAGATCGCCGCTTTGAACACACTCTGACGTGGTCCAAAAATGCACGCAGGTGCAGTCGGACCAGTTCATCCCAGTCGAGGATATCCACGCAGAGATGGCTCAGCTGGAGAAGCAGCTGGATGAGATGGAGCAGAAGGGCGTGGAGCTGGAGAAGCAGCTGAGGGACAACCCTAATGGTATCACACATGTTGTTTCGCTCATTTCATAACCCCGCTTGTTGTTCATGCACCAAAATGTCAGTGTTTATTTCCTTGTGTGTTCAGATGAAGATGAGGAGCGTCTGCTGGTGGATTGGTTCACTCTCATCCACGATAAACATCTTTTAGTGCGGCGTGAAGCTGAGCTGGTTTACACGTAAGTCCTGGGTGGATGTTTCAGTAAAGGAAACTCAAAATTCATCATTTCTATAACGGGGATTTAGATGAACGTTTCAAATGTAGATACAATAGTCTCTTGTTTATTGCAGGGTTTCTGAGACCACGCCCACCGCGATAAGTGGAAAACTGCGAACTAGGAATACAGTAGTTCAAGTAAACTTGATTGTCATTACCATCTCATGTGCCACATGAGCTCATATGAAGTTATGTGTAGTAGTAGTAGTAGTGGTGGTGGTAGTGGTAGGAGGAGTTGTTTAGAAACCCTTCCAAAACTCTTGCAATGTTCTCAATTCTTAAACCTACTTCATTTTAACAACACACAGTTTTTATATGTAGCTACTAAATTTTACTTACCAGGCTCTGTAGAACAGCAGCGGTTCGGTCCGACTGTTCTGTTCCTGCAGATGTACCCTGCAGCATGACGGCGCAGTGGTTAGCACTGTTGCCTCACAGCAAGAAGGTCCTTGGTTCAATCCCCGGTTGGATCTGGGTTTTTTCCTCATGCTTGCGTGGGTTGTCTCTGGGTACTCCGGTTTCCTCCCACAGATCAAAAACATGCATGATAGACTGCCTTCAGGCCCAGTGCAATGGTCTAAATATCATTACGCATTCCTACCGTATGTATATTTTCTGTAATATCTTAACAGTGTTGAGTCATTTTAATGAACAATACTGCAGATAATACATGTTTTTATTGTTTACTCTGTGACACAGTTCACACTTGGACTTGTGATTCTGTGCATCAGAATTTCAGGGATGACATGCAGAGTCAAATGTCATTAAGCAAAATAAGAATAATAAGGAATGATTATACCTTTGAAAGTTTTTATTTAACACAAAAGCAAAACCAATGTGTCATTTTAACTGCAGTAAAAACATTAAAGTAAATGTTGTCAGTCTGAAAAAAGGAGCATTAGACCCAACAAAGGAACCTCTGATCATTTCAACTCGAGTTTGTCATCAACTCTAGTTAAAATATTATCTAGTCAACCTTGTAATGGGTCAAAAGGGAGCAATATTTTAACTTCCTGACACCGTTTTCGAAACGTAGACCCGAGTGTCGAGACATTTGGAGCCATCTCTTGTCTCCTAACATCCATGAACTGACTTTAATATTGCAGCAAGAATTTATTGTTCAATTCAGAAGAAGTTGGTTTTCAAAGTTTTTGAGTCCAGTCTTCCTCTTTTGGGAGAGAAAATCTGTCCTGCTGTACTGAACAGTCTTTCAATGGTCTTTCAATGGTCTTTCAATAGTCTTTCAATAAGGCCATGGGTGTTGTGTATCTTCTGGCTGACTCTCCCCAGTAGAATCCATTTTGGTGTGTTAGTAGTGCTGTGGGTGCTCCCAGCTCAATGACATATACACTAGAATATATGTCACTGGTCCAGCTCTTCTTGAAGGTGGGTCTAATGTTACCTGTGTCCACTTTGCAGTGATTCAATGGACCAACTCTCTCGACATCAGTTACTTTCTAACCAACGAAAAATAAAAAAAACTGCAATGTAAATGTAACTTGTAACTCAACACATAGAAATGTAGTGTAGTAGAAAGTACAGATACTTCATGTAAAATGTAGTGGAGTAAAAGTAAAAGTACCCACATTTAATTCTACTTAAGTAAAGTACAGATACATGAAAAATGTACTTAAGTACAGTAACAGAGTATTTGTACTTAGTTACATCCCACCACTGATCTAAATAATAGAGAGAGATCAGCAGCCATGATAGATTTTGTCTATTGACCTTTCCTGTATTTAGCCCGTATACACCAAAACAGGTCAGTACTTCATATTTTTTTTCAAGTTGTCATGCTCACGTCATACTTGAATGGATGATATTTCCAATTTCCCCTCTACTGCAGCGATGGGAGACAAATAGGAACAGATAATTAGCTCCATGAAATGGCCACTTTTCAAAATGCTCAAGAAAAAATTAACAGGTTTTTTTTTATTATCACTACCTGCTAAAGACACAACTGAATTAATGTTGCATCCACATCTGAGTGTGCAGGTTTATGTTTGTAGCATTAGCAAAATATCTCATAAGCCAGTGGATGAATGATCATGAAACTCTTAGAACCTCTACAAGTGAGTCAACTTTTTGAGTAACACTGTTCAAGATGGCTGACACTGCTAAGCAAACACAAAGAAGCTACAACTCATCCCATTTTATGGATACAAATCTAAAAATGGAAAAGGTAGGATCTGAGAGTCATTCCCAACTCATTCTCCAAGCACTACCTGATGTGATTTTTTTCCCCACTGTTAGCAAAATATATTGTAAACCATATTGTAAACCACTAGACATAATGTATTAAAACATCCAGAAAGTAAATCAATGATGTACATTCAAAACTAATTAATTTTGTATATCACTCCAACAAACATATCAGGCATGACAAACTGTGTTGGCCAACCAATAAAGGCAATAACTCATCCAATTGTACAGACATTGTGCTAAAATGTAGGTTGCTGTAGCATCAGTAATGCTACTAGGGATGCTAGCATGCTAGATGCTAAGGATGTAGCATCATCCCTAGCAGCAGGAGGAGGAGGGTGAAAACTCTGGTATGAAAGACAGCGGACCTTGTACATTCCTCTAATGAATACTAGTTCTTATCTTTAAAAGTTGCAAAGACTTATGACCACAGTCAGAACTTAACATTCCGCATAATTAAGCTTTTTCACAAATGCTTAGTGTGTTTTTTTGGTTTTTTACTTTCTGCTCCTTTGTTTGTGATGGGAAATGTTATCATTCTTTCTTGAAGGTGCGCACTGGTGTCCATTTCATTAAATTAGCTCTACGGTAGCTCGCTAATTAGTTTTTACAGCTTCTCTTTTTCTCCACATAGAGTTCAGATGTCACACGTGACTCAATTAGTAGAAATCCATGTTCAAATCAAACCAGATTAAATTAGCTATAATCAGCCCAGTGATTACCAAGACGCCTGTACAGGGCATACAACTATATCATCAAATATCAGGTGCTATAAGATGGAACTCCCATGTCACCTGCTGGGGGATTATTCTGTCCAGTTCTTGGAAAGATAGGTGAATAGTGGAGCAACCATCTAGGAAATGCCAGTGACGACCAGTAACAGAAGCTTCCCTGGTTGGAAACGCTACGTATGTGTCAGTTCTGCTAAAAAGCAAGGCTCCTTTGAACAGAGTTTAGTTTTTCAAGAACTGAAAAGATTCACTGACTCCAGCTGTAAGAGGTAAAGGTTTAGTTGCAAAGTTGTAGCTGAGTGGGTAGAGCAGTCATCCTCCAACGAGAGAGTTGGGGGGTTTGATTCCACCAGCAATCAAATACTGAAGTGTACCTGGGCAAGCCTGAACCTCTCATTGCCTCAGATGTGTCTCCCATTGGTGTATGAATGTGATCTAAAGCTGATTAATCTTTGTACAGATCAAGCAGAGTGCTGTATGAATGGTTAAATGAGGGTACATATTGTACTGTAAAGCACTTTGCGTATCTTGATAAGGTTGAAATGTGTATACAGTACGTCTTTCTATGTACAAGTACAGTCCATTTGCAATTTATCAATTTTTTTGAGGGGAAGGATGTTTAAACCATAAGGATCTGCTGAAAGGAAGCTAGGACAAGTATCTCACAATCATTAGAAGGTTTTTGTTCATAAGTAGAGGATAGTTTTGCTTACTGTCCAACAAAGTCCTCTGGACAGTTTCTTTATGTTGAAACATTTCGTCTTTCAAGGGACTGATGGAGTCTTCTGGATGAAAGACGAATTGTTTCAACACAAAGAAACCGTTCAGATGACCTGACTTAACTTTGTTGGGTTTTTCTACCTGGATTATTGAGCATGACCTACTATGTCTACTATGAACTAGAGGTCATTTCGAAAGGACAGAGGAACAATGGAAAACTGTTCTGAGTCAATATTTCAAACTTGAACAGTGAAATTCTACTTGGAAACCATGGGCAGCATTTCCTTTGTACAGAATAAGAGCGGGACCATCCAAAAACTAGAGAAATTGCATTTCCTGTGAAAATGCAGTGTGAGTGCTTATTGCTGAAGAACTTGCTGAAAAACAGCTGAAATTAGCTAAAGTCATGATGAAATATATCTGAAATGGAAGAACAAGCCCAAGTTAGCAGAAGAAAGCAGAAAGAACACATATTTGCTGAACTGGGTTTAAATGAGTAAAAATGAGCACAACAATTAGGAAATTAGAATTAAAAAAATGAAATTGGCACCAAAAAAATGCTGAAAAGTAGCTGCGAAGAGGCAGAAAGAAGCTTAAACTACCAGAAAGAAGAAAAGTGAGGTGAAAGGAACTAGAAAATGTGGAATTAGCTGAAAAAAGGCTAAATTTAGCAGCTAAAACATAGCTGAAAAAGCTGAAACAAGCAGAAAAAAGCTGAAAGGAGCATAGCAAGCTGAAATTGGAGGAATAAGTTAATTAGGCTGAAATTAGTTGAAATTACCACAAAACATTTTTTTCTAAAAACGGCTAAAATTTGCTAAAATGGCTAAAAATAGTTGAAATGTAGAACAAGCTTAAATTAGTAGATGAAAGCAGAAAAACATTTGCTGAAAGAAGCAAAAATTAGCACAAAAAGTGGAAAATCTCTGAAAAAAGCAGAAATTGGAACAAAAACAGCTGAAAGTAGCTAAAATGACAGATGTAAGCTTAAATTACCAGACGGAAGTGGAGAACCAATTTTTGCCAAATTAGGCTGACATTTTTTAAATTAGTGTAAAAATTGTTGGAATACGCTGAAAAAGCTCAAATTAGCAGGAAAAACAGCTACATAGTAGCTGAAACAGCAGAAAAAGCTGAAACTTGCAGAAATAAGCTGAAAGGAGCATAACGAGCTGAAACCAGCAGAACAAAGTTAGAAGAAGCACAGAAATGTTGTAGTTAGCATAGATAATTTGAAAGGAGAACAAAACAGATATAAAAAAAAACAGCTAAAATTGCTGAAAGTAGCTGAAGCAGAACAAAATGTGAAAGCAGAAAAAGGTTGTAAACAGATCTAAAGATTTGAAGGATGGAAAATGAGCTCAATTCATCTTCTATGAAAAAAAAGGCAGAAAATGCAAAATATTTCAAAAAGCTATACAGTAGTTGCACCAATACCAAACTTTATAGCAGGATTGTCCTGAAATAACTGAATGTTTAGATTTACGATTTGTTGAAATCGCTTGAAAACGGTGGAACGAGAATTGCACCGAAAAACTTACTGAACAAAATTGGATCACAATATCGTGAATGCTTCATAAACATTCACACAATAAGATTCCATCTAGAATAATTTGAGGTTATGAGACTTGCAAGTCATGGCGTTCTGGTGTTATATTTATATTTCACAAAATGTCCCAACATTATAGGAATTGGGCTGCAATACAAATGCTCTAACTTCAACGAAAGAGTTATATGAATCAGAGAAAAATCGCAAAACTTTCTAATCAACCATTTTGAATTGAACCCTACCCTGTTTGAGTCCAGCCCACAGCCAATGATAATAACAGTTTTGCTCTGAGCCTCGACTGTTTCACAAGAACTGTTTTAACACTTCCTGATAGATTAGCAATCTCTGACTCACAGGAGGTGCTGCATTTAATGGTATCAGAAATAGAGCCGTGACTCAGGTCCTTTTGTGTTCTGTGACCACCATGAGACCCCAGTTTTTGCAAATCGCCCTGGATATTTTGCAAAAATAACCATCGTTTTTAGCACTTTGGAGTTGAAACGTAATCCCTGAGAGCCTTATTGAGGTCTTGACCTGGAGCTATATGAAGTAAGGCCTCCTACACCGTAATCCCTGTGATAGATTCTTGCAATGAAGATGTGTATACTATACAAACAGTGAAACATGCATTATTAAAGAGAAATATTGAATCAAATGGATAGTGACTATAAAAGACATTTTGTTTCTGAATGGAAAAGTAAAACCGGTACAACAGCAAAAGATGGGCATGAATAAAGTAGGAGCGGGGGTATGAGGAGGAGCATGAATAAAGAGGATAAATAGTATGATGCCTGGATTTGAGTTAAAGGCAGCAAACTTGCCATTCATCACATGTCAAATACAACCCCTTTGCTTTGGTTTACTTTTGTTGAAACATCATACAAAAGTTGCAAATTGTAAAGAAATACACATTTAAAAAGTCATTGATCTATATTTAAATAAGGCTTATTTAGTGGCAACAAAGCATTTGCTTGAAGCTTTGGCCAATGCCAGCTGGTAGATGTACTCAGGGAATTAGAGGCATCTACAATTGCTAAGAAACTGGATTAACGTTTAAGATTCTCAGCCTGACTTACTTACCCCTGCTGCATTTCCCTCTCTGACATAAAACACTGCCATCAGTTCATAAAAAATTCAAACGGCATTAATGATGCACTTTATTTTGGAACCAAAATAGTTGAATTACGTAAAATGTTGCCTCCTCTTGCTGATTGAATTGAGCATTTCTTTCAATGGCTGATTCGCCCAACTCCTCGTAAACAATAATTAATACATTGAAAGAACAAAGGGCAACAACTGGTTTGAAGGCCAGGGCTCGGTTTCAAATGAATGAAAATCCCTCATTTCTTATGCTTTCTTATGATCCGCTGTTGCAAAGCACTGGTGGACAATAATGTTTTTGCCAGTTTCTATGTGTGGGGAAGTAGTGATCTGTTGGTGAAAATCCCATGATCCTCAGCAGGTAAAATAAAAAGGGATGGATGGCTGAATAAAAAAGATCAACCCTCACATTCAATTGGAACGATGCCAACATGCATGAGTCCTTTACTAATATTTTAGGAATAGCTTTAATTAGTTGAGCTTGGAATATAAAGTGGTTAGGAAAGAAAAAAGTTAATGTGTGTCATCTGGAGCAGGTTCTTTAAGTGAGCAACGTTTCATCCCCCATCCCATCCATAGGACTTCATATTGATTGTTTTGGATGGGTGTGTTTGCATGTGATAAAAGTCTACTTCTGAGCTTCCAACAGGAGGTTGAGTTGAAACACAGCAGTGAAGCTACACCTATGGGACAGATCTGGCTGACAGGCCTCAGATAGACAAAGTCCTCTGGATGGGGGACGAAATGTTTCTCACTTAAAGAAACTGATCCAGATGACTCGATTTAACCTTTTTTGTTACCTGGATAATTGAACTTAAAAACCTTTTTTTTTAATGGCTAGGAAACAATTTCTGACACAAAAAAACTTGCAAAATTCTTGCAGCTGATATAACAATTTCTTCAGCGTTATCATATAACTATTTTGTTGATTTTTCTTTATTTCAGCTGCTCTTTTCTTCAAGGGTTGCCACAGCGAGCGGTAGCTCTTATGCTAAAATAATCCAGTGCTTCTTTGGTCCAGCTGTTTCTCACTGACTCAGCAGTTTTAATGGATTAGTCAGCACTACTCATGTTGTCAGCTCAGTCAGTCATCTATCTGCCCTGGTGGTCTATCTATAAGATGGATGGATGGATGGATGGATGGATGGATGGATGGATGGATGGATGGATGGATGGATGGATGGATAGATAGATAG
>JARVGS010000548.1:16129761-16141491 GCA_031762315.1 Hypsolebias antenori | reverse complement strand
TTATTGTCTGTACAACAGGTCTCACTTGTAAATGAGTCTTCGGGGCTCAGTGTGACTGATGTGTTTACATAAATGTAGTATGAATGAATTTCTGCTCAGATTACAGGTCTGATCCTCATCACCTTGGCCTTCTTGACCAGCCTGCTCTTTCTGCTCATGTACAAAGCCATGTGGTACAACCAGCTCTCCTGCCCAGACGGCTTTGTCCTGAAGGTTAGCATTAGCGCACAAACACGCAATAATATAATAATGATAATTATTATAAAAACACACATTTTTACATAAAACATGGAGTCCCATACCTTTCACTCACGCGCCTACACAAGACTCGTGTTTTGCTTTCATCACATCTATTCCTTTTATTGAGATTTCATTTTTATTATGATGACTGGGGCATTTTTGTCTAAGTGTACATGTTTGTTTGCTTACATGTAGTGTTAGCAAAATATGGCATGAATGGATTTTAACAAAATTTTAAAAAGTAATCATTGGATATAAATCTACAACCCATTATCTGTGGAGCTGACCTCTTCAGCTTGGCTGCAATAGCTGATAAGCTTTAGCAAACTCACAATCGGCTAAAGTCCAGGTAATATTACAAATAAGCAGCTAAAATTCGAGGTGGTAGTAGCTGCGACACATTTTCAGCACATACGTCAAGAGTTAACGCATCTCACTGCATGAGCGTGAGAGTATTTTTAATCATAAGGTGAGCTTTAAGACACCATGAAATAAAATGACATTAAATTCTCCCACCAGAAGCAGGTCAAAGGTCTTATATGTTAGTTTTAAAACCTGATCTGTGTGTGAGACCAATAAATGGTTAAACTTCAGCTCTTTTTCTGCCTTGTTTCTCATCACTCCCTCACAAGTGGGGATAAAAAAGACAAACTCTTTATCTCCCAGCGACACCTTGGAGGAGGCATCGAGTACCGAACGAATGTTAAAGAGCCTGTCACGCTGAGGAAAACCACAGGGCGGGAGGAACAGACGGGGTGGGGGACTGCGGGCTTTCTTTCTGGTCAGGCAGAGATTGGGTTGCCTGCCTGTGAATCAGAAGGGTCTTTAATTAGGACTCAGTGTGACTAAACTGTGATTAAAGGCTTAACGGGGAGGGGGGGGGGGGGGCTTCTGGCAAAGTTTTTGAAGTTTTGCAGGTTAAAAGGTTTAAGCTTTTTTCTCACTTTCTTGTCAACAACACAAAAACTAAGTAAACATTTTTTTTTTTTGCCTTTGTGCATCATCTAATAAAAACCTTCACTTCCTTTATGAAAACATAAATGATATGTTTTGGTGTGAAGGATGTTTTATTACTTCTTGTCTGACAAACCGTAGAGTGGAATAAATAATTTTATTTACAGAATGGATTACAACAATCTATAAAACACTTTTTTAAATCAACTCATGACATTTGGACAAAAACATAACGTAGCATGGGTAACTTTTAAATAATAATTGAATTATAACAATTATCATAATAAGTCTTAATAAATGTAAGCTGCTGCAAGTTTTTGTTTTCTTTCATTCCTGGTCACACTCGGGCTCTTCAACTGTTTCTTTGTCTTTTTCAATTTAAAAATGAGCATTAAAGCACAACCAAAATGCAGCTTCAACTTTTATTTTTTTTTGCCTCTGAACTATTTATAATCAAATACTAGTTTTAAAGGAACAGGAAGCTGTTGCATTCTGACGTCATGACTTAATTCATGCAGCATCTGTGTTTGTTGGCAACTCAGTTTTGTTGAGTTGAATAAAGCTCAATATACAGGATGAACTTTAATGAAATTCTCAGGAAGTAATCACTGAATGTGCGTCTACAACTGATTAACCTTTGACATCAGTCCAATTCAAGATGGTCACTGCAGCTCCTCTAAATTAGCTAACACAAAGGCTCAGTCAGTTTTAAAGCAGCTAATGGAGGTTGCAGAAATTGATCAACTTAATGTTGGTTTGATAGAAACAAATCATCTTTAAATTGATCTAAAACCAAATTTATGTTGTTTGGATATTTAAAAATTGATACAAAACATTAAACTGGAGATTTATAATGTATTAATTCATAAAGTGTAGGAAAATAATTTTCTGGGTGTCATTTTGAACCACAAGTTTTGTTTGAAACAACATATTCAAATTCATATTCCAATGTGCTTATGTATCTGTGCAAATGGAAATAAATTATATTCTATTCTGTTCTATTATGTTCTATTCTATTCTATTATATTCAATACTTGTGTAATAATATGGCTAAACCATAGGAATATTGGAAAAAACAAGATATATTTTGAGCATTAAATATTTGTACACTCTTTATTACACCCTGTTACTGCTATATTTATTCCATTGTGTTGAATTTTGGGGTAATACATACAAAACTTCTCTACAAAAAAATATGAATAATGCAACAAAACAAAAAAAAGGAGCAATATAATGGATTGTGATTGTGAACACACCAATCAACTTTTTTTTAAATCACAGCTTATCAAATGTATGGATTTGGTACAATTTAAAACTGCTCAGGTGATGTTCAAAGCTAGAAATAAAATGCTTCTAAAGAATATTCAAAACTTATTTAAGAATATAGAGGGAAAACAAACTGAGAGGAAAATGTAATTTAAAGCAACCCTGTGTTTGCAGCACTCTTAAAAGCATGTATTTATCAGCTAAAGCATGTACATATCAGCTAAAACATGTACTTATGGAGTAATTTTGTGGAATAGCTTAGTTGAAGAGATTAAGCAAAGTAAATTATTGCCCAATTCAAGAGACAATATAAGGAGTACAAAATTAATGTGTATAAAAATATGTTATTCCAGCAGTTAATTTGTTAATTATTGTGTTAAGCTTTGATCTGTAGCTGATACAGAGTAAATTTGTATCTGAAGGTATATTTATGTACCATAATTTCCGCCATACAGGTTGCACCACCTATAAGTCGCATCAGTCCATACAGTACTTGTCTAATAAAAGTGGAAAAATCATAAATAGACACTTGGCCGTATACGTTGCATCTAATATGCGTCACCGCTAACAACCTGGAAATGTGGCTCGGTGTTGTGCCAAAAATCGATGGGCTGCCAAATGACGGCAGTGGGAGTATGCACGGGAGGACAATAATTTAACAAGATTAACACCTAAAAACAATTATTTGTTTGCTGGAAATAATAGAAGACTCTCAGTCATCCAGGACATGGTCAATTCCAAAATATTTACGACAAAAACAATAACGTATAAAGTGTAATAAATAAAGTCCAGTTGTTTTTGTCTTGAACTTTTTTGAATTTGTCATTATAGCCACTTTTACCTATTGCATGATACAACAGCATACCATACATTTATTACTACTCTGCAGCCATCAAGTGGCTGAAAATTGTACTGCTCTTTTTTTTTGAGTCAGAATGAAAGGAAAACAGTCATATCGCAGCCAAAAAATTGGTTTATAAATATGGGAAAAAATCCATAAGTATATCGCTTCAGCCTATAAGTCTCAGGGCATATAAATTATGCAAAAAACTGTGACTTATAGGCTGAAAAATAAGGTAGGTATACGTAGCTATGTATGCATGTCTGCACAGCATACAGTATGCTGCATGTATCCATGCATGTGTCAAACTTATGGTGTTGAGGGCCGCACTGGGTTAAATTCGGGGAATCTCTGTCCGACGCGTTTCCAAACTGATGTCACTCCAGGTCACTTCTTCAGGCAACGATCGATTTATTCTGTTTTAAATGTTTGTTTGCTTTAAACATTATACAGACTGAGACACAGACTGACCAGGTCCAAACAATTGATAAATGCTCTACATAACGTGCTCCGGCATCTTATAACACGGTCAACAGAAAATACGACGACCCCGGGCGCACCCAACTTCCTCATCCATACAAAGCCAGAACACCAGTAAGCACGCCATTTATACCTGGTGACAGTCACACACACATCGACATGCCCACCACCCAAGTGTCAAAACTGCGTGCTCACCCTTCACTTCATCAATTGCTTATTTCACTCATATGGCTCCTACAATGGGTTTTTATGTATATTTATATTGAATTCAGAATTATGTCCGAATTATGTAAACTTACAGGGACAGGACCGTTAGTTGAAGCTCAAATTGTGTTTATTTGTCATGCGCAGGTTAATACGGGTTAACAGTACAATGAAATGTTTAGGATGAAGAAAACTGATTTGACTCGCTAAAAAAAAAAAAAAAAAAAATCAAAGAACAAGCAAACAAAGAAATACTAAAAGCATGAAGTAAGAGTACACAAGAAAAAAGTACCAACAAGTGAGAAGGTAATTGGATAAGCCTTTGCTTCCTCCTGCTGCCTTTTTGAACACTTTCGTTTTGTTCATTGAATATTTTGGTGGAAATATTTCCTTTTTATTTATGCTTTTTGTTTTGTTGAAATTTGAACTGTTCAAAATGAAATAAAAATAAAAAGTTGTATTGATATTGAGCTAAAACTTGATGTGGCAGTGGCTGAGAGTCACACATTTCACAAAATGTTAAACTATTTCATGAAATCACCATAAAATCTAAAAAAAAAAAAAGTCTAGAAGCAACTAGAACTGTTCGTTCTCACCATTCGATGACCCTAAAGACAGTGAGCTCTGTGCATTCTTTTTGTTTATTTGTTTGTTTATTTCTGCTCCAACAGCAGAAGCACTGCACCCCTGCAGCTCTGGAGATATTTTACACAGATCAGCAGCAGCAGGAGCAGCAGGAGCAGCAGGCAGGGGAACCAGGCCTACGCAGCAGCACCAACACTGGGTTCTATGCCTCTCTCGGCCACCTCAACCACGTCAAGAGGACTGGGCCCCAGCTCCAGTCGTCATGGTTACCAGTCATCAGCACACTGAAGGAGGCTGAGGAGGCTAACGAAGGTGGCGAGACACTAAAAGGAGGGCGGGGGGGACAAGAGTGAAGGATCTGGTGAAAGTTGAAAGGGTGGAAACTCAATGTTGTGTCCGTTCTTGTCTTTGTGTGTGTTAATGTGTGTGTGTGTGTGTGTGGGGGGGGGGGGGTCATGTGTGAGACTGGACTCTAATTTATGACCTCTTGAATAACAAAGTAAAAAAGTGAACTTTTCAGGATTCAGACCTGATTTGAAGCTTTCCAACAGGTCACCTTAAGTTAAACGAGCGTGTGTCTCGTCTGCTGAGCTCCACTTCTGAAAAACTTCAAGTCTGTTTGCTTCTATTTAGATCAGCAATGTGTCGGCAGACATGTAATGTGCGTTCGTGCACCTCGTCTGCGTCTGCACAGTAAACCTCTCTGAGGCGAGCGTTGACAGAAGTGAAATCAGGTTTCTGCACGTGTGCAGGTTTTCACTCATCTGTGTGTCTTGCTGTGTCTTTAGTCATGAACAGATTGTAACTCGTCCTGAATGATGAACTCACAGTTTGACGCCTGAAGTATTTGAATTGTTTTAAGCTGAGGCAACTTCCACCTATAGAATGGAAATCACACATTTTGAACTGTTAAAGTCAAAGGAAAATGTGTTGATCAGCAGCAGTAATTGCATTTAATTGATCAGTACCACTTTACATTAAGGCTCCCCTTATAGGTGGCTAATAAATAGTTTATAGATAGCTGTTAATTCTGTTTGGATAATTTAATTATCCTATCATCAGCTCATTAACTAAATAAGCCACACAGGGAGGAGAAGATATTTTCTCAACCCAGGATTTAATCTTGCAAGATGGAGCAACCATTGTTATTCACATCACATGTGGTACATGAGGTGGAACAAAACGATGCACACAGGGTAACAGTTCAATCCAGCAAAAATACAAATTGTAAAGAAAAACAAAAGAGCTAAGATATGAACTAAGAAATACACTAAACTAAGAATATACTAATAGTACAGACTAATATCAGACAAAGGCGAGGTCAAGACAACGCTGCTTCCCAGCTTATAGGGCCTTGAGTTTATCAGGTGAAAGGCTCCATCCTTCTGCAGGCTCCACTTTGCAAAGACAAAACTCTTACACATGGTTATACAAGTTGTATAACATTTGACATTAATAAGGAAAAAACAACTATGACCTTTATATCTCCAACTAATTCTTCTATAAACACTTTATAAATAATTAATAACTGCTTATTATGCATTCATTAAGGGTGACAGAGACAAAACTGACCAGTTCTTGCCAAATAGTGAATCAAATCTCTTCACCTATATGTTTCATCTAGAGTTGTTAAACATTTCAGACTAAGTTAGTACCTTGTAAGCACAATAAGCATTTGTAAACCTATTTCTTTAGCATTTATTGTGCATTATCTGCATTTTAAGAATCTACAACTAATACAATATCTTAAGAAGTCTTTAGCCTTATTGTAAAGTGGTACCAATTGAGCAATTAGCAGGAAAGTTAATGCATTCAGTGTTAAGTCCAACTTATAACTTCTATGTTGCACTATAAAAGTTTTAATGAAATAAAAATGTGCAGAGTTACATGTAATATTGAAAAGAAATTCGACTTTAAAACAACGCCTTTTTCATTTGTCTAAGCTAAATGCAAACACTATTATGTGCCATCCTTTTGGCTGCAAGTAACGTGCAGATATTTTAAATAATTAACATTATTTCCAGCCTTCCCTAAATGAATGTATGAAGTAGCTGCTATAATAATCACACAGCTGATGTTAATGCTTATGATGTAAAAGCTCAATGTTTCTGTGGGTTTTGTTTTTATTTAAATACAAATTAACTTAACACCCCTGTATTAGACTGATTTTTTTAATGTATTTGTCTTTCAAAGTCAACATCAGTCTTGTTTATACCAATAAATAACCAGAAATTACTTGATAAATTGTGTATTTTTTATTATCTATAAAATATTACTAATAAAATAATGTTAAGGTCTGATGACATTTGTGAACTATTTTTCTTTATGACATTTGTGTTCATCAAATCAAGATAAATGTAAATATAAATCTTGAAGAAAAATAAATGAAAGTAACAATTATGTCAACTGTTAGAGCAAGACGTCAGCTGGTATTTTGCTTTAAAATATGTATTTTTTCTTTATATAAAAAACCC
Source organism: Hypsolebias antenori (assembly GCA_031762315.1). Classification (NCBI taxonomy): domain Eukaryota; kingdom Metazoa; phylum Chordata; class Actinopteri; order Cyprinodontiformes; family Rivulidae; genus Hypsolebias; species Hypsolebias antenori. The sequence goes on along the minus strand of JARVGS010000548.1, from coordinate 16,134,447 downwards.
TCAAAGCTTTGATTTTTTTTTTCAGTGATTTGTTATATTTGTTCAGGTATTTGTTGTATGTTTTGTTATTTGCACAGTTTTTTAATCTACTGTATTATCAGAAGTTTAGTTTATTTGCAACTAAATACATTTCTAAACCTTTATTATAAAACATAACAGCCTTTCTGCTTAGTAAAACGTTCCATACTTAAAAGCAAATTTAAGAATGTTGTTCACTTCCTCTTAATTTTAGTTAAGGATGTGTTATTAAGGTTAATGTAAAAGTTTAATAATAATATAATTATAATCATTTATCTTTAAATGAATTGCTCATAAATTTTGGAGAAGGGGTTCTGTGGAGATTTTATAGCAAATTACTGTCTTACCTGCTGCAGATAGCTCTTAGACGACCTCAGTTCTGTGAAAAATAGTTAAATTCTGACAGGATTAATGAGCGAGGTCAAGACTAAAGCAAAGTGTTGCAACAACTGCAGCCTAAATAAATCACAGCGGTTCATTAAGACACAATTTAATAAACCTTTTAATTTGTGTCAGTTTCATTTAACACAGATTATCTGCCAAAAATGATTAACCATTAAAACTATTTTCAGTTTCTGCGGACTCGCTCTATCGCAGTTTTTCAAAATAAGATTGGACATGACACACAATTGGCTGACTGATGGATGAGCCGCACGATTGGCATGGAGTTTTTATTTAAAATAAATTATTTTAAACTATTTAGCATCTGCTGCACCTCTGTGTAGCCCATGCTGCAGAAAAAGCTTCCTCCTGCAGCTGATCAGCTGATCTCCGTCCAGAGCGGAGAAGTGGGCGTGGCCAAGAATGCTTGCAGGTGGCTGAGAGCAGTGAGGCAGCGGGGAAAATCATGACATTCTGTGCTCTTTTAGTGTGTTTAGAGTTTAGAAACAATGTTTAAAATATTGCAATAGTGTGGGACGGGTTAAAAACGCCTTAATATAAATACTAAAATAAACCACTACTTACTACTTGTACTACTATCCCTACTTCGTGGTTTTTCACTTATCGCGGGACTTCAGGGTCCAGAACCCCCGCAGTGAACGAGGGACTATTGTAAAGCCCCTCTAACATAAAAGTATCCCTACATGCACGTTTTTGTAACATATTCATGCACAGTCCCTTGTTTTAAAGTGAGCACCTCCTTCGCGCTCCATCGCTCAAGGACGCATAGAATTCAAAATATTTCTCCTTCCTCCTCCTCAATCTGTAGTTCAGTGATTCAAAGCCAAGCCACATGCTCCCTGTTTCTAATAGCTGTGCTGCTGCGAGCCTGTCTGCATCTCATTTGCACTCACATACTTTCACACCGTCACTGCGAGCTCGAGGATGTGTGGCTTCAAGTGTGTGAGTGTGTATCCCTGCGTGTGTTAAGGTTTATGTGTCTTGCATGTCTTGATGTATGTGTGAGCCCATGCTTAGCCCGTTAATTAAATCTACATTATGTCCCGTTTAGCCTTTAAGCTTTTCTTCTCTCCTCTGACATGCTTTAGATGTTGTTGGCCTACGGCACAGAATTAAATGAAGTGCTACAAATTATTTATTGGAGCTTTTACAGATCTTTTCCACGGTCAAAGTCTAACAAATTGGCTTCAATTCAGGGCCGCTGGAAAATCACATAAAATCAGCCGATTTAGTCACGTAAAGACCGCCAAGCCTGTTTTCTTGCTCCGTATCATCAGCAGTGAAGGAGATGAAGAGTCAGACAGCAGGTTGGCTTCGTAATTTGTCCTGAATGTTTGGATTTGGAGTCCTCTGTTGCTTTGGGCTCCTCCTGAAGAACCGATCCATGTTCCTCTAAAATCTGATTTTACTGAAAAGCTGCAGAAAGGCTTCAAAGTACATTTCACTTCTTGTTTTTGTGTATCATGGCATGCAGTCTTTACAAATTTTACTTATTAAAAAAGAAATTTTTCTCAGACCTGAAATAATTTAAAAATTATTAGACAGTTTGACGGTATTCCTCTCATATATTTAACGTAACATCAATTTTATCACCTAAATTAGCACTTAAAACTTATAAAACTTGTCTTGTTATTTAACCTGATTCAAAAATTGGTCAAATTTATTTATTTATTTTAAAAAGATGTGGAGGAATGTCAATAAATATGAGTCTAGAACTCCTTTCCTTGAAAAACACAAAGTTATTGTCATTTTGCCATTCAAAAATATAATCGATAGCAGCATTTATTTCCATTGGATCCCCCAAAGCACTTTAAGAAAAGACAAAAGCAAACAAGCAGGAACAGCCTAGAGTTCTGCACACTCTTGAATAAAAGGATCTTTCGACAAAAATGCATGTAATTTATTTGTCACACACATAGAAAACTTGTTTCATGTGGCTAAAAAACATAATTATAACCAGATCCTGCACCACCCGGTCAAATAATTAACATTTTCACTTTGCTTCAGGTACAAACAGCTGGAAATTGGGTCTGCTTGTTCAACATAATTCAGCTTTGCATTTAACAATTTAAATATATTATTCTTATAATTTAAGATCGAACAGCACATACAAACCAGGAAAAGTAATTGAAGTCTATAGAGAAACTGCATCACCTGTGAAAATGCAGTGTGAATGCTTATTGCAGAACTTGCTGAAAATGCATTCTGAAATGTACAAAGTAGCTGAAATGGAAAAACAAGCTTAAGTTAGCAGAAGAAAACAGAAATAATACATATTTGCTGTATTTGGTTTAAATAAGCAGAAAATTAGGAAATTAACTTAAAAAAAGAGATGAAATTAGCAAAAGATAGCCGAAAAGGCAGAAAGAAGCTTTAAATATTAGAAGGAGGTGGAATGAGCTGAAAAGAAAAAAAAAAGGGAAATTATCTGAAAAGGCTAAAAACAGCATCAAAACAGCTAAAAAAAAGTAGCTGAAAGAGCAGAAAAGGTTGAAACTAGCAGAAATAAGCTGAAAGAAGCAGAACAAGCTGAAATAAGAATAAATAGGTTGAAAGTAGCAGAAATCACCATGAAAAACTTGAATTTATTTGAAAACAGCTAAAATTAGCTAAGAAGGAAGCTGAAAATTTAGAACAAGCTTAAATTAGCATAAGAGAGCAGAAAGAACACAATTGCCCAATTATGCTTAAAGAAGTAGAAATGAGGACAAAATAGTGGAAGTTCTCTGAAAAAAAAAACTGAAATCAGCGGGGGGATAAAAACAGCTGAAAAGTAGCTAAAAGTGGCAGAAAGTAGAAATTTGTTGCTGAATTTGGCTGAAAAGGTGGTGTAAAAAAGTTTGTTGAAAAAGGAGTGCAAAAAATGTGGAATTAGCTGAAAATCTAAAATTAGCATAAAACAGCTAAATAGTAGCTGAAATAGCAGAAAAAGCTTAAACTTGCAGAAATAAGGTGAAAGGAGCATAACAAGCTGAAATTAGCAAAAAGAAGTTAGAAGAAGGACAAAAACGTTGTAATTAGCAGAAAGAACCCGAAAGGAGTACAACAAAAACAGCTAAAATTAGGTGAAAGTAGCTGAAAAATATTTCATTTGCATAAAGAAGCTGAAACAGAAGATGGGAAGGATGTAAAATGAGCTCAATTCATGTCTATGAGGGGGAAAAAAGTGGCAGAAAAGGCAAAATATTTCAAAAAGCTAAAGTTGCACCAGTACCAACCAACAATACCTGCAGCATCAGTTCAATCTGGGATGTAAGAGCTGCTTTGTTCAGCAAGAACTGAGACAATCAGTGCATTTTACAGCTCGTGGGATTCCTTTAAGTACTTGCTTTAACAGAAACAGATTCAGACACAAAAACCAAAAGCTCTCAGGTGACGCTTCAACACAGCTCGTTCTGAACTGGCTGTTCTGCTGTGGGCTCCATGTCAGCACCTAAAACAGCGGCGTGGACTCTGACAGCCGCCCTGCAGGGAACAGGGAAATACTTTATTGGAAGCTAAATGAAAGTGCATGATTTTATTGAACAGTTTTTCCAGGAAACTGCAAACTCTACCACAGCACCGAGAAGAGCGTGGACCACAAAGTGGTGCAAAGATGGCGTTTAGTGCAAAAACTCATTAAGGTGTAGCTGCTCTTTGACTGAATAAATGGAAGAAATAAGAGGAAGGAATTAAAAAGAGTTAGCGTTTGTCTCCGATTGGCTGTTTCTGACACATGAGAGCGCCTCTTAAAGGTTAATTTCACACTAAGCTCAATGTTTTATTGTTCGCTCTTAGCCAGGAAGAATTTCACAGTAAAACCGGTCACCCAGAGCTTTTAATTTTTATTTAAAGGCCAATTTTTTTTTTTTGACGTTTAATGAAAATAAAAAGGGGGCAAGTGAGGAGTAGGGAACAAAACATGAGAGGAAAATAAGAGGAGAGCAGATGAGAAGCGGACGAGCCTGGGAAGTGAAGGTGGAGGGAGGGGAGCGAGCAGAAGAAGAGGAGGCCAAAGAGGCGCAGAGGAGGAAGAGGAGGGTGGATGACCCCTGTGTCTGTGTGTGTTGTTGTGCGTCTCAGTGGGTTTCCTCGGCCCTGGCGCCAGCTGGAAATGCCTCTGCGAAGCCCAGGGAGTGCACGCCCGTCATCCTCCATTCAGCCCCCTTTCATGAGAGAAACACTATCCATCCTCAGCACATCTGATCAGGCTGATCAGAACATCACCCAGCTTCTTTAGACCTGCAGAGCAAATACGCACAACTGGGGGGGGGGGGGGGGGGGGTG
>JARVGS010000548.1:16047860-16069254 GCA_031762315.1 Hypsolebias antenori | reverse complement strand
TGATTTGTGTTCTATTCTGAATAAAATATTAGATGTTGGCACCTCCACATCATTGCATTCAGTTTTTATTCACATTTTGTTTAGTGTCCCAACTTTTTTGGAATCTGGTTTTGTACGACATACTCTGCAGATTCACTCACTTTATTATTTCTTTGACTTCATTCTCCCCGAGTGGAAGTATCCCAGATTCACTATAAACACAAGCTGGCATGTACATCTAAAAGAACAAACTGCACCTAAAAACTTGTCAAACAAATTTTTCTTTAGCAAATTTGATTTCTTTTCATCATGTGCTTTAAATATCCTGTCTAATCCCTTGTGCAAGTGGTATTTTATTCAGGCAGTAAAGAAGGTCATCTCTTTTTGGGGTAGACATGGAGGAGGGGTGAGACCATCTGGATGATTTTTGTTTTTTTTAATCTGTTAAGCAGAAAGCCTCTATTGTTTTATAGAGAAAGACTGTGCAGTTTTTGGCTTTAATCACAAGTTAAAGCAATTTGAGATGTTATGGTTGCATCCAGATTTAAGGAAACAAGTAGTTTTTCAAACCATCTGGTCTAAGGTAAGATGCTCCAGCTTTTCTCCCCCCGAGTAAGAAATATTGTTGTTGGTAAAATCCAGGTTTAAGGGATGGTCTTGTTAGGTGGTTCTGTAATAGTGATGGAACTGTAAACTATTCCTGTGTAAGGCCTGACATGCCACGTTGAGTTTCAACATATTCGATGTTTGTTTGTCCATGGATGTACCAGGAATGTCAGAGAAACAAAACAATGTCTTAACCAGGTTGAGCAGGAATGAGCTTGAGAAAATACAGACACTTTGACTTGTATTTGCTGAGAAACAGCATTTTAACAAGTTTATGGAAACTGGATTGCTTAGTTGAAGTATTTCAACACGAGTCTGTACAAAGAGCTCAGTTTGTTATTGAAATGTGTGACAGTATATACCAAAAGCTGTTCTGTCACTGACAACAGTAACAAGTCAAAATATTTTTTTTTGTTTTTGCTTTTGTTTTGGGGAATTTCATGTTAAATGTTACATATATGTTTTTCAGTGGCCTTTGATGGACCATCCTTATGAAGACACAAGGTTACAATGGGACAGAGTACCTCAGAACAAGAGGTCCAAGAAGACTCTTCACAGGTGTTTTATTTTTATTGGCTCACTTTGAATTAATATGTTTTTACTGAAGAAAAATGTCGCTAAAACGCATTGCTGAGTTAGCTATAGTTGTCTGGGAATTAACTGACTTGTTAACATAAAGGCTGCCAACTGCACTACACAACGACAATAAATCTACACAAGAGCAATTTTGTTCTAGTGCGTAATGAGGCTTGTTAGAAAAATGTGAAAGATGGCAAAAAAAATCCTGTTTTTTAAACCTATCTTTAGAAAAGGCCAAATAGCTCATAAAGTGTAGCTAAAGTTCAATAGAGGAAAAAGTCTAGATAATTAAGTTCTGATGCAGCAAACGTGTTAATTGCGAGACTCGCCACTTTCAAGGAGTTCTGCCGCCCAGACTGTCTGGTCTGGACCAGGTAATCAAAACAAGCTAGCTGTGCATCGTTCACAGTTGGATGGAAACACACTGCTCAGGCTGCTCTTAAAACAAAGTCAGTTCTTCAGACAAATTGCTTTCGATATATTCTCATCTTGCTCATGACATTTTATCAGATCCATTGTCTGAACACAATGCACGCTGTTTCTGCGTTTGCACTTTACACTGAACTCCACTGTGTTTGCTTGAAGTCTTCAGGTGAGATATGCTGCACTAACCATCTTTAGGGCTGTCAGTATTACCTTTGGCCAGCTTAATGCATTTACTGCCAAATAACCTTTAAAATAAATAACTACACTAATCAATAATCACTGATAATGTAAAATGCAGTGCCAGTGGCAGTTAGCCAAAGCTTTAAAAACCTGGTACTCCCACTCTTAAATACTATCTGATGGTTTGGACGCCAGATACACACTATGCAAGCAAAGTAAACAATCATGGGTATCTTGGTCATCTGATCTCTGCAGTCCCTGTACTGGGGAGTGCTCTGATGAGCGCTTACTTTCATGTTTTTAAAAAGGTCTGTGATTGTGGTCTTTTTCATCATGATTAAAGAGGAAAATGGTTTCAACTTTTTTCTTGTCTGTTGTCCCTGAGACAGTGGAGTGTTGTTAGGCGATCTTATTTTATTAAAGTCAGACACTGAAAAAAGGCACACACGTCAAATAAGAAATTACAGATTCAATGCAACAAATTTTCATCCCACCACCTCCCCATTTTAATTTCCAGTTCCTTTCTGAAGGCAAATATTCAATTTCCACATTCTTTTACAGTCTGAAGTCAAGCCTTCAGGCCTTACCTTCATAAAGCCACATTTCAGTGAACTGGTTCTCATACTGGTGGTAGAAGTAAAGTTTGTCTCCACTTTCTGTGTGATAATGTTTTTATTTTTTTATTTTATTTATTTTTTTATTTTAGGACAGAATTGATAACCTTAAGACATTTGTGGAGGAGGAACTACAGACGAGCACGGTGAGTGAGAAGTTAAACGTCACTAAGCCACTTTCAGTGAGAGCAAGTTTTATTCCATTATCAACCAAAAAGAACAAATACTTTTTTAAGTGCTTTGTTTCAAAAGTTTATTTGACATTTACGTTCTCTAAATATCAAGTTAGTACCGTATTTTCCGCCATACACGTCGCACCGCCCTTATGAGTCTCATCAGTCCAAATATGTCTTAATAGAGGGGGAAAAAATCCATAAATGTCACTTCACCGAATAAGTGTCATCTATTATGCCATTATTGTGCCAAAAATCGATTGGCTGCCAAATGGCGACTGAAGGGGCGTGCACGGGAGGACTTTAACAAGAATTTAACAAGATTAACACTTAAAAACAATTATTTGTTAGAAATTATAGTAAAGCTGTGTCTCAGCCTTAACGTTTCCATTATAAATGCACTTTGACGGGCAAATTAGTTGATTTCAAAACCCGATTCGCAGAAGCGGGCACTCACAGAGGGACGCGGTGTTGCGTATTGCTTCAAAATTTAACAAGGTAAACACCTAAAAACAATTGTTAGCTCAACTTTATAGCAAAGGTGTGTCTCAGTTGAACTTTTACTTAATAAATGCACTTGAATGGTCAAATTAGCTGCATTTTGCTGGGGCGGCACAGTGAAATGAAGCTGATTTGACGGTTGTTCCAAGCAGCGAGCAGAATGAAGGTGGCAGGCCATGGCAAGTCGCTTGTGTCATTAATAGCCACTTTTACCTATTACACGATACAACGGCATGCCATACTACTCGACCAACATCTAGCGGCTGAAAATGTTAGTGTTCATTATTTTCAATCAGACTGAATGAAAACGATCATATCTCAGCCAAACATTGGTTTATAAATATGGCGTATAAGTCGCAGGGCATGTAAATTATGCAAAACACTGTGACTTATAGGGTGAAAAATACGGTACAAATTTGTTGCTGTTTATTTCCTTTCTTTGTTTCAGATGGTGGGGATGGTGATTGGTGCAGGTATCACCATCGTCCTCATTGCCATCCTCATCTTCTTCATCCTGCGGAGAATCAAACAACGAAGTCAGTTGCTGGGATGTGTTTCCCACCCTGATGATTTAACAACCGTCATAAAACCGGGTTGTGTGCACTTCTGGCTCGTTTACACCTTTATTATGTTTCAGACTTGGAGGCTCAGGAGGCGCCCAAATACCGCTTTCGCAAGAGGGACAAAGTCATGTTCTATGGGCGAAAGATAATGCGGAAAGTGAGTGGCTGGTTGGAAGTAAAAAGCCACTATGTTTATTATAAGTTTCTCTTGCTCTCAGAGATGCTGAAATGATATGACAATGCCCGTTTTTTAATAGGTGTCGCAGTCTACGTCTTCTTTGGTGGGTACGTCCTCCTCCTCTCGGTCTCGCCTGAAGAAGAAGCAGAAAATGCTCAATATTGCCAAAAAGTAATGTTTGCTTCCCACCATGAGAATTCCCCACCACATTCTCCCCTCATCCTCTTATTTTAACCTTTCTCCATCATTTTCGCAGGATCCTGCGTTTTAAGAAAGAGGTACCCATCCTTCAAGCTAAAGAGCCCCCTCCCTCTGTGCTAGAGGCAGACCTTACTGAATTTGATGTGGCCAACTCCCACCTCCCCTCCGAGGTGCTTTACATGCTCAAAAATGTCCGGTGGGTAACGCAGAGGGACTACAGTATCACACAAACAGGCTGCATTAGCTGTAGCACTCATTTCTCATCCTGTTTGTCTCTCACTGTAGCGTGCTGGGTCACTTTGAGAAGCCCCTCTTCTTGGAGCTTTGCAAACATATGGTATTTTTGCAGTTCCAGCAAGGGGAGTACGTCTTCAGGCCGGGCCAGCCTGACAGCAGCATCTATGTGGTTCAGGATGGAAAACTTGAACTGTGCCTTACTGGAATGGTACTGTTATACCCTTCACCTCTCAGGTTTCAAGTCTGCTTGGGAACATGCATTTTAATATTTGTTGGAGATTTAGCAATAACCCATTCAATTACTTTGTAGGAAATGAGACATGCTTAATTATTTTATTCAAACCGGTACTTGTTTAGTCTTTACCCAGTAAATCCAGATTTGACGCTGCTTTTAAGTCTTATGGTGACTTTTTGTTTTGGTAGTGATGTTAACCAAAGCCTCATCTCCATCAAGTTGTGTTTATTTGTCATATGCAAGGTTAACACAGGGTTAACAGTACAATGAAATGCTAAGGACGAGAAGAACTGATTTGACTCGCTAAAACACCAAATAACAAACAAGAAATACTAAAGCATGCAATAGGGGTACAAAAAAATAAAAGTACCAAAAGTAAAAAAGTAATTATTATATTTAGGTCCTAAAGAGAGATGGTTAACAACAACATGGTAGAATATAACTGTGCAAGCAGGATGAATGTGAATAAGTATTTCAAGGTAATATAAGCTAAAATGCACATGCTATACTGTATAATGTGTATGTACAGTATATTGCACATAATTAACATATACTACACAGGTTGTTTGACAGGTTATTGCACAGATAGTGACACTGAGATTTCATTATGATAATAAGGTAGATACATAGATACACTCTATCAATGTGTGTGTTCCATGTGTTATTTTTTTTAGAAAACCTTTATAAACGTGATTATATGTAAATCAAACTGAATATTTTATTCTTGTCCTCCAGGATGGCAAAGAAAGTGTTGTTAAGGAGGTTTATGCTGGAGATAGTGTCCATAGTCTCCTCAGCATCCTGGACGTTATAACAGTAGGTTGCTTTTATTGTCTTCCTCCCAAAGCTGCACACGTTAAGATGTTTAGCCACACCCAAGACTTTTCTCATTCTCATACGATTAACATATGAAATAAGGCAAATGCTTGAGAAATCAATTTAACATATTTCCTCCTTCCATCGCTGGAATTCCATCGTTCCTTTGCTGACTTTAAACATTTTCCTCCGTCATGAATCAGACTGATGTTTAGTTTTCATCCCGTCTGGTTTAATAGACTAGATGTAGAGAGCTGCTATGATTGCAACAGGTTGGAGCTTCTATAAATCCTGTCCGATTCAGAAAATGGGATCTTTGTGTGCAGGGCCACCAGAAGCCTTACAGAACAGTGTCTGCACGAGCTGCAGAGGTTGCCACTGTTCTCCGTTTACCTGTAGAGGCCTTCTTATCTATATTTGAGAAGTATCCTGAAAGTCTAGTGCGAGTAGTTCAGGTAAGTTGTGTTTTTTAGTTTTTATTGGATGCATTTATTTCCTCACTCTATGACTGAGTTCAAAGATTAGTCTAATTTTAATTTAGGTTTTACATTAGGACATGCAGCATATAGATGTGATGCTCTCTTGAAAAGGACATATTTACATTTTATCATGATGCATTAATGAGTCTGTTTCTGATGCGTCTCTTCAGATCATTATGGTTCGTGTCCAAAGAGTCACAGTCCTGGCCCTGCACAACTACCTGGGGCTGACCAATGAGCTCTTCAGTCATGTGAGTTTGACACACACCTGGCAGGGTTAGGGTAAAATAATTTATAAATACACATGTAAACTTCATGCAGTTACAGTAAATGGTTTTCACATTTATCAAATAATTGTGTCTGTTCATATATGAGCTCTAGATATGTTTGAGTGTTTTCCATGACCCAATAAAAGCTCTAAACAGGTAAATATAATCAATCAGCTTGACTAATATTTAAGGGTGTTATGTGTACTGTGATGGTTCAGTATAGACATTTTAATGGGTTTAATGGGAACAGATGATGAATACTTCAGTGGCAGGTGATCATCACTCAGAGTGAGTGCACATTTTATTTTACTGCACTTTGCTATCAGACACATCAACAACAACAAAGCAGAGAAATGTACTATTTAAACATTACATCAAACAAGGCATAGTTTAATGATGTAAAGTACTGTAACAAGTTATTAGTATATAAATTTAATATATCGATTTAATTTTCTTTCACAAGCACTCAGCTAGCGATAAGTTGCACATTTTATTTAATAAATTTTATTCTTTTCAATTTGTTCAAGTTATTTTTTTTTTAATAAAAAATAAATGTGGGTATTTTTTTAAGCATTAGCTTTTTTGATCTGTTTGTTACTATTTATGGTTCAGTTTGAATAAAACATGTTAGAAAAGTATGGCTTTATTTTACTTCAGACCCTCCCTACTAACAAGGGTGATTTGCTCAGGTTATTTATTTGTTTATTTTTGTGACTGCTTCTGGGAGAATTTGTCTGTAAAAAAAATTAATGAAATATTGCATTTGGCATTTGTTACATTTTTCTTTTTGTACCAAACCATATCCCTTGTACCAGCTCGAGGTACATACCCTGACAGCCCTACTTTTTCAGTGAAGTTTAAATCTCTAGGCAACAAATGGATGGATGGATGGATGGATGGATGGATGGATGGATGGATGGATGGCAACAAATGTTTTCACTGAATTACAAATTAAGATATTGATGTTTGTTGCAAAACAACATTCCAGATAAGCTGATGCAGTTTACAACAGCAGCTTACTGTTAACAGTCACAGTTTGTTTCTCCCAGTAACATGTGCCTGACAAATTCATCTTTTGAAATAACAAATTCTAATATTTTCTTTTACCTGAAGGACATCATTGGTTAATTTTCTGCTGGTTTAATAGGAAATGCAGCCATCACGTCTTCCACCGCAGTCTCCGCACCCTTCTCGTGCCAGTCCAGTCCGCCACGGGAAGCGCTTTGGCAGCCTGACTGTGTCTGAAGAGCATCGGGAAGCTGCTGTTAAGGGTGAAGCTCCAGGTAGGTTATGAGTACGGTACTCATTTGAAGCCACTTTTGCATTTCTAGCTTTTGCATCTTGGCGACAAGGTTTCTCTTACTAGAGGGACAGGAAAAGGAACCGTTGAATGCTCCTAGTTCTCAGCTGAAGTGCATCCCCTTCATTTAAAGCAACCTGCAGCAGTGAGACAAATATCAGCAGACTGATTTGCTTACGGTAATCATATATTTTAGGTCAGAAAAAAAAGATCTATTTAGTTCCTTAAAATAAAAATAGAAGTGACAGAAACAAAAGTTACAGGGTACTTTTGATCAAAGTGCATTTCTGTGTGCAGATTTCACTTGTATTCAAGGATTATGCCAGTGATTGCTCTGTTTTTATTTAAAATATGACCAATAAGTGATGCACTTTTTGCACTGTAGGAGGAGAACAAGGGAAGGATGGAGGAGTGCCAAACCTTAGCAGAACAATCTCGATGCCTGTGGACATTTCCGGTGAGGGAGCATCCATCCATTTTCTTTATCCGCTTCTCCTTTCTGAGTTGTGGGAGCTGGTTCTTATCTCCAGTAAGTCACTGTGCGAGAGGCGAGGTGCACCCTGGGCAGGTCTCCACTCCATCACAGGGCCACATAGAGACAAACAACCACTCACACATTCACCCACACCTAGAGACAGTTTAGTTAACAATTAACTTTCTCAATAAAAAAAAGTTTTCTAGTCTTAGAAACAACAGGTTATACAAGCAAAGGTTCAGCTCTGTTTAGCTTGTTTGATTTTAATGGTCATTAACAATGCAAAATTATTGTATAATTTTTTTTACTCAAATAATTGTATTTGAGCTATGATTCTTTCTAATATGACCTTTGTAGTCTGATGTATTAAGTTCTCCCTCTCTTAAAAACAAGTATCTAATAAGTTTTCCATTTCCAAACTCATTAACAGACCAGTGTTCTGTTGCAATCGTGGCAATTACCGGTAGCGACGACTTGTGACATGATTTATGATTTAATGAATACGGAGGTGATATTAAAGTCAGCACAAAGGTTTGCATTCCAGAATGAACTGAGCGTTTAAATTTATTAACGTCTTTTGAAAATTAAAGACACATTTTATTACATTATTTAAAATGCTCAATTTATTGCATCATTTTATGGCCAGAAGTTGTTAGGATATCAAGGGGGCTACTTAAATTATTTAATCTGATGATATCAGATTTTTTTTTTTCCCCCACAGAAATGCTCATAGCATGATGAGTTTAGATGGATTAAATATGACTTTTTTGGAGGCATATCTTTACAGTGACATTGCTTTGAAAAGAAGCTGTTTTTATCAGAAGCTTTTACTGTATGTGCAACACAAACAGCTGTGGGTGCAGGTATATGATGGAATTTTGACCAGCAGTGCTTTGTTTTGACTAATGCACTTTTAGGTGTTCTCTCCAAAGATAAAAGTAAACTTAAAATTAAATATTTTAATGTGATGAAGAGAATAATAAATCCAAAATAGTCTAAATGTGTGTTCAAGACTGAATAACTGATGCCTTCATGTTGTGCAGTTATGCAGAAGGGTCTTAGGTCAGATTTCGACATGGCATACGAGAGAGGACGGATTTCTGTGTCTGCAGAAGATGGCAACACACCTCCCACCTTTACTCGGGTCAGTACATTTTACTAAACGGAGGTAAAGTTTAATTTGACTCATACATTATAGTGATTTTTTTTATTTTTATTTGATTTTTAGAACAAAGGTTGTTAAAAATAGAAGTTTTGTTATGTTATTATCAAATGCCTAAACAAAGTTGTTGAGTTTTTGAATACAGTATTCCTGTTTTAATAGTTTTACCAGAAGTTTTATTGCGTAAGTAACGAGTCTTGATAATGTTGCAGTCAGTATCACAGGAACAGCGTGAGCGGAAGGTGACTGTCGATGAAGTTCCATCTGGCATCTACTTGTATCCAGAGGAAGAATCAGCAGTTGACAACATTTTCACTCCCGTATCCAGCCGATCGTGTGCTTCCCTGTTTGAGGAGGCCCAAAAGGAGGTGCTCAGACTCATGAGGATTGAGGTTTGCTTTATTTTTGTTTTTATTCCTGTTGTTTTTCTGTAAGTGCCCTTACACTTGCTGAACTCAAGTTATGTGTGAAAAGTGCTTGTGGAAAGTAAATAAATTCAGTTGTGTATATTTATTTATTAAAACCTGAGAAAAAATAAATCATACAGTTCTTATTGGGTCTCAAGATTTGGTCATCTCAAACTCAGACGTACAACAACACATGACATGCCACAATACGTCATTATTTCATTAAAAACAAGCCAAAATGCAGAAGTAGTGTGTATTTAGAAAAAATCCACCCAATGATTCAGCAACTTTTAAAACTACACCAAAGCAAGAAGTTTGTCAAAGTAAACTGTGCCTTATGACCAAAGGTTTCTACTTTGGTCTGTACATCCAAAAGCTGCTGTTCCAGTAGTTTTGTTTCATTTGTATAGAGAAAAGTAGCTCAGAGCTGAGATGGCTTCTGGGTTCTTGTTAAGTTTCTCTGATGGGATGTTTTTCCCTGAGAAGACTGTCAACCTTCTTGAAGGTTTTCTACTTGTGACAAATTGTTCTTACTGTAGAACTAGAAACCTTTCTTAGACTAATAAGCAGCAGTAGTTGCTTTTCTAAGATCTTTACTGATGTTTTTATACGCCTGTCGAAGGTGGGGTTGTGTTATGGTGTAGTCTCCGACTGCCCGTCCTTACATCTGCAAACGTTCTCTAGTCTGGTCCATAACGTCTGATCCACTCAAGATAATTTAACAGAACTTGAAACACACATGCATTCATCACTAGTTGACGTGTCACCTACACTTTTCACCATGACAGCTTTCAAGTTCAAGGTCACAAATCAAGGTCAAATGTTATAAAAAGCCTTTACTTGTCCGGGCCATTGTTGCATTCAGGCCTAATAAATCCAGACCGGGCCCGTAGTTTTTTTTTTTTTTTAAATTCCCCGAGCCCTACCCGAGCCCAACGGATAATTGTAATTAGACGGTCGAACCTAAAAAAAAATATAGAACAAGGACATTTTAATTGAACGTGCTGTTTGCTTCAGCTTGTGGATTCAGCTACTTCCTTCACCGCAGATGACAGCAGGTGCGGAGACGCGCACAGCTGGTGATCAGCTGATTCATCCATCCATTGTCTTTACCCCCTTCTTCCTTTTCGAGTAGCGGGGGTTCGCTGGTGCCCATGTTCAGCAGTCCCTGTGCGAAAGGTGGGGTACACCCTGGACAGGTTGCAAGTCCATTACAAACGGCAGGTCAACGGACGTGCGCAGCCGGTGACAGGTGTGCATTCGAGCTTAATGCGACTTTTTTAAACCTCTTTCAACTGGCTGGTCGGACCTGCCTCCTGCTCTAAGTAGACTAACACAGTTTTATTTTGCTCATTTTTACTTAGTTTTCTTTGTGCTGTATGATTTGTAAAACCGCATCAACGCCCGAGACCGGCCCGGCCCGCACATTAATTACATTATAATGTCCCGGACCGGCCCCGTAACCATGACAACAAGGGATGATCATTTCCTTTGGTATCGGAAACTGTGCAGCTGGATTTTTTTTCGAAAACCTTTTTACTTTTTGACATTCATTATGAAGCGTAACCATGACAACAAGGTGTTTTTTTTTTTTTTTTTTTACAACCTGGAGCAGCTGATAACATCTCCAAGCTCAAATATGACCTCAAATACAGCCCCAAATCCCAAATGAGTTGTGAAGGAAGCGCCGTGGATGCATCTCCCGTCTTATCTGGTGGAGGTGCTCGAGTGACTGACTTCCGAGATCCTGGAGCCGGCAGGAAACGCGGCTCACGACCGCAAGAAGACTGGGATAATCCACCAACACCTGCAGTTGGCTGTCTGCATTGATGCAGAGCTCAACAAGCTGCTGAGAGGAGTGGAGGAGTGCCTATCGCTCAGGGAGGAGTTCTGCCCAACATTCAGGTGGTGCTGCTGCCCAGGAGGACTGAGAGGCCCGCTGGTGGGCAAATCAGCATCTGCAAGCAGTTTCTTCTGATCCGCTGTGGTGCGGACTGCTGCTGCAGATCCTTCCTGCTCACAACGATCAGCATCTATAACAACTCTTAATGA
Source organism: Hypsolebias antenori (assembly GCA_031762315.1). NCBI lineage: Eukaryota > Metazoa > Chordata > Actinopteri > Cyprinodontiformes > Rivulidae > Hypsolebias > Hypsolebias antenori. The sequence continues at coordinate 16,057,822 of JARVGS010000548.1, read as the reverse complement.
AACCAGGATGATGAGCTACATCATTTAATTTCCCTTTGGGATTAATAAAATATTCTGAATTAAACTATAGTTGACCAACAGCCCTTCACTGCTCGTTACCTTTAACTGTTTTGGAACTAGTAACGTTAAGCTCTGTTTTTGTTTTGTGTAATTTAATTAAAACTAGCTGAAGTTGTGACATTTTTGTTTATTGGCTGTTGTCTTTTTTTTTTTTTTTTTTCACTTTGAATACCTGAGGAGGAACAATCTAGTCAGTTTTTGTAAAGCTTGAGATTTAAAAGTGTGTACTGCATTTCTTAACTTTTATCCTGGTAAACATTATTTTATGATTTTGTTGCAATATTTTCAGAAAAAATGGCAGTACCAATAATTTATTTCCCACTGACTGTAATTATTGTATCTGACTGCATTTTACACCCTGAGTATACTTTTACAATATGTAAAAGTATACTCAGATCATTAAAAGTAAAAGATCATTGATAGTTGCACAGAAGTTTGAAGATTTCTGCAGCAAGGGGGAAGTTGTAAACAGTCATTTGTTGAAATATGTGGCTCTGTGGCTTAGGCTTGCACCAATAGGTCTTTCACAGCCATTTTAGAGGAACTAGATGGGTTTTTGATGAAATAGGTAGTTGTTGAAAACTGTCTCTTAAATCCTAATGTAACAAAGACATTTTATCTACTGTGTTTCTCTTTGTTTCAGAATTTATCACAGTTTGACTTGGTATTTTAACCTTTGTCTTTAAACCAGGACCCATCCTTGTTAAGTGGGAAAGTGACACTGCACCATGCAAAAGCTGGGGCCGTTTTAGCAAGACAGGGAGACCAGGTATTTCACTCAAAACCTTTTGAAAAGTGATCTTTCACTTCAGATATACTCACAGAAAATGCAACAAACTCAAATATCCACTCATTCCTGTTTTGTTTGTGTCTATTTTAACTTGTGAAGGATGCAAGTCTGCACTTTGTCCTGTCTGGTTGCCTGCATGTCTACCAGCGGATGATCGACAAACAGGAGGCCGTCTGCTTGTTTGTGACCCACCCAGGAGAGATGGTAGGCCAGCTCGCTGTGCTCACTGGAGAGCCCCTTATTTTTACTGTAAAGGCAGTCCGAGACTGTACTTACATGAAGATCTCAAAGTCAGATTTCTATGAGTGAGTCTTTCATCTTTACTGCTAAACAGTTCTTTGTAATAAAGCTAATAAGGAGTTTATTTCACAGTTTTATGTTTCAAATACTAATGAAAGTTCCTACTTATTCTACTTTAATTCAAATTACAGTATTTAAAATAATTTTGGTTAGAATTTTGTTCTTTTTTTCCTTTATTTCCAAATGCATTTGTCTGTCTGGTTTGCTGACCTCTGCAGGATAATGAGGGAACAACCGAGCGTGGTGCTCAGTGTGGCCCACACCGTGTCTGTCCGCATGTCTGCTTTCGTCAGACAGATGGACTTTGCTATAGACTGGATGGCTGTTGAAGCTGGCAGAGCCCTCTACAGGTAGTCCCACCTTTTTTTTTTAAATAAGCATCTAAACTAACAATTGGACATTTGACTTCTTGTTCTCAAAGATTAGTGTATAGTTTTACAACATATGAATAAATTACAAAATATGTAGATTAAAAAAAGTTTAGGGGAAATCAAAAACTTCAATCTATGAATCTGTTTAGACACATTACTAAAGTGAATTTATTGTTGGTTTTAGAATTATTGTACTAAATACAGGTCGTCCTCAGTTTACGTCCGAGTTACGTTATAACGGCCCGGCCGGATACCGATTTAGACTTAAACCGAAACTGCTCGCACGTGGCGGCCGTAAACGCAAATTTTTAGACTTAAACCGAAACTGAAAGCACATGGCGGCCGTAACGTCTTTTTAACCACGTTTTTTTTCCAACGTAAAACAACAACAATGTACTTAGAACGCCGTTTTAATGTGATTCCAAGCAGTTAGCTTACACAATACCCTAAAAAAAAAAAAAAAAAGAAAAAAAAAAAAAAAACATAAAATGCTGCATAAAAAAAGGCAACGTGAGGTGTGATGACATCACTGGGGCGGCGGCCGTAAACACGAAATACCGGATACGGAGACGGCCGAAAACCGAGGTCTACCTGTAATAATAATTAAAAAAATAATAATTTCCACCCTCCGTACAAAAGCTGTCCTGGTCTGCCCCTGCCTGCTGGGGCTCGGGCCCCGGGCCCTGGCCTCACGTACTCCTGCGGGTTAGCAGCTCGGAGGATCCCCCACGGAGACCGGCGGAACATGGAGCCATTGAGGTGACTCCCTGCCCGGCCTGAGGGGGCTCTGAGACGGTGGAGTGGACCAGGGGAACGGCAGAGCTCCATCTAGCTCATGCTGAATCTAGTCATCGGCCACCAAGCACAAAAAATGCCTGCACTTCAGCATTATACCACAATGTTGTCATTATTGTTTCTAAAATCTTTAAAATAGGGCCAGTCACTCCTCTGAGTTATTATTGTTGTAAATGGCAGATCAGGTTGTTGCTCAAACAACCAGTGACTCCACCCCCTAACCAACCTGTGACCGACAGTGTACTGACATCACATTTTAAGGCCAGAATGGTACGCTTGGAACCGGAGCAATGTTGGTTCTGAAAAAGGGGCTGGTTCGACTGCTCGACTGCCTGGCTGACATCAGGGACTGGATGGCTCTAAATTTCTTAAGTTTCAATGAAAATAAGTCTGAAGCCATGTTGTTCCCTCCCAAAGACACAATCACGAACCACTGCATCGACCTTTCTGCTCTAGCCCTGTCAGAAAAACTGTGTCACAAATCTGGGAGTGATCATGGATCCTTCCATGAAACTCAACAGTCATGTAAACATGATTGCTAAATCCTATTTTTTCCAGCTGAGGCGACTGTCTAAGCTGATGCCCATATTGTCCAAAAATAACCTGGAGACAGTAATACACACATTTATTACATCTAGGCTTGATTACTGCAATTCACTCCTGTTTGGTATCAGTCAGACCATTGCACGACTACAACTGGTCCAGAACGCAGCAGCCTGATTTTTAACCAGTACAGACAAAAGAGAGCACATTACACCAGTCTTGGCCTCCCTGCACTGGCTACTGGTTCATCTTCAAATCCAGTTCAAAAATACTCCTGTTTGTCTACAAATCACTGAACAGCAGTGTTAGCATTCTCCACAGATGTGGAAGGATGACAGTACGCTTGATCCCTTTCTTCCAAATTATTGTTTCTTTATTGGTCGCAGTCTGCTTCCAAAACAGCCTGCTTCTCTGATTCCATCCTAGGAAATTTGGGTAACAGAAAACGGTCCATTTTTGCATTTCGTGCTCTTTTTAAATGTTTATCGGAACTTCCGGTCTGTGAGTGAAAATTTGAGTTCACTTCCTGTTGTGAGATTGGAATTTTTAACTCAATATAATCATTGATAGTTTTTTTTTAATTAGTTGTGTTTTGTGAGGAAAATGTCACATCAACCACATATTAAAGATTATTAACTTAGATGAAAAAGAAAATAATCTGATATTTCCTTGGGGGTGCTACGAGGGTGTTATGACTTTTCCATGGGGAGCTATAACATCCCCTAGCGCCCCCCACCTGGTGCCACCACTGAGCTTAGTGTGTCTTGAAGAGTCGTACAGATGAGTGTTGAAGCATTTTCCCGCATTAACAAACACGCCCACAAACTTCTGAGCAATCATGTGATACTTTGCACATCCTCTTGTGAGAACAACAGTTCAGCCTGAGAAGGGAAGCTCCTCTGAAAACAAAATGACACGTTGAGCACATCATCCTGTTACTATCAGAAAGTGCGTGTGCAAAGTGTAAGTACTCCACGTGTCTATCTAATGATGGTGCCGAGGCTGCTGAAAGCTTCAGTTCACCAGTACGAGACTGACTAGACTGATCAGGTGGACTGATCCATTCTGCACCATCCCATTCTCCACCCGTCTCAAGCCCATCTGAATTTTGCCGCAGGCGTCTCCATTCTGTCTCTGAGCACTAGAAATGTACTTTGACACCTGCGTGGGAGCTCTTCAAACGTTTGAGACTCATGTCCAGGTCTAAAAACTGCACGGATGATTTAAAAAGAACTATTAAAAACCTTGGCACAAAGGCAGGCATCATTATTTACAACATGTACTCTAGCAGGTTAAATCATAAATGTGAGGGTAGTTGTCAAAATGGGTTGGATCTGAGTGGAGGTGGACAACAAAACAATACGGCACATTATACATCAATTGACCAACTATTAATTATACAACAATCTATAGCAAAGGCCCAGACACGCAAAGACCTTCCATTCATATGTTCATACATATACCATAGTACGTCTGCCATTCATTGGGCGTAAAATAATGTGCAGTTTTAAAAACCACACAAAAATCAACGATTTTCAACAAAGAGGCTAGCCTGTATAAATAAAGGTTGAATGAATGAATGAAAACTGTTCGGCCAAAATTGTAGCCGCATAGCTCACTGGTCACTTGCTTGCAAACAGAGTTCAGTGAGACTCAAACTGGGAATTCACACATTTTCTTGCAATTTTGAGGGCTAGTTGATTTCCACCAACTGGTCTCCCAGCAGTCTCGGCACCTTTGGGTTTAATGCAAAACACACTGTTGTCATTGTCAGCGCTGAGGTTGGCCTTGTTTCTGTTTTAAGTGCTTTATAAATAATTTGGTATGGTATGGTATCTCTCTCTTGTAAATGAGTCCCTGAGGCTCAGTGGGATTAACCTGTCTAAATAAAGGTTGAATGAATGAATGGTTATGATACAATATGATATGATATATGATACTGGTATCAAAGCCAAAAGTCAAAGTCAACTTCATTGTCAAAACTGCAATACGTCCAGGACATACACAGGATTGAAATTCCATTACTCTCAGACCCATGGTGCAACAATAACCATTAAACATTTGATAAACATTAGCATTAAAAAAAAGTATTGATACTATCCTAAATTGTAAGTATAGCAATATAAAAAGTATAAAAAGTATATCTATAAGTTTGAAGGTCTTGACATTGACAGATGACGTAAAAATGACAAATGCAGCAAATGAAGTGAATGTACACAGTTTATGTAAGAAGTCCTTGATCTTGTTAAAAAGGTAAAGTGACATGCAGTATAGTAAGGCTAGTACAAATACAAAGTATGAACAGTACTGTAAATGTAAACCGTAGTGCAAATTGAATGAGCACATGAATGTGCATTGAGTGTATAACCCGCTAATATAGTATGGTAAAGTTACAAAAATCAAGTATAGTGCATATTATCTTGTTTATTAAGCTACAAGGTAGAGGGGTTATTGCATATTTAATCATGATTTTACATTAATGGTGTACTCGTCAATCTGTGTTAAGTGGGGTTTGGAGGTTTCTGAACCTTTTTCTGTATCTGATGGAGTCAGACAAGATGGAGTTTTGTCCTGTCCTTTTTTAACGTGTACCTTGATGCTTTGTTTGTGTAAAACATCTTGTAAATCGTTTCATGTACGCAGACGATCTGGTCCTGTTGTCTCCCTGCAGTGCTGGATTGCAGCAGTATTAATCAGGTTCTGTGCGTGTCATGGTGTGCAGTATGACATCATGTTTAACCCTAAGAACAGTGTTGTGACGACTGCTGCAACTAAGGAGGATCAGAAGATGAATTTTTCTTATTTTTATTTGGCAAATCAAGTTTCGGACGTGGTGAATAATGTGAAATATCTAGGTCATATTCTGAGGAGTGCTCTCTGTGATGATGATGATGATGTGAAGCAACATTGTTATAAGTTGTACATTCAAGCTAATATGTTGGCACGTAAATTTAGCATGTGTACAGATGAGGTTAAAGTGCCCCCTTTTTTAACTTGTTGCACCACCTTTTATACGGCTCACCTCTGGTGTAACCACAGTGAAGCTGTATGGAAGAAACTGCAACTAGCCTATCAGGATGCATTTAGAATCCTCCTCAGACTTCCAACATGGACATCTGCGAGTCAGATGTTTGTCATGAGCAACATTCCAACTTTTCATGCACTGCTGAGGAACTTCATGTTTGTGCCGCTTGGATGTATCAAACAACTTAACAGTAAGAGCTTAGTCAAATGCAATAGTGATACAAGATATACATCAAATATTTTAAATACAGTATTGGAACAGTTTGCTTTGTGATGGATGTGTATTTTTGTTTTAACTTGATGATTTGTTTGATCTCATTTTATTTATTTGGTATGGACTGTTATTTTTGTCTCAAAATAAAGATTGATAACTGCTCCAGAAGAGTCATGACACTTCTCAGGACAGTCAAATAAGTTCGTACCATAAACACACACACACACACACAAAAAGTTTCACGAGGTAATATTCATGTTCTGAAGAGAACAAAAGCCGTCCTTTAAAAAAAAAAAAAAAAAATCTGTTGTTTTCTCCCTTTGAAGAATCGGTTCTGAAAGTAAATCTGACTGAAGATTATCAAAATAAGTGAAGCGGCGTTGATTTACATGATAGAAAATCAAGCCAAAAATATTCACTTGATTCCTTTCAAGTTAATCTGTAAATGGATTGTTGTGGAGGAAAAAGAAGAAGAAAAAGGAATAAAGAGGGCAGAAGAAGTCTTCTCTGGCTGTTAAATTGGATGTGCATGTGACAAATTTCAAAGGCTGTCAAAATATGGAAAGGGGGGGGGGGGAGAAGGGGGTGCAGGGATTCAATAGGAGACATAAAACCAACATATATTGAAATACAGAGTGACACGTGGACAGACGGGATTAAAACACCGGATAGTAAAGCTACAAATCTAAGTTATCATGGAGTCTAAGTTTTATAGGGTTGTTTGGCTTAGCAAGGCCACTGAATAACATTAATGTTGTCAATTTATCTGACTGGAGAAGGTCAGAGAAGGACATATAGCAACTTTCAAACTAAGGGAAGAAAATTTTCTACGCACACTTGTAGCACAATTTATTTATCTATTTATTCATTTATTCCCAAACGTCGTCTTTGGTCAATAAAGTACAGTATCTTCAGTTTTTGTTTTACGTCCCTCATCAACAGCAATGCATCAAACTACAAAATAATAACTTTAAATGTAAAGAAAAGCTCAAAGCAATGAAAGGTGCTAACACCTAGACAAAAAGGAAAAACAAATAATTACCTAAAAACACTTAGTCCAAATTGTTTAATTGTATTTATTTATTTATTTACACCTAGAGCTACAAGAGGCATAAGTATAGTGATTAATGCTACTGCTTTCAATAATAAAATAAAATCGGGATAACTATCAAGCTAACTAAAACTGACCCATGGCATACCTGCGTTCTTGCATCATAAGAGGTTTAACATAATTTTGTCTGCTTGCTTTGTTTTCTTTCTTTCATCATGTACAACTGGACATCATTGGGAGACGGTAAATTTTTAGTTGCATATCTCAGCAAGCCCACAGTAGGCATGCTAGTACAATGCTTTATTCAACACTGCAACTACATAAGCATATAACTATGAGCCATTAAAAAAGTCTATTAGATGTACGTGTTTAAATATTTTCTTTAATTCATAAAGTTTGTATTACAGCTATCAACTTCAGTTGCTGTCAAATGTAACACGTGTTGATAAAATTAATCTGATTTTGCTCAGTTTGCAGTGCAAAAAACATGACAATATTGATTTTTTTCTGTAAGTGAGAGTTACGTAAACATGAGTCCCTAAAGACACTATCTTGCTATCCTGGTTTACAAAAATAGAATATAATCTTCCTTTTCTACCTTTAATACAAGTTCTCTAACAGGTGTGTGTTCAGAAATAATCCTTTAATTTTATTCATTTCAATCCCTTTAAAATTATTATCATCATCATTATCATTATTATTAATAGTATTATTATTATTATTATTATTATTATTATTATTATTATTATTATTATTATTATTATCTCTGTCTAATGAATTAATAATTTATTCTGTTGCACAGAAGTGGAGGCACAAATGTTTCAAAGGAGAAAAATCTTCTGAAACTAGCCGAGCTCTTTGTCACTGCAGACAGCTAGCTGCAGGTTTTGGGGGATGATCCCAGTCCTTTTGTTGTCACAAGCCATGTTTCCTGCCATTCCCAGGATCTCTGTGGTCAGGCACTCGAGCACAGCCGGTAGGGAGATGGGGATGCATCTACGGTGCCTCTTTTTTCAACTCATTTGAGATTTGGGGCTGTAGTTTAAATGATATTTGAGCTTTTGTGATGTAATCAGCTGTTCCCTGTTCTAAAAAAAAAAAAAAAAACACCTTGTTGTTCTGGTTATGCATCATAACAAACGTCTAAAAGTAAAAAAAGTTTCAGTAAAAACCTTCCAGCTATACAGCAACCAGATACCAGAGGAAATAATCATCAAAAAAAATAAAAAATAAAAATTACATCCAGAAAAAAAGGAACAAAAGTTTCAGAAAGCAAAATCTGAGAATGAAGGCACATTCACACCAGCCCTGTTGTCCCAAACTCTAGTCCATTTTTCTAGGAAGTCCAGGTCGTTTGGGGAGGTGTGAACGCACCATCGAACTCTGTCACGGAACAAAAAGGTGAACTCTAGCCCGCCTAAAAACCTAGGTCTCGGTCTGATAGAAGAAAACTATAGTGCGGTTCAAGTACAGTGTGAATGCAACCAGACCAGACACCGCTACGCAAGCAGGAAGTGGACTACAACACAGGGCAAACAAACGTGCATTTTTCTTACCTCAGACGAAGCCGTCAGCTTGCCTTGTGTGAAAAATAACATTCTCCATGGTCTTCTCCCTCATCTTCTACTCATGCTGAGTCCATTCATGATAAATATAGAAAACCTAAAACTGCTAAAATTTGACACCACTCCACTTTTGTTTTTATTTTGTTCAGAAGGCTATGAGCGTTTACATGCAGGAAATGAAGACCTGACCTGTTTTTAAAGTCATTTGGTGTATTGTAGTTAGTGGTGGGGCCAGGGTTGGGCTGAATCCCTGAGAGCAGTAACAACATTACTATCAGACATTTTCTCGAGTTTTTTGTCACTGATGTGTAATTACAGGAGTTAATAGTGTGACCATTAGCCCCCATAATTGAACCATGAGAAACACTGAGGAAGACGCGATCATTCAGAACCCAAAAACAGTGAAAGTTGCAGTGATGGGCAGATCCAGATGTGTTAACAAGATTCAGATTTTCCAGATAGTCTGAGATCTAAAAAATAATGACAATAATATGAATGGTGCAGAAAAGTCTCAGACCATAAGCATCACAAATTAGATGGGCAAACAAATCTGACGAGGTGGCCCAACTGCAGTTTGAGTTGGGCTGAGGGGGCCTCCAGCCCCCCGTGAAGATGAATTGATGCGGCCATGGGAAACAGAAGTTGGGTCCAGAATCAACAGGTAGAGACAGATAATTTGCAGCAAATATTAGAACGAGCTGCCAGAAAATCCTCCTGAAATGAAAGGCATGATCCAAGCCTGTTTCAGTTCAGCAGGGAGCAACAGCATGATCTGGAATAAAATTATTATCCAGGGCCGATGAAATCCGATGAAAACTCCGGCCGGACTCCTCACGAACACCAAACAGCGCTACTCCTCCACGCTTCACGTCACCCTGCTCGTCTGGTCCTCCACAGCCCTCAGCACGAGAGGCCAATCCCGGCGAAAAACGATGAGACTGACTGGGGAGGATGAAGACGTCACTGGTCTGGTTCTGCTCCAACCCGGCTTCAATGCTCTGCAGCACGAGAGGCCACCTCCGGTTAAAAAACGGCGAGGCTGACGGGAGAGGCTGAGGTCGTCACTGACCCGGTTCTGCTCCTGTCAGTTCAGTTCAGGCGGCACTTCAAAGCAACAGAGCGTCTCCTCCAGGTGAGCACAGCGATTCCCAGAGAGGCGGACAGTTCTTCGTTTTAAGGTAACGGGCCGCTCAGAGGCTGAGATCGGCTTTATTGAACACGAAGTCCCCCACAGCCAACTCGGTTCGGT
>JARVGS010000548.1:15946471-15956854 GCA_031762315.1 Hypsolebias antenori | reverse complement strand
AGTCCAGTTGTTTCTGTATTGAACCTTTTTTGATTTTATCATGTCCTGGATGACTGAGAATCTTCACCAGCATATCCCTGATATCAAATGTTATTTTCACACACAAGCACTCAGCCCACAGAAATGTCTGTTTTACTTTTGTTTTGTCGTTTAGTTTTATTTTCAAATTGAGAGACTGTAAACGGGTTTGTATTGCTTTTTATTTTGCATAAAGCATGTATTTTGCATGAAGCATGTATTTTGCATGTCAGATTCTTGCAGCAAATACCTTCTTTGAAGCAGGCCTGTGGATCAATTAAGTAGAGAGAAATTTGTGTTGAGAACACATTTTGTTTTAATGAAAACATTGTATTTGTCATAAGAAAATCAAGCATAAAACTTCTGGGGAGTCCTCACAAGACCCTCCCATGGCAAGGCTGTCTGCCTCCCACCAGCATCACCTCTAGAGATGGGATATAGTGATTGGCATCCGAAGCATTTGTAATGTGGGAGGAACACATGTGGGGGGGATCTGGGGGTCTTCCCACAGAAAATTCTGAATGAAGTAGATGTCATTTCCTGCATTCTGGTGTATTTTAACGGGCTGTTAAACATCTATGTTTACCTACAAGTAAACACTTGATTCAATAACTATTTTAGAGAGCATGGCATAAGAAGCAATCTGGGCAACAGCTCTCCTAGTGTGAATGGATCTCTCACGCATCCTAACATCGATGCCCCCCCCCACTGCCGGAACTACCGTAGCGCTAAGCTGACATGCAACACAACAGAGGTGGGTCCTGCTCCTCCCCCTGCCCGTCCATAAAAAAAAAAAAAAAAAAAAACCCGAAGAGATGAGCGCACTGCCAAGATAAGTGACCTCAGAGAAACACTGCATGCCATGTGGTGAGTTGTCATAGTAACCAATGAGAGCAGTTGTAGAAACTAATTTTTTCCATCTGAGGCAACTGGCTAAGGTGAAGCCGATTCTTTCTAAGCAACATTTTGAAACAGTAGTAGGACTGTTTTAGCCTCCCTGCACTGGCTGCCCGTACATTCCAGGATTAATTTTAAAATTATTTTATTTGCTTTTAAAGCGCTAAATGGTCTTGCCCAGCCCTATCTGTCCGAGTTGCTGCAGCCATACACACACTCTCGATCCCTCAGGTCATGTGATCAGCTGCTCCTGAGTGTCCCAAAGACAAAACGCAAGCTCAGAGGAGACCGTGCTTTTGCTGTGGCAGCTCCTAAACTGTGGAACGACCTTCCATTGAACATCAGACAGACCTCTTCCCTGTCCGTTTTTAAACCTCTTCTTAAAACCCATCTCTTCTCCTTGGCCTTCGACACCATCTAAGATGTTGACTTTTAATCATTTTAATTGCTTGTATTATCTGATTGTATGATTGCTCAACTTTTATTATGTGATTTTTAAACATTTTAATCATTTTTATTACCTGACTGTATGATTTTTTTGTTGTGTGTACATCACTTTGGTCCTGTGGGTGTTTAAAGTGCTCTATAAATAAAGCTGGTGAAGCTGGTTAAGTTTTCTTTTTGAAACTGCTTCTCTCAAGACTTATCTACAGAAAATTATTTAGGCAGCAGATTTGTTGCAGCCAAACCCGGTTAGATGTGCGAGAATTTGTTTCTGTGCCTTCTGAGAATCAGCCTTTGTAAAGCTGGATGTCATATCACAGGTCTCACTTGACAAGAAGATTTTATTTTTATTCGCAAAGCCATATGTTTTAAGACGTTGGGGAGAAATAAAAAGGGTTCATATAGTCACCTCTCTGTTTGGGTAGAAAATAAATGCTTGGATTAAATTTGACTCATGCTTGTCATTTTGCAGATGGATGCGGCTATCAGTGACAATTTGATCCATTAATATAAGCAGAATAAACATTTATGTTTTTCTTTCGGTTGCTCCATTCTCCAGGGGTTGCCACAGCGAGCAAACGCACAAGAAAGATTTGACAATTGTTGTACTCCTTCCTGATGCAACCTGGGCTTGAACCTAAAACCTCAGAATTACAAGACCACAACGTTGACTACATCTACATAATATTTTTCAATATGTATGAAAATGGTTGTCCATATTTGAATAATATATTTTCTTATTTTCCATTGCACCTATTCCATCAAGTATGAGCCTTTTTTTTCCCTTTCTGGGACTAACATCTTGCAGTGTTTCATAGTGTTTTGCTGTGATTTCAAGTACTAATCAATTTGATAATGATCTCACCAGAAGCCCAATAATTTCCTACAGTATATGTAAATGATTCTTCAACTGTTTACTGTTATTTTCATCAAAGGCCAGTTGAAATGCTCAGAACTGATCTCCTTCTGGGAAAATACAAATGTTATTAGCGTCTTTCAAATGTTCCCTGTTCTGGTTCAAAGCCACTAAATAGAGAAGCCTCGAGGAAGACTTGCATTTGTTACAGCGATCAAGGGCACGCCTGAAAGCCAATTAGAAATGTGTTTTTGTCGTTGTTTTTATTGTGTTTTGAGTGTAAAAAAGTTTTTCTGTGGCACTTTAAAGTTGCAAAAATGAAGATAAGCCCTTCAAATATCTTCTTTGAAGACTCCTACTAATCATTAAGGGTGTAATTATACATGTCTGTACTGGACCATCATGAGGTCACTGTCAGGGTTCAGTGCGCTCAAACAAAAAGGAGCTCACAACGTTCATCTGAACCTTGAACAACAACCTTGATCTCTCTAAGTAGTTTCAAACAACTGCTAAGTTCATGGCAAAAACCAACACGGACATGTTCCTGTTTTTAGTTTTCTACATCGCTTTATAATGTAGTTTCTGTTTCATAGAATTTTCTACTATATATTTTTCAATTTATATGTTTTTATGATTGTCTGTTGTTGTCTGTATCTCATCTGTGTTCTTTGTTTAAAACAGGTCTCTCTTGTAAATGAGTCCTCAAGACTCAGTGAGACTTAACCTGTATAAATAAAGGTTAATGAACATAAAACACACAAAACAAAGCACCACTATCTTCAAGCATTAACCTTTAATTTAACCAATGTACAATGTTTGTACAATGTAATTATGATAGAAAATGGAAGATTTACGCAGTTATCTTCTTACAGAACGTGGTTTTCTTGGTTATATTAAGGCACCAAATCAGACCGACCTGCCGGGAAATCTTCCGACCCTCCCGATTGCCCACGCCGAGCTAACTACTAACTACAACATTTTTGTGCTGCTTCTAACGTTGTTCTGCTAACATGTTTCAGCTTTTTATACTATTTCAGTTACTATTTAGCTGTTTTACGCTCATTTTAGGCTTTTCAGCTAATTCCACATTTTTTGCACTGTTTTAAACTTTTTTCAGCCTAATTCAGTAAAAATGTGCTCTCTCCACTTCCTTCTGGTAATTTTATGTTCTTTCTGCTTTTTTAGCTACTTTTCAGCAGTTTTTTTTTTTTTTTTGTTGCTAATTTCAACTCTTTTCAGATACGTAAATTCAAAATTTTTGTGTTAATTTCTGCTACTTTCAGCCTAATTAACTTCTTTTTACTAATTTCAGCTTATTACGCTCTTTTCAGCTATTTTCTGCTAGTTTTACATTTTCTTCCAATTCTGCTACTTTTTAGCTTTTTGTGCTAAATTTAGCCCTTTCTGCTAATTCTACTTTTTTAATATATTTTTTATTTATTTTTATTTTTTTTTTAGCTAATTTCAGCTCCTTCCATGTCCTTCTGGTAGTTTAAGCATTTTCTGTCTCTTCAGCTATTTTAGCTAATTGCAGCTTTTTAAGCTAATTTCCTAATTTGTGTGCTAATTTCTGCTTTTTTAAACCTAATTCAGCAACTATGTGTTCTTTCTCTTTCTTCTGCTAAATTAGATTGGTACTTGTTCTCCCAGTTCAGCTAAACTTCAACATGTTTTTAGCTAATTTCAGCAGTTTTTCAGCAAGTTCTTCTGCAATAAGCAATCACACTGCATTTTTTGCAGGAAATGCAATTTTTCTAGTTGCTTTTAGCTTTTAGCTACTGTTTTGCTGCTTTTAGGTCGTCTAGTCCCTCCAGTTAATTTTGTAATTTCATATCTGCTGTTCCAGCATCTTTTAGTTTAGATTGGGTCCATTTGTAGTTTTTTTTTCTGTTTGCTGTTTTAATAAGAAGAAACTGAAGTTGAATTCAAATTGGATATATAAAAAAGTATACAATATGACTTTTTATATAGTGAACAATTTATATTTTATGGTAACAAGCTGACAAACCTTGCGTTGTGTTCGCAGCCTCCAACTTAAACCCATAAACATTTACTTTGAAATTCACCAGAAACAAATGAAATCTGCACATCAATTCACAAGGCTTTTGTAACATTTGTCAATTAATTTAACTGCTGTGTATTGTACATAAAACACTAAACTTTGCTCAACTATATAAAAATGATTAGTGTGCAACTAAGTGTATGTCAAAAGATTAGATAAACTCCCTGAAGACTCTTTTCAGTACAAACAAAGCTTTGTAGTGAATAAAAACTAATTAAAATTCTCTTTTTATAAAGAACAATAAGTGCAACTACTCTATAATTAGCTTTATTGTTGTAACTTTTTAACCATCAAAGCTGGCTTGTAGGTGTTGAAACTTTTCGATTTTTACAGTTTTCACTTAAAATGTTTTCAGAAGATTAAATGTTTTAGTTCATTTCAGTTTTTAGAAAACAAGAGGAGTAAGTTAGTAATGGAACCAAAAAAAAAAACAAACTGTTGAAAACATTAATAGAGTCAGCCTGTGTCAAAATGATCATCCATCAAATCTCCCAACGTCACAGCCCTTTCTAAAGTAGTTAGCCACTTTTGTGTTTACGAGCTACTTCCTCTGTTGTCTGCAGCCTGGAGTTGAGTCTCAGCACAACCTCTTGAACGATATTGAATTTTTTTTAAAGGCTTCATGAGCAAAGAGACTTGTTGAAGGAGCTGCTGACAAAGAGGCGCAGGTGCATTATTTGTGAAAGTCATTTCGTCTCGTGTTATGTGTGTAACGCGTCATGCCACAGAATGTAAATTTAATTAAAAGTAAATATCTAACCTGTCACAAACACCGTTAATCCTCATCTGACAGAGGCAACAAATACAGAGCTTAGCCATGACAAAACCACAGACAGATCATCCGAGCAGCGCATCATATTTAAGTGAAGCTGTTTTACAGAGAAGGCTCTGAACAATGGATGTCACATTTTATTAACCGACTCTTCAGATCACGGTTCAAGTGGGAGACAACAAGACGTTTGAAAATGTGTTGAGGGAAAGAAATCAGAGTCATATCTCAAATTAAAGGAAAAGGACATATGTTTTCTCGAAAGATATACAACTGAGAAATGTGCTGTTGCAACAAACGCACAAAAAAAAGGTGTTTATTTCTTAAGATGTCTTTATAATTGGGCATCTGTGGCTGAGTTATTAGAGCAGTCATCCTCCAGTGCAAGAGTTGGGGGTTTGATTCCACCAGCAGTCACATGCCCAAGTGTCCCAGGGCAAGATACTGAACCCCTCATTGCCTCTGATGTGTGTCCCATCAGTGTATGTGATAAAGCACTGGTATAGATCTAGTAGAGTGTTGTATGAATGGGTGAATGAGGGCACAGATTGTAATGTAAAGCGCTTTGAGTATCTTGATAAGATAGAAAGACACTATATAAGTTACCATTACTATTATAATTTAAAAACTAGAGGTGAAACCTTGACATTGTAGACAGGCTTGTGCTGACTTTGCGGTAAAAATTCTAAAAGTTTTCATGTGAAAACTAGATTTTTCCTGTTTGTGATGATCCACAAAGGTGATTTAAAAAAAACTGTTTCTGTTTTATCAAGAGTTTAGCCATTTAGCGTGAATGCCCAGGGAACACATCAGATCCTGCTGTTTGTCAAAAACTGTTTGCATTGCTGAAATGTAACGAAGTGTTTTTTGACTGATGCACAGCATGCTTCAGCAACAGAAAAATCCTTTTGTGGTTTTCTCGTCAACAAACACTAAAGCAAAAAAGACAGTTGACAGTTACAGGATCTAGAAACATGGAAATTAAATTTTGTGTCAAATGTAATTATGATATTTGATAGATTCAGTCCAAAACTGTTGGTTACGCATGCACTCACGATGATTGCTTCCCACAGTAAAAACCTTAACTTGGTTGGTATTAATGTTGTGCTGCACAAAAGACATGACACTCCCTGAGTGAACAATCAACAGGTCACACTCTCTGTTCTTTTGTAAACACTTTAAATTATGCTTTATGTCGTTTCTAATAATCATACTCTAAGTAAAGCTTGTACACGAACTCACCAAATAGCATTTCACACTTTAAAGGTTGAAATGTTATGTAGGAGGATAAAGCATTGGGTAAGGAACTGCTTATAGTCCATATGCTAAGCTAACAAACTACTGACAAAGGAACAGTTCAGTGGAGAAAGGTGGGGCTGTGTGGAGCAGTTCTGAGTAGTCAGTGTGTTACCTACAGTGTAAATATAAATCAGTGATCTCAGTTTGGAGAATTAGGGAGATTTTGTGAAGGAGACATGTTTATTGTTAGAGGAAGATTTGTTTTAGGACTTAATTTACATTAAATAAAACAACTCAAACCTAATTATTAAAGCAGTTTAAGTCATGCTGGGTAAGACCTTACAATAAGCCACACAAAATTTGATTAACAAATAGGGAACGCCTCAGAAATGAATCAGTAGCTAATGCGTAGTTAACACTTACTTACTGTGGAACACACGGCCAAGCCTTATTAGGGGACTACTGGTTTGTTATCACAGAAACAGAGGAGACATTCTCCATTTGGGTTTTGAGTAAACCCTGCACCAGTGAAATCACAGCTCAGAATGGTCAAAAACCTGTTTCCTAGTGATTACTGATTTTATTGGATTTTCTCTTTTGTAAACTTATTGATGAAAGATATTATCAATTTCATAATCTTGTACTGCTGTCATCTTAACTATGTCTGCCTATCACTTACTGATACCAAATCATTGTTTGGCTATTACTTTGTTCACTGATGTTCACCCAAGTAAGTACTGGTTAACTACCTATTAGTTCCTGGTTTGTTCCTCTTTGATTTCCTTAGTAACAACTCATTAGTTTTTGATTAGTTCCTCTTCATTTACAATATAGCTGGCCAGCAGTTTCCTAATAAGGCTTAACTGTGTGTTCCCCAGTAAGTTCTGGTTAACTACCCATTACCTCCTGATTGATTCCTCTTTGGTTTCCTTGGTAATTACCCATTAGTTCTTTGTTCCTTTTCATTTACAAGGTAACTAACCAGTAGTCTCCTACAAAGGTTTAGCTGTGTGTGTTCTCCAGTAAGTACTGGTTAACTACCCATTACCTCCTGATTTGTTCCTGAGATGTTCTCTAGTAGTTAATCAGATATTGTGTGTCTTATTGGGAAGTATTACCCTTTAGGGTAACTTTTTTAAACTTTTGCATCAGATATTTATTTATATTGAAAATAGTCTGTGTAGGGACAATGTTGGTGGTCTGCATAATGTAGCTCGGGTCAGAGCAAGTGTTTGATGCAAAACAGGGTGCAAAATTCCACATTATAAAATTATCTTGAATGGCTAAAGAAGTTTTATATGAGGTTTGTGTTGTTTTACATGGTGGAGGTTTCTTATGTTAAGAATTGCCTGGTTCCCCTCGTGTACATATTTTATCTGGATATTCTGTTTCCGCCTAAAGTTCATATACATTTTACCAGGAGGCTGATATCATTCCCTAAAACATGTTTTTCCTCTGGTCTAAATTCAACACACTTTGGTTTCTTGGATGTAAAAATTAAGTGACAAAATGATTGACAACAAATTTGTAAAATTCTTGTTTCTTAAACATACTCTTAAAAAAAGTGATACTAACAGTTTGCTCTCTTCCAAAGTTGCAAACCCACATTAGTTTCAGAGCACAATCATCAGTCTACGCACGGTCCTGTACCTTGAGTACGTCCCACATCTCACGTCAGCCCAGTGCTGTTGAAGTACTTCTCCTTTGATCTTCACCTCAGTGAAGCATGGATCTTTCGTGAACATAACAAGCTCATAATGCAGCAATCAGCCCATTTGGAGCCCTGCAGAGATAACAGTGAAAACAGTCACCTTTCTGTATACGTGCAGAGAACCAGTGCCCTGGATTTATATACCTATTATGGACATTTTTCACAGCCCCACTTTGTTTTGCCAGTGTTTGTGATCTTACCTCTAATGTTCTGCCCCTGCCCTATCCCCTGAGATTGATTACAGTCGTTATAGCGAGTGGGGAGCTTTTCTCCACAGACCTGCGGTGCTGACCTGCAAACCGATCACTGTAGGGTTCTGCACCTGTCCGAATCAAAATCCAGAAAGTTTTAAAACAAGAAAAAAAACAAATACTATAAAGCTTTCTAGGTGTTTGTGCAGTTTTTTCCAGGCTGAGAACTTGTTTAGAAAGGTCAGACTGATTGCTACAGATTTTTATTGATGGCATAAAAAGATTTTGAACTACAAATGTCAATTTTCAAAAGTTCGAAAAGAGCAATCACTGCTGTTCTGCTGCAAAGACTAAGCAAGATCTTTGTACATTTTTATTTTGCTATAAACAGGACAAACAACCTCTGGTTGTCAGATTTAGCACTATGTCCTTCAGACTCTGCGATTGTGAGTTGGGGCGGGGGGACTCTCTGTGGACTACATTAGTTTTTCATGTTTGTCATTTGATCCAATCAGATTGATGTTCTGGGAGTTTGGAGACAAAGTGGACAAAGGGAAATTCTGCTGACACTTTGGGGTTGTGGTTTATCTAAATCTTATTTAGTCATAATGTTATGGCAAATTTGGGCATTTTCCCTCTTTTCTTCCATGTGACTATTGACTTTTGCATAAACACATTTCATGTAAAAAAAAATCTATATATATTGTTTTTGTTAGATGTTGTTTGAGATTCAAAAACAAAGGATCTCTTTGAATGTGTTGTTCTTGCTCTTTTCTCTATTTGCTAAAATGACAACTAAACTCAAGAATAAATAGGATAAGAAGATTTATATTCATCCTATGGATAATCAGGTGTAAATTTATTCATTAAAAACTAGTTTTGTACATACGTACAAATACAGATCTGAATACTTTGTGATGTAAGAGCTGGTGAAACCTTCACTGTAAAAGTGACAACTCTAAATAAAATGTTTTCGTGGTTTTCTACTTTTACTGCAACCAAGACCATATGAGGCACTTCAAGGTCCTCGATCTGAGTCATCACTTTCATTACATTCATCATGGAAAAAACACGTGCCTTATGCACAAAGATGAAGTGCAAATGCAACAATTACTGCAACACATGTTTAAACCATCTATTAGTCCTCTGAATGAGTTTACATAGAGTAAACTGCTCAAACTTTCAGGATATAAGTACGATGAAAAGTGATAGATGCAACTTTCATTCACTAAAGGTGTGCCAAAAAGTGTTGCGTCAAATCAAAAATCAAATAATCCTTTATAAACGTACAGCAAAGCAAACACTAATCAAAACACTTCCATTTAAGTCTACATCATTCACCAAACCAGTCAAACAAGCCTAAAACCTTTGGACTATAGATTATTGTATTTGTTCTTCACTCACCTGTACCTTGTTGCTTGGATTCTGCACCTATCTCCAGCATGCAGCAAGATGACTTGTTTTACCTTCAGATGTTGAAAGTCCAGTCAACTGAATGGAAAAGACTTCTGTATATTAAGGACTATCATTGGAATGAATGTTTGTTCTCACCATTTGTTGTGAATTTATTCTTTCATGCCTGCATTTCTACCTTGGGATAAAATTAACCATTTTTATTTCAATAAAATCCCAGAACTAAAATTAAAAAAAACTCTGCAGAGACGGAATTGATCATTCAGGGTAAAATATTGTATTTTTCTTCATCCCATTAGGTACTGAAAGCACTTGTTAAAACATGACTGCAAAACATTGAAAACATAATAAAACTAAATGATAATGACAGTAACGACCAACTGTTAGGGCTCTAACGATATCCTGATTCACGCTCAAAAATCCAGGTAGAAAATACTTTGTACAACAAAGTTAAGTCAGGTCCTTTGGACTGTTTCTTTGTGTTGAAACTTTTAGTCTTTCTTCAAAAAGACTTCATAAGTCCGAGAAGCCACAACAAACTCACTCTTACAAAATGATCTATTGCTCTAATGATCTATATTGTAAAGCCCCCAGTATAGCTCTGCGTACGTCCGTACACGTGTTCGTACGCGCGTACTGTACGCAGAGAGTTCAGCCCTACACTTCAGTGTACGTTCTCGCGTTTTCGCTCCAAATTCTTGACGTCATTTCCTTAATTTCGTCGGGTTCAGTCAGCTCCACAGACAAGGAGCGTTTACCTACGGGACAAATTGAGGTCGCTGA
>JARVGS010000548.1:15919260-15935110 GCA_031762315.1 Hypsolebias antenori | reverse complement strand
CATCATTGGTCCAGCTCTTCTTGAAGGTGGGTCTAATGTTACCTGTCCACTTTGCAGTGATTCAATGGACCAACTCCCCTCTCGTCATTGGTTACTTTCAAATTAACAAACAAATAAAACAATGCAACATGAACGTGTAACGCAACGCATTATAGAAATGTAGTGTAGTAGAAAGTACAGATACTTCATGTAAAATGTACTGGAGTCAAATCAAAAGTACCCACGTTTAACTCTACTTAAGTAAAGTACAGATACATGAAAAAGGTACTTAGTTACATCCCACCACTGCACAGCAGTGAAGGCTACCTATGGGACAGATCTGGTTGGCAGGCCACAGACTGATGAAGTCCTCCGGATGGAGGACAAAACTTTTCTCACTTAAAGAAACTGGTCCAGATGACACGATTTAACCTTTTTTGTTGTTAACCGTATATTAAAGTCCCGAACACATACAGAAAGAATGTCAGATACATAGAAGACATACCTAAAAATCCATTAATTGTTGTGATTTGGTGGAGCGTGAAAACCAGTGAACAACTCCCAAGTGAGCATGGTGTTAGCACTCTCTATTCCCAGGCTCTGTTTTAGATTAGCATCATGAAGTCAACCTGTTCCCTCTGAACTGTTTTCCAAAAATTATGTTTTTGTGCCATAAATATGCTTGTTATAACATTGAAGGGAAACTTTGCAAAGGTAATTTTAGCCTCAAGTGAACTTTATGGTTTTTATGAAATCTCCCAGTGGTTATGTTTTTGCCTCCCTGTTATGATTTCTGGTTTTCCCAAATGACCGGCAACACTATATATTTTGTCAACAACAACTGTAATTTTCTGGTAATTTTAGTTGTTAGGTTGTCCAGCTGTGTCTTCCTATTATCCCTTAAACTGAGCTCATCTTGCAGAAGTTTCTTCATTTGTTTTATGTTTGAGATCCACTGCAAGCTATTACCTCATTCACCATGCAGAGAGCGACGCAAACAGGGAGAGGGTTCATCCTCTGTTTGGCCACAATTTCCATCAAATCTTATTGTTTATACTGGCACCACACTGCAACATGGAATGGCCTTTTGTTTTTGTTTTTACCTTCTCATCATTAATTGGGATTTTCTTAGTTTAGATAAATTTGTAGATTTAATTTTACCAATGGGTGAGTGCTGCTGTGTGGATCAGTGAGCCACAGATCCTTAGCAACAATAATAAAACATTATTTATGACATTTTTTTTCTTAACAAAGTTACAAAGCACTTTGCAAGAAAGAAAAAGGCATATTTGGTCGGTTGTATGTTCACCACCATGATAAGTATCAGATATTACCAGAGGTTAATATCATGTTAAGCTACTGAGATATTTAGATTCTCCTTTAAGAAGGCTGTAAGCCTTTTGGTTTCAATAGGAGAGACAGAATTAGCTTGAAAACCGAGTAATGTCATTACAAAATGAGGGGGGAGGAGTGTTTTTATAGCAGATGGTGGTTTAAACCATGGTTATTTTAAGACACGGATAGACATTTGTTCATTATGAGAAAAAGGCCATGCCCTTTGAATGTCTTGAAACTGAATGAATGCCACATCTTAATTCATCTTAATTGGTTTAAATTTTGTATGACAAACAAAAAAACGTGTCTGTTTATTTTGTTAGTTCATGCCAAAATTTCAAACAAAAAATCTGCACATTTTGATAGCACTTAGAATATGTCTTGGGGATCAGTCTCAGCTATTACCACACCACAACTTCAGGTCAGTGTAAAAATTGGCTATTTTTCTTTGTCGATAGTTAGAGCCATCTTTGTTTATTAAGGGTCAGCTGCTCTATGGCAGCCATCTTAAACCAGGTTGACTATAAAAGTTAACCAGTTAGAGATATACAGACATTGATTACTTTCTGTAAGTTTGGTTAAAATTTGTCCAATGGTTCATGAGATATTTTGGTAAAAGACAGGTATACACACACAAGCAAAAAACATTTCTTCCACCATGGCCTTTTAGTAGCAGACAATAATGTATTAATTTTTCAACTGATAACTCTAAATTGTCCCTAGGTGAGAGTGAGTGAATGGTTGTTTGTCTCTATGTGTGACAAAATTTAAACTTTTTTGCTGCTACTACTGTGATGTTAAATTTTACGATACTAATAGTATACTAACATTTGTCAATTTTATTTCATAAAATTTTCTTAATATTAACATCTGCTTAAACATATGTATACAAAAAACTAAACTTAAAAAAATATATATTTTTAAAGATGATAGTGAAAGCCCAACCAACTTTGGTAAGCCAGGGTCAGAGCGCCAAAGTCCCCGCCTTCAGCCACTGCCCAAGGCATCATGCACATGACTTTTATGGCCCTTCCTGCAGGTGGTGGGCCCACAGGAAGGCAAAACCATACTGCTCCTTCAGGCTGAGCCTGACCGGGCCCCATGGGTAGAGACCTGGTCACCAGGCACTCGCCAACAAGCCCCTCCCCCAGGCCTGGCTCCAGGATGGGGCCTCGGTAACCCACGTCCGGGCAAGGGAAACTGAGTTCCTTGTTTTGTCTTGTCCATAAAAATCTTCTGAATCGATCTTTGTCTGACCTGTCACCTAGGACCCATCAACCTTGGGAGACCCTATCAGGAGCAATTATAATTGCCCCCGACAGCATAGCTCCTAAGATAATTCATGTGCACAGACTCCTCTACCATGATAAGGTGGCGATTCAAGGCCTCCATGGTAAGGTCTATTCAGGAGAACTGGAGAAGCGAGTCTGATCGTTGGTCGAACCTCAGATCCAGGAGGAACAATGTGGGTTCCGTCCTGGTCATGGAACAATGGATCAGCTCTTTACCATCAGTAGGGTCTAGAAGGGTCATGGGAGTTTGCCCATCCAGTCTATATGTGTTTTGTGGACTTGGAGAAGGTATTTGACTGTGTTCCTCAAGGTACACTGTGGTGGGTGCTCTGTAAGTATGGGATTGGAGGTCCGTTGTTACGGGTTGTTCAGTCCCTATACAAGCGGTGCGAGAGTTTGGTTTGCATTGTCGATAGTAAGTCAGACCGCTTCAGGGTGGGAGTTGGACTCCGCCAGAGTTGGTCATTGTCACGGATTCTGTTCATAACTTTTATGGACAGAATTTCTCGGTGCAGCCTGGGGGCAGAGGGTTTCCGGTTTGGTGGCCTCAGGATTCCATCTCTGCTCTTTGTAGATGATGTGGCCCTGTTGGCATCATTGTGCCGCGATCTTCAGCTGTCACTGGAGCGGTTTGCAGCCAAGTGTGAAGCGGATGGGATGAGAATCAGCACCTCCACACCTGAGGCCATGGTCCTCAACCAGAAAAGGATGGATTGCTCTCTTCGTATCGAGGGTGAGATTCTGCCTCAAGTGGAGGAGTTCAAGTACTCTGGTATTTGTTCATGAGTGAGGGAAGAATGGAGCATGAGATTGACAGATGGATTGGTGCAGCATTTGCAGTATTGCAGACTCTGTACCAGTCCATTGTTGTGAAGAGAGAGGTGAGTTGTAAGGCAAAGCTCTCTGTTTACTGGTCGGTATATGTTCCTACCCTCACCTATGGTCATGAGCTCTGGGTAGTGACCAAAAGAATGTGATTGCAGTTACAAGTGGTTGAAATGAGTTTCCTCCACAGGGTAGCAGGACTCTCCCTTAGAGATAGGGTGAGAAGTTCAGTTATCCAGGAGAGACTCAGAGTGGAACCACTACTCCTCCACATCGAGAGGAGCCAGTTGAGGTAGTTCGGGCATCTGGTAAGGATACTCCCTGGGCGCCTCCCTAGGGAGGTGCTTCAGGCATGTCCTGGGAAGAGACCCTGGGGAAAACCCAGGACATGCTGGAGAGACTGTCTATCAGTTGGCCAGGGAACACCTTCCTGGAAGAGGTGGCTGCAGAAACAGATGTCTGGGCTGCCTCCCTCCTCAAGCTGCTGCCCCCGCGACCCGACTTCAGAACAAGCAGAAGATAATGGATGGATGGATGGATACTGAAAGCAAAATGGATTTTTTTTTCCACTCACTCCACTTTGCTTGATGACTTGGTGCTTATTTACCCACCTGCACCTATGGCACTGCTTTGTACAAGTCTACTTCTGACCAAAGTCTAATGGATGAGAAAAAAGCCATAAAAGCTAATCTGAAGCAGCTAAACTAAACTGTGTTACAGTCAATAGCAAACAGTAACGATCTGCAGGTAATTTCCAAAGCTATCCTGGCTTTGTTCCATATTTAAGGTCTAGATGACAGGGAGAGTGACCCATAAAGTAGAGAAAACTGTTTTTTTTCTGTGGTATTTCTTTCTTTCTTTCTTTCTTTTTTTTTTTTTAGCAATCTCACCACTGCATTCATGTCAGTTTGGCAAACTAGCAAGTGAACAATTTGTTCTTGAGCAGGATGTGTTACAGATCTTTACAGAAATTAAAGGTGTATGGGCAGATCCCACTGAGGAGCTATTTCAAAACAAATATTCTGAAAATAATACTTACCGGTAATACCTGCTAACAAAAAGGTGTCAAATCACAGACAGTAAATGCATATGTGCTGCATAGTCACACCACTCCCTGTCCAACACCAGATGCAAGAACAGTGATAGAAAAGTGTGGCAAAACTTTATACCACATACCAAGTGAACATGGAGAATTGTTAAAAATCAAACATAAATAGCCAATGTATTTTTTTTTTTTTTTTGGACAACCCTATGTAAAGCAATCTATGATCACTGAAACCATCAATTCATGTTTTGCCACTGGGATCGATTCACTGTATTGTGAATAGACACATAACTTTTTGCTCCAGCATTTGAAGTAGGGTATTGGAACTTGCCTAAGCCAGCCTTGAGATATAAGCTCCAGAGAGTTGTTGGTGGTGACCAGTCAACAGTTTGGCCCCTCTCTTCAAGACATGTAGTTGGAAATCTGATTAAAAGTTCACAACATCAATCATAGTGTCCTGATCACAAGCCCACATCTGTGTTTGAAAATAGTGTTTCGTACAAACAAACCATGGGTAGCACATAACATCACTCTAGTTCACTTCAGGCATGCTCTTCCTCCCAATCACAACAGGTGGTATTCTTACTGGCGACATAAATGTTAAAAATGTCCAGTAGGACCATAAAGTACTCCAGTTTGAAAATGCCTAAGTTTGAGAGATAGGGCTGAGATGGAGTGATTCCATAAGAGCTTATCATTGCTGGCCACCTCTCACACTAAAGAATATCAAAGTCAAACCCTTATCATGGCAATTGGTAGAAGACTTGCTGTAGGTTATGATGCTAACCATATTTAGTCCTTTACTGCTTTGCCTCATACATACCGGTACATTTAGGCTTTTTTCTCCCCAGTGAAGTGCGATGCCCCTAATGCTAATTTTACATGTTCTTCTCTTTGGAAAGGATGTCTATACTTGGACTTCTCCACAAAGAGAAGTTGATTTTCTTCAAATGAGAAATTTTCCAGATCTTTTATTTTTAATAGCTTGAAGATAAACTGGGTTGTCGTGTCTCCTTTGCAGAGATCCACCAACAAAAAAAAAAAAAAAGTCAGCCAATCACAAGGCAGCAAATCAATGCTTTTAGCCATGTAGATGTGGTGTAATGTAGACAACTTGCTGAAATTCAAACCGGGCACCAGAATGGGGAACAACGAGAATTTAAGTGACTTTGAATGTGGCATGATTGTTGGTGCCAAATGGGCTATTCTGAGTATTTAAAAAAACTGCTGTGCTACTGAGATTTTACGCACACACGACTATCTTTACGATTTAAAGATATTGGTTTAAAAAAAGGAGAAAATATCCAGTGAGCTGCAATTGTGTGGAAAAGGCCTTAATAAACTCAAAAGTCAGAGGAGAATAGAAGACTGATTTGAGATGACATAGAGGCAAGAGCAGCTCAATCACTCATTCCAACCAAGGTCTGCAAAATACCGTCTCTGAACACACAATACATGTACATCCAACCTTAAAGCAGATGGGCTACAGCAGTAAATGGCCACACCTGGTGTAACTCCTGTCAGCTACGAATAGGAAATTAGGCTACAATTCACAAAAATTAAATTATACAAGATAATAAGAGATAGAAAAAACATTGTTTTGATGGGCCTGAATTCTCTGGACTCCAGTGGTCTTCACAGCCACCAGACTTCAATCCAGTCCAGCACCTTTAAGATGTGGTGGAACGGTATTTTCACATCTTGCAGCTGACAAATGTGTAGCAATTGTGTGGTGGTACTGTAACGTCATTATGAACTAGAACCTTTGAGAAATGTTTCCAATATCTTGCTACATCTACTGCACAAAGAATTAAAACAGTTCTGAAGGCAGAGGGGGTCCAACCTGGTATTAGTAGGGTGTACCTAAAAACGTGGCCGATTAGTGACAACATGTAATGTATTTATCACTGATACCAAGAAAAAATGTAGGATCCATAGCAAGAGTATTTATGATTGAACAATGAGGGCTCACACAGCGTTAGGATTGTCTTATAAAAATTTTGGATGAGAGATAAGTCAAATATACAGAAAATTTAACAGAAACCAATCACTGAGCTTTTTTCTTTGAACTTTTATGCACATTTAACATCAGTTAATGCCCTGACAGTCTAATTTATTTTGTTCATGGGGTGCCATCTTGACCTAAATCACAATGTAATACACCAGTGGATTAACAATACACCTTGTTTAATTATTGTAAGTGTTTGAACTTCCAGATTACTTACTGAGGCATAGTAAAGAAGGATTTGCAGCTGGTCTAAACACAGAGATTGTTTATCAGAGTCAGGGATTCTTTATTGTCATTCGCACCACATGTGGTACATGTGATGAAACGAGATTATGTACACAGGGTCCCAGTTACATCCAACAATAAAATGTAAAAGAAAAACAGTAATAACATCTAAGATATGAACTAAGAAAAACATCAACTAAAAAATACACTAGGCACTAATAGCATAAAAACATTACTTCAAACAGCAGCACAAACATGAGTCTGCATGAGCAGATGAGCACAAATGAACACAGCAGCATGAAACAGAGTCGGTGTGGCGGTTTAAACAAAGACGGTAAGATGCAGTTAGAATGAAAAACAACAGCACTGTCAAAAATACAGCAAGAACAAATAGGAATTTAAAAAAAAAGCTGCTCACTGCTTTGCACAATACAAAGTAGGTGTATCTGCTTCAACAAAGATTTATGTGATAATATTTTTAAAAATGCAACAGACCTTGAGTTTCCATAAAAGATTTATATTCTTTGGGCATTTCAGCAAGTTATATTTTTTCAGTAATCTAAAATAATAATAAAAAAAAGTTGAGATATTCTTTCAGAAATTAAACTTGTGAAAGGCCAACAATTTATTTTTTTTGCTGTTTTCCGTTTCACATTTCCTTGTCAAAATAAAATCACATTAAACTGATACAAAGACATTATTGTCCATTTGAAAAAAAACACGAAAAATAATAAAAACAAGCCATGTGCATAAAGCTGTTGGTAGATATGTTCCCTCTTGCCTGTGAGTGATTCATTTGGCTTATTTTTTATTTTTTTACATAACAACTTATTAATATCACCTCTGTACACATTGAAAAGATGAGTTTGTGGGGAGGGGGCAGGGTGGAAACGCTAACCATGAATAATGACTCATTTGACGAAATGAATGAAACACAATGCATCATGTAGCAAACGGTTATTGCAGAAGCCAAAGCATTACATGATGAAAACATTTCTGCAAATTAGATATTTACTCATCTTAGGGAGGAAAGCAAGAAGAGGAGTAGAGGTGGATGTAATGAGGATTCACAGCACAGAGCACACGGTGTTCAATGATAATGTCTAAATGCAGAACGGATACCTGTTTTTGGGTCCTATTAAAGTGTTGTTTGTTCCCTAAAACATGGTGACCAACAAATTACTGCCGTGAATAAAACAAACGCGCTATTTACTTCATGTTATGACTACTATAAATAGGCCCAGATTATTCTTTCCAGTACCAGCTGTGATCAAATCAATAACGGTTGACATTTTACATTTAGCTAAATTAAACCACTTTTTTCCCATCTTAATGCAACTTTGCCATAAAATTAATTTTATTCAAGGGGGAAAAATACATTCAACCGTTTGCTGACAAATGTTTGACACACAAAAAGTAAATTATGAAGAAACAAGCCAAAGCATAGCATTTGATTTTGCCAAATAGTGAGTCACCTTGAAGGTATGAGCAGTGCTTTTTAAATGCTTTATGAATGATTGTTAATGCTTTATAAAGGGTTTACAAATTCATGGAAAAACCCATTTATAGTGCATTAATAAATCCTTTATAAAGGGGCTTTTATTAGGAGGTAGTACCATGAATCTGTTGTTGCACATTAGGGCGACACATATTTGGTTTTAAACTTGCCTTTCATTTGCTTCATTCTAAATAACTTGTTTGCGTTTGAAGACTTGAGAAGGCACATAACAAAATAAAATAAAATTACCTTATGTGCAAAATGGTTTGCTGCAAAAACCATATGGGAACACATCATGAGAAACTGGGTGCACTGTTTTACCCACAGCTCAGGGCACGACTCAGCTAAAAGTGATAGAAGAGGGTGTCTGCCAAATGAAGAAGAAATACTTTAGATGCTGGAGTATGTATCACTTTCGAGCAAATTACAAATCTGCCAGTATGATCAAGGTTTATTCCATCAGTCTTGTTGATGACACAAAGAAGATTAGGATTCAAGGATTCAAGGTTTTTTATAGTCATTCGCACATTCACATGTGGTACATGAGGTGGAACGGAGTTATTTACCCAGGGTCCCAGTTACACCCAAAAATAGTAAAAACATTAAATGTAAAAAGAAACAGTGTAACGATCTCAGGGAACCCAGATTGTTACGAGAGCCGGAACGAGACAAGACTTCACAAGATAAAAATTTAATAGTGTTTATTATATACAGTACAAGTGAATATATTTTTACAAGTGGTCCTCTGGAACACCCGGGGAGCAAGGATGAGGTCAGGTGGGTTTGGAGTTAAGGGTTGAATCTTGCAAATGATATTTTTGATTTCTCTTTCAGGTTGGATGTTTTTGGTGAAGGGCCAAGGTGAATCCAAACAGAGTCCAGAGAAGGATGAGTTGGCACGGAACGGCAGGCAAGGGGTTGGAGGGCAAGGCATGGGGACGAGGAACAGAACCGAGGCAGACCAGGACTGGAAGGGACCCAAGGAGGCAGGACGACTGTAACTCTGTCAGTATATCAAGATATAGGCCGGAGGCATAAATACCATGGGGAAGTACAATGCTCCAGCAAAGAGTAGCACTCAACTGCAACCTTAAGTAGTAGAGGACCTAATCAGAGAGATGGCTGACAGCTAGTGGCAATTAGTGGCCATCTTGGAGAGAGGGGCTGTAGACAATGATATTCTTACAAACAGTAAATAAGGATCTAAGATATAAACTAAAATATACACTGAACGCCCAACAGTACGTCAAAAGATCTAAGATATGCTAGTCACTAATAGTGCAAAGCAATACACCGAAGAGCAGCAGTTCGATATTAACCAAATGTTGCTAAATGTAGTGAGGAGGGGCCACTAATTCAAATGTTCAACGTTTTTAATCTATAGCTGTTGTCATTAAAGTTGTCACAAAATTAGAGACGAGTTTGATTTTTTTTACACCCTGTATGAATTAATGTCTAACCTCACATTCACAAAACAGACAATGTTCAGGTAATATCTTTGATATTTTATAGTCTGCTTCTTTCTTGTAAACGAGTGGTTAAAATGCTGAACACATTTTTTTATTTTACGTTCACGGCTTACACGATCTCTTCAGCTTCGAAATTTGGAACATGAAAAGGTTGAGCGATACGTGATCTGTCAGCTGAAGCTCCCTGATAGGATCACACTGGACCTGAACAGGTTACAAAACTTCTGTTTCACTTTAAAACTAAAGTACACAGAAGACAGTATGTATTAAAGTACGGTATGTAAGAAAGTATGCAGAAGAAAACAGAACTCTAACAACCATCTGGTAAATCTTTGTCTGTAGAAAGTTTCAGACACAAATGAAGTCTTAAATACATTTATACACAACCTTTTTATTGCCCTTCACTAAAAGGCAAATATAAAGAATAGTTTTGCATGTGTCTGTTAGTAAAATATCTCACAAACCACTAAATGGATTTTATTAATACTGAAGAAACGTGACAATTATTATTACATAAGAAATTATAACATGTGCATCTTCATCTGTTTTTATTTTGGTATTTTGGGTCAGTCCAGTTCAAGATGGTTGCTTCAGCTAATTGACATCAGCCAACACACACATGGCTATAACTCAGTCATTTTTACAGATATGGAGCTCCGATTTGATGTGGTTGTAGCCGAGAGTCACTCACAACACTAACTTTGAGCGTGACAGCTTGCAACATTGCAAGGTTTTTGAGTAAAGGTTTGATTGAAATGGTTACCAGTCTGATTTTCCCACATAAGATGATTTTAGTCTAAGACAGGCAGCTACAGTCAAAAAATGCTCCTGCACCACTTACAACAAATGGCAGAGAGCAGTGTTTTTTGTGTTATGCACTGTTTTCCAGCATGTAGGAACAAAAGCTGCAAAACCCTTGGTCCAATGGGAAGTTCCTGTAGTCACCAGTTTGGACAACCACAATCATGCAGACACTGCATGCACGATGCACAGCTGAGCTCAGGTTTGCCAGATAAACATGAATACCCTTTTTTAACCCCTCCTTTTCTATGCACGTTTGCCCAAGACAATAATGTTTCCAAAAGTCATTCTCGTGTAAACAAAGCCTCAAACTCTGGCATGATTTGCATTGCTTCAAGTAGTGCTCAGACTTTAATTTAAAACTGTCATTGTTCATTTTGCTCCCAGCTGAAGATAATCAGCAAATGCTAACTTGGTCAAACTGCGTTGATTTAGCATTAATGACATGGCTTTAACTAAGGCATAATGGATTTTCCTTAGCACGCTCTAAAATCAGCCGAGATTCAATTAGACACCTCTAAAGACAAAACATGACCTGGTCAATACTGTGTACAGGTGCATCTAAATGTAAATGTAAATATTAATCATGCCGATGGAGTCATTCAGCTTTTAGCAGACAAATGAAGCCCTGGCCTCGACTCGCATCCTTATAGTTAATGTGAGCATATGTCACGTGAACGTTCTTGGATAAATCTCACACGTCACCGCAGAGTCATAAAACTAATGCTTGGCGCAAAAAAAATTTAAATGCAGATTTTAATTAGCCACAATGAAAACAAACAGACAGAGGTGGGAACAAACAACAGAAGCAGAAAATGTAATGAGCAAAGTAACAATTTTACAACACAGTTCTTCAAAAAAAAAAACAAATTCAAATGATTTTTTTTTTGTTTTTTAATGTAAATGAGTACATAGTTTAAAATTGATTTAAAAACCTCATAGAGGGACCACAGAAATCCACAGACAGTGAAGAACAACAAAAAAAAAAAAAAACAAGGAAACATCCAGTCCTCCTCCCCCCAACTGAGATAAACTCCTCTCCCTCAGTGCAAATTTAAATGCACACCCAGACACGTGTGATCAGAGTAATGTGTGTTCAATCAAGTCCAGGCATACGGAGACCGTTTGTATTACGATTGGACTCCTGTTTAGAAATGTCGCTTTTTGTTTCATGATGGATGGACTTCCTCCAAGCAAACACCGTAATCTTTTTTTCCAATTGAACATCACAACAGGCCATGTCCAGAGGTGCCACACTGCATACAACTGCTTCATCCAACCAATTTCAATAGCTTTTTTTTTTTTTTTTTTTTTTTTTTTTTTTAGGTAAATCAAATCCTGTCTGCCTTGACTAACAAGAAAGGGGTAACTTTTCTCTTTTGTTTCTCTTTGTTGGTTCATTTTTGTAGCTTTTTTTTTTCTTTTTCATTGGAAACCGTGTGCTTCATTTCTTTTTGGTAGGGGGTGCATATCAGCTAGACTGGAACAAATAGAGAGTAAAGCCACGTCTCTTCAACAAAGACAAATTGTTAACCTGCAGGAGGATGTTTCACTGCCCTACTGATCACAGATTTGCCAGAGCAATCAAGGTTTATCGTGTTAAATAATTCTTGACACAAAGAAATAGAATATGCTTAAAAAAATCTTGGCAGGTAATTGAAAGAACTGAAATGAACTTCTGCCTATCACAGTCTATCTCCTACTACTAATTAGACTGACTGAACAAACGTCAGTAGCTGATATAATCTAACTGCTGAACACAGCAAGGAGGGATGTTTTCACCTGAGAACAACCCTCAATAGCTATGTTTACATGCGCAAAATTATTTGACCGGATTGAAATGTTTTCAGATTAAATAATTCAAACGTATCGTTTACATAGGCACAATCTGTTCATGACGAGCGTTTACATGCAGCGGGCTTTGTTCTGAACAGAAGTACGGACATGCGCAGAGTGTTAAACTCCTTAAAAAAAACACAGAAGAAGAAATTCTACTTCCAGTTTACTTCCGGGATAAACATAAACAAACCTGAGCGCCCAAAATGGACCCGCGACAGGTTTTAATGAAGGTACTGCACTCTCTGACTGAGCTACAGGTGATGCAGATCATTTTGAGCTCTTTCAAAGTTTCTAGTAGAAATGTTGTGTCGCTCCCCGACCAGTTTTTCTTCCCCGACATGCTAATATTATTAGCATTAGACAGGCGGAAATGACAAAGTCGCACATGCGCAGTCGGGTCAGTTTTTCACCATCAGATAAAAACGAACAGATCAAGCGTTTACATGCACACCATTTGGGTTATGAATCGGCGTAAACCACCCGTTTTGTTCTGATCACAAATGATTTCGGATCATGCTGAATAAACAAAAAATAACCCGAACAGGGTGTTTACATGACACGTTTTTGTTCCCAACGTCTGTTTGATCCGATTACTTATGTCCATGTAAACATAGCTATGTGTTCTCTACTCCTCTCTAGTTCCTCATTAAGGGGCCGTTCACACAACACATATTTTGAGTGAAACCAAAGCTTTTCCTCTGCGGTTCGGCCGTTCACTTACACAACACCAGCCCCACCGAATCCAGAGTTTTTTTTAACCCAGGTCTTTTGGGGGGGGGAACCCCTAGCAGAGGTGTGAAAAGCATTGAAAAGTGTGAAAAGCACACGCGCGCTACAATTGTATATTTCACGCATGTGCTGGACTATAACATATACTAAATGTGCTAAATAATAAGAGTAAAAATAATAAACAGTATTTCTGTTACTGATGGGAGATGTAATGAAGCTATCTGGACATTTGTTAAAGCTGAAATGAAGACATCAGGTTTAATTTTTATGTATTTATTCAACTGCATGTCACACAAACACTGATGGGAAAACTGTACACTGTTAAAAATACATTTACCAAACTGTAAACTACATTAATTGACTGTACTATTCCTCTTTGTTGTCATCCTGGATACTGACGCCATGTTGTTTATCTGGCTTGTACAAGCTGTCACTCCTTTGCTTAATGTAGCTTAAAACACTGAATGGATTGGAAAAAAGAACTGAGGGGAATTTTAAATGAATAGTTGCTCCAACTTCTCTCTTGATTTTGAGGTCCTCCTGCACCGCCGAGGTGTATGCTCTTTTTTGGAACCGGTCCATCTGGTGGGAGGACAGTTTCTCCTCTCAGGAAAATTAAAAATAAAACTCAGATAGTTGTGTAACCAAACAACACAAGCAAAACATTATCAAGAACGTGGATTTACCCACTGTAGAATTGCTCGACGACTAATGATTACCACGGGAGTGGGAAGTCCGACATCATTCTCATCAGTTCTGGTTCACTCAGCGACCGGTGTTGAACTGTTAGACGACGCGGTCCCACTTGGTGTCAAATCTGTCGACTCGTATCCAAAATCCAGTTAAGTTTTGTTTGTACTGGGCTTTCAGCCCAAGGAAAATCCTTACTTTAAGTCCTTAAAGTCCCAGGCAGTGGGCATGCGCATTAGGTGAATGTACAAAATTCACAGCGCCAGACAGGGCATGGCAACTACAGCGAATTCTGGGGATGGATGTTCCTCCAGTTGCAGGTAAACACTGAATGCAGTTGTGTAACTGAGGATTTTTCCTCAGATCAACATCCGAAAAACTCTGTTTCCGCCCGCCATGTCCGTGTAAAAGAAACCTAAATCAAGTTTGTGTTAAAGGGATTTCAAATTTGGCTGAAATTAAAGAATCATACATAACAAAACTATTTTTTGTAATTATGGTACATGTATTTCATAATTAACTTTGTTAAATGAAAACTTCAAAATGCTTTCGTTAAATGCATTTGTGCTGAATTGTGATTCAGGTGTTGTGTGATAATCTGTTCAGCCAATTGAAGCTAGTATGAGAACAGTAGATTTTTTTTTTTAGCAACTAACTTATTTTTTACCAGGAGACTTTGAAATATGCAGAAGAGAACAGCACTCTATTATTTTGTAAATATAAAAAAAAATCCTCTTACATACAGTTCATGTTGCAGCATCAATAGATTTGAGCAGATTAACGTCACACCCTTCGCCATGAAACGCCCTCGGCTAATTACATGAAATCATTGTATTCCAGCCTTGTTGAGTGCAGTAGCTCAGTGGCCAGAGCCGTGGTCGCTTGATCCCGAGTCTGTGGGTTTGAAGCCAAGTTGTTTCAGAAAGGGCATCAGGCCTTAAACACTTGAACCTGAACTTTGTTTTTATCTTAACAGTCTAATATAAGAAAAGTTTAAATCAAAACAGAACATGAAGTTTTGTTGACGATCAGTCCCAGCTACTACCACACCAAATGTTAGGTCAGTATCTACGTATAAACTTGATTGAGCTATTTTGTGCTTTTAAAGCTCAGTTGGTTGTGGAGGCCATCTTGAATCAGGCTGACTCCAAAAGCCCAATAGTTACTTTCTGCAAGTTTTATATGAACAAGTGAATACATTTTTACAGGTTCACGGGTTCATAAGCTATTTTGTTAACACAGCAGTGTGGGAGTTCTGCTCTGCCAGCTCCTGCACCCACAGTCAGACTCTAATTAGACAAACCTGTGGATCATTGGCTTGATGAGTGTGAGGAGCGTACAAGGACTCAGAAGCCAGTCAGCCAGTGCTGGAGCATTATTCTAGCCTTTTTATTTGTGTTGAAATCAAAATATTCACGACTTGTGTTTTTCTCCGTGCCTCCAGTTTGCCTTTGATGTCCTCCTGTTTTCCTGAATCCTCCTCTGTGGATCTTTAGCTCCTCTGTGCCTCATCAGCTGCCTCCACGCCACTACCATCTCCTACGTCTTCCGGATGGAAGACAAAACGTTTCTCACTTAAAGAAACTGGTCCAGGTGACATGATTTAACCTTTTTTGTTCTTCCTACCACTCGCCTTGCACCTGCATCTCCTTCGTCTGGAACTATATGGGTCAACCCTCCCCAAATTTGACCCTGACCTTCACTGTAAGAAAGAACTGCAATATCATTATCGCCCCTGAAGACAAAGACTCTAACCATCTCTTTGCTCCTCTGGGTTCCAGTCCCCTCCCTGGCTTATTGCATTATTCTCACCTTGTAAATAAACTCTGTAAACTGATTCTGAGTCATAGTATCTGTTCTTGTTGGCCCTTATATCTGGGTATAGCCGCAATTGTCACATTCAGACAAATAAACTTGTGCACAAAGAAAGTTGGGAAAAAAAATTTACCGGTAGTCGTTTCACCTTCAGTTGTGGGCAATAAAAACATAAATAGACTCAAAAAGGCTGCATACAGTCAAGGGCACACAAATCTTCTGTCACACAGAGACACACTCTTCTACATCAGCACACACACACACACACACACACACACACACACACACACACACACACAC
>JARVGS010000548.1:15778823-15790457 GCA_031762315.1 Hypsolebias antenori | reverse complement strand
TTTACAGCCGCCACGTGCGAGCAGTTTCGGTATCCGGCTAAATCGGTATCCGGCCGGGCCGTTATAACGGAACTCGGTCGTAAACCGGGGGTTACCTGTATATATACAGTATATATACATACAGTATATATATATATATTTTTTTTTAGATTATATATTTTTATTTTATAAGAAGTAAAGGGAGTGCAGACTTTTTCCTGACTTTTATTGCTTGTTGAAGACTCTACACATTTTTATGAAAGCTTCTGGTTATAATCACTGAATAACTTTAGGAGAAAGCCCAATTAAAGATGGCCACCACAGTTAAATGACAACACAAACACAGTCAGTTTTATACTGAGCTCAAATCTGATGTGGTAGTAGCTGAGAGTCATTTACAATGCGTAACATTTTCAAGGTTTGACCCAAACAGCTCGAACACCATTATTTTTCATTACATATTTTTTTCTTTCTTTGTATTCATTTAATTCTGGTTGTTCAAACTAAATATTAGGATAACCATGTGTGAAGTTAAACTAACCAGCTGTTTGTTGTTTCTTTGTAATTAGCCTAAATAATAAATTGCCCCATGAAAAATGCTCTTTTTTTAGCTAAAAATGTCAATATATCATTTTTAAATACATATGTCCCTTATTTTTTTTACTATCTTTATTATGTTTAAGTGATTGTCAGACTGTTGTTTGCTTTATTTGAGGGTGTTGTTTAAAGGGCTGCATGTATATAGTTTTTAAAAAATGACTTTTTCTTCTTTTCAGAAACACGAAGACGAGAGTGAAAGCTGGTTGCATCGGCAGGTGTGTGACGAGAACCTGTTGCCACAGAGCAGCTGGTTTAAAAACAACTCCATGACTAAATACTTATGAGTACTGTGAGTACTTTTTAGAAGACATATAAGTTTTTTTTCTTTTGCATCTCTCTCTTTTTTGCAGAATGAAGCGCCACTCTTTTCCAGAGATGGACACAAGTTCTTCTTCACCCGAGCGATCCCTCAGGGTGGAAGAGGAAAATTTTTCCACATATCCATGTCCACCTCGTTGGTGCGTACTGACAGGTTACCTTTTCAGAGTGACATTTATGGTTTGACACTGATATTTGATCTATTTGTTTGGGGTTTTTTTTGTTTTGTTTTTAGCCTAACACAAGTGCGGACATCCTTCAGTCCCTCACATCTGGAGACTGGGACGTCACGAGCATCTTGGCCTACAATCATGAAAGGAACCTCATGTAAGACCTCGTATACATTCCTGCTTTTAACCATTACGGCTGTGAAATTGTTAATTTTTCCAACTTTTGGATCATCTACAGATACTTCCTGAGCACAGAGGACGACCCAAAGCGAAGACACTTGTACAGGTAGGTTTCTAAATTATTTAAAAGCTTCTGACTCCCCTGGAGCTGCTTAAAAAAATGATATTTTTCACAGTGCTGACACCATCCCTCCCTTCAACCGCTGCTGCCTGTCCTGCGAGTTCAAGTGTGGCTACATGGACGTGTCTTTCAGCCACAACATGCACTACTTCCTGTTAAACTGCAAAGGTGAGCCTCGTGTGACATCACACAGCAACACTCAGGAGAAAAACTCCTTGGTGAGGGTTAGCTTCAGAGTACATTTATGAATGTTTCATGCATATTGGACCTTACTGCTTTTGACACCATCAATCACAAGATCCTTATTTCTAGACTGGAGCAGTGGGTGGGCATCACAGGGTCAGCCCTCAAATGGTTTAGGTCCTACCTCTCAGACAGAACCTTTTATGTCAACATCAAGGATTTTATTTCAACATCGGCAGCTCTTCGGTGGGGGGGGAACCGCAGGGGTCCATTCTTGGTCCTCTTCTTTTTTCTTTATACCAGCTGCCACTAGGTGCTATTTTTCATAAACGCGGTGTACTTTTTCTTTTTTACACCGATGACTGCCAGCTTTACTTCCCTCTGAAGAACACTGATGCACATTCTATCCAACCTCTTCTTGACTGCCTGGTTGACATCAGGGACTGGATCGCTGTAAATGTCTTAAATTGTAACGAGAAGATGACAGGAGTCATGTTGTTTCCATCTAATGGCACAGTCAAGAAACACTTTATTGACCTTTCCTTTCTAGCCCCGTTAGAGAAACAAGTTGTCACTTGTCTGGTAGTGAAAACGGACCCTTCCGTGACAATAAACAGTCATAATTGTTAGATCCTGTTTTTTTGTTTGTTTGTTTGTTTGTTTGTTTGTTTGTTTTTCACTTGAGGCAACTGTCTAAACTGAAGCCCCTATTGTCCCAAAGTAATCTTGAGACAGTAATACGTTCATATCATTCAGGTTTGATTACTGCAATGCACTTCTTCTTGGAATCAGCCAGACCTCTGTTCCTCTATTGCACATTCACAACTGGTTCAAATACTGCAGCCTGATTTTTAACTGGTACAGGCAAAAAAGAACACATTTCCCCAGTTCTGGCCTCCCTGCCCTGGCTCCCGGTTCACTTTCATATTCATTTAAAACTCCTGTAGGTTTTAAAATCTCTGAACAGTTCTGTCCCATCTTATCTCGCTGATCTGCTGCAGTCATATGTCTCTGAGGTCAGCAGATCAGATGCTTCTATTGGTTCCAGGCACTCGTTTTAAGCTCTGTTGCATGTCCAGGACTGTGGAATGAGTTACCACTGTATGTCAGGCCAGCTCCCTTACTTACTGTTTTTAAGTCTTGTTTAAAATTGTACTTCTATTCTTTGGCTTTTGACACTGTTGATTTTAGTTGATTTTAACTTGTCTGTATTCTACAATGTGTCATTTAGTTCTTATCTTTACCTATTGGGATCTATGTATTTTATCCTGTCCTTTGGTTGTTTTGATTTTTCTGTACAGTACTTTGGTTGGCCTGGTTGCTGTTTTTAAATACTTTATAAATCAGACAGTATGGTATGGTACGGTACGTTACGTTACGGTACAGTATGGTATGGTACGGTACGGTACGTTACGATATGGTATGGTATGGTATGTTACGGTACGGTATGGTATGATATGATATGGTATGATATGATATGATATGATATGATATGATATGGTATGGTATGGTATGGTATGATATGGTATGGTATGATATTAAATGATATGATATGATATGATATGATATGATATGATATGATATGATATGATATGGTATGGTATGGTATGGTATGGTATGGTATGGTATGGTATGGTATGGTATGGTATGGTATATGGTATGCAATGATATATGATATGGTTTGGTATGATGTATGGTATGGTATGTATGGTATGTGATATGATATGATATGATATGGTGTGATATGATATTGTATGATATATGATATGGTATGCTATGGTATATGATATGGTATGCTATGGTATATGATATATGATATGGTATGGTATGCTATGATATATGATATGGTTTGATATGATGTATGGTATGGTATGTATGGTATGTGATATGATATGATATGATATGGTGTGATACGATATTGTATGATATATGATATGGTATTGTATGGTATGGTATGGTATGGTATGGTATGGTATGGTATGGTATGGTATGCTATAATATGATATGGTAAATCTAAAATTTTCAGCTCTATGCTGATGCTGCAGATTACAGAGATAATTAAGTTCACGCTCAATCATCCAGGTACCAAATTCAACAATTCTCACCTGACTGAGAATTATTGGATTACAGAGATATCTTTTCCCTGTTTTGGTGTGATTTTGATGAACGTCTCTAAAAGTAATAATTGGAAGTACGTCTATGGTTTGTTTTATGGAGTCAACCCCATTCAAGATGGCGGCCTCAGAAACTCTCACTGGGTGTACATATACAGATGATTAACTGTTGGGATTAACTCAATCAAAAATGGCTGCCACAGAATACAGATCTTAAAAAACACAAAAATGTCTATAAGTCAGCCAGTTGTACAGATATTTTGAAAATATTTGATGTGGTAGTAGCTGAGAATCATTATTTAGCTGCCACTTATTGTACATTATTTTGCTTTAAATTGTTGGCATTAACAGTTAGCCTGAACTCAGTTTGTCTGTTAGCAAAATATCTCATGAACTACTGTTTGCATTTTATTGAAATGCTCAGAAAGTGATCCATGGACGTACAGCTATAACTGATGAACTTTTAGAGTCAACCCAGTCTCAAATGGCCACCACAGCTTATCTCAGGCAGCACAAAAGTGGCTTTAACTTGGTCATTTTTACAGATGCTGAGCAAAAGCTGGATGTGGCAGCTGAGATATATTCCCAACATATACCGTATCCAAACACTCTCAGATTCTGCTGCTTTGTATAAGACCTTATTTAATTTACTGGCTTTGACCAAAACAATTACCAGTACAACCAAGTCCCATAAGATGTACCTTACAACTTTGGATCAACTAGTTTTTAGATACATGTATTTAAAAAATAATCCCTTTGTAGAAAAGTATTTTTCTGTTCATTTAACATAATTAAAGCATCCTTACCAGATTTAATTTTGTTGATTATATATTTTTTATAACAGCTGAACTAATCTTTGCCATATTTGCTTGCCGTAAGCAGTGAGTGGATACATTTAAACCCCACAGGCTGCAGAGCTTTATCAGAGCTGAAGATAAGGATGTTTTATCATTGGGTTTTCAGTCTGCGATGGCGGAAGCTGCATTTCTGTGCTCTGCAGGGAAGCAGGAACTATCTTCACATGATGACAGCTGTAGCTGAGCAGATCCAGACCCACAAATGAAAACACGCCTGCACTTAAATTTTTTTTAACAGTGTTAAGTAATAAAGTTGATCTTGCTAAGTGTCCAGTTAAAAGCCTAGAACAGTTTTGTGTGTGTGTGTGCTGGAGAGGAAGTCAGCAGCCATGGCCTCTCCTTTCTCCCTCTGGAGTAATTGATTAGAGTTTTTTTTTTTTTTTTTGCTGGGAAGCTCTTTGGTATGGATTTTAACCTCGTGATGACAAACAGGAACCCTCCACGTCCTTTTCCCTCGTCACACTGTGTATTTTAGGTGGCCCATTAACATGCCATGTTTCTAATCTGTTCCTCAGACTGTCGGGCATGCGCTCGTTATTTATCCTATTTGTGCATTGACACTTCTTACTTTGCTTGTTCTGGTGTTTTAAGCGTGCCCCCCACTCGAGCGTTCATGCCTGACACTTGATGATTGATGGGTTTTCTGGCTCACAGCAGCAGGAACAGAATGTTCTTGTTTCATTGTTTTAACGAACAAGCACCGTTGAACAGGAATGGATTTAAAGTTATGTCCGTTATAACGTCTATCAGACAGTCACAAATTATGCCTGTGCTGCTTGTTTTAAAATGATTATTTGTGTTTTGCAGTGTAGAAAAACAATATCAGAACATCAGGTTTGTTCACGGTTCAATTTGTGAGCTATGATACGGCCAATATGAGAGAGATTGATATCAAAATGAAAGTTCAGACATTTTGAAGTGGAGTTCTGAGGAAAGGTTGTTGACAAAGAACATCTTACCTGTTGTAGATAACTACATTTGCCTTATAATCTATCTGTTTTGCTACTTTGGCATCGTTTTTAACTTGTTAAAAAATATCTGTATGCCTCTCTTATGATTATCTATTGTTGTTGCTGTTGTCATCATTCTTTCGTCTCCCTTGTAAATGAGTCCTCGAGACTCAATGGGATTAACCTGCCTAAATAAAGGTTGAATGAAATAATGATCGACTGTATCGAATGCTTTATGGAAATCGATATGTGCAGCGCCAGTTACTTGACCTTTATTCAAAGCAGCATTTGTTCAGTAAACAATGTTAATGTTGACCATGGTTGATCGTGAAGCACGAAAACCATGTTGATTAGTTTGAGTTTAATTTAGACCAACCTGACAAGCTAACAGCTAGACAGAATGGACAGGACCATTCAGTTTTAAAACCATTCTTATTTGTGCCATCAATGGCTAAACAAAGAAATTATTTGTTAATGTGAAACTGACAGTGGAGTAAGGGTTTATAAAGTAGTGCTTACATGAACTGCATTTTAAGATTAGAGTTGTTGTAAAATGTCAGCAGCCTGCACTCGGCATCCATTCATTAATAAAATAAAGTCCTGGAAATTGATCGCGAAGTTTGGTAAAAGTAGACGCACTGTACATTGGTAAAAAATAAACCATAATGCTTTGCAGTCTGAGTTGACACATCAGGCTTACAAAGGCTAATGCTAATGTGCAGAGCTTATTCTTGTGATTCTTTTAACTTGCTAAAAGTACCAATTTCTATCATGCTGTTGCTCACTTCCTCCTCTGTCTGAGCTGTGGGGCAGAAAAGAGCTGTGAAAAGTTGAGATAATTTTTCACATAAAATGTTTTGGTCTAAATATAAAATGTTAAATGCATGCTGTAATTTAAGCAAGCCACGTTTTGACCAGTGTGAAGTTTATGTGCATATAAAAACTTTAAAATGAGCTGTTTTCTGCATACATTATGCCTACAAAAAATGTATTAATATATTGTAGGTGATGACAATTTATGTTTTTTGTTTATTGAAGTTTCTTGTTGATAAAATACAAGTGTAGCAAATGTATGCAAATGCACTATAAATCTGTTGTAGAGACAAAGTACAGTACAGTATTCTAATTACATGTTCTCAATAAAACCAGTGAAATTATGTTGTCTATGACCTCATATTTAATATGTATTCCACGCTTTCTGCTAAGATTCATTTGAGTGATTTTAAAATACAGTTTAAAAAACATTCATTTTCACATATTGACTGAGACTTTTTAAAGAAAAATATATTTTTCACAAATTATTTAAAATTTTTATTTTGCATTTTTATAGTTAATATGTTCTGTTATGGTTATTTCTCCAAACTGAGAGTGTTAAAGAGCTATCCACAACAGGTAAGATATTAATTGTTCATAAACTCTCCACAGAATTCTTTTTTTAAAAGATCTGAAATTTTGCCTTGTGTTTATTAAACTGCCTTAACGGAAACAAATGAATAAATAAAAAATCTTCATGAAGTTCACATCTTACATATTCATGTGTGGAAAAAATAATGTGTTTTTCTGTAAATAACCTTTGATGCCAAATCTCCAAACCAAAGTGAACTAGAGAAATTGCATTCCCTGCAAATGCAGTGTGAATGCTTATTGCTGAAGAACTTGCTGAGAAACAACTGAAATTAGCTAAAAGCCTGCTGAAATGTAGCTGAAATGGAAAAACAAGTCAAAGTTAGCAAAATAAAATAGGAAGAACGCACATTTGCTGAATTAGGCTTAAATAAGCAGAAATTACCCCCAAAATTAATAAATAGCTAAAAAGCTGATTAGCTAAAATAGCTGAAAAGTAGCGGAAAGGGCAGAAAGAAGCTTAAACTTCCAGGAGGTGGAAGAAGCTGAAATGAGCTAAAAAAAAATGGAATTAGCTGAAAAAGCTAGATTTAGCACAAAACAGCTAAATAGTAGCTGAAATAGCAGAAAAGGATGAAACTAGCAGAAATAAGCTGAAAGGTGCATAACAAGCTGAAATTAGTAGAAAGTTAATTAGGCTGAAATTTACAGTAATTACCACAAAATGTTGAATTTATCTGGCAACAGCTGAAATTGGCTAAGAAATGCTAAAAGTTTAGCTGAAAAGGTAGAACAACCTTAAATTTGCAGAAGTGGAGAGAGCACAGTTTTTCCATATTAGGCTGAAAGAAGCAGAAATGAGCATAAAAAAGTGAAAATTATCTGGAAAAAGCTGAAATTACCAACAACAACAAAAAAACTGCTGAAAGGTATGGTCGCTAAAAAGGCAAAAGGAAGCTTAAAGTACCTGAAGGAAGTGGAGTGAGCACATTTCTGCTGAATTAAGCTGAAAAAAAGTTTAAATGAGTCCAAAAATGTGGAATTAGCTGAAAAAGCTAAAATTAGCATAAAGCAGCTAAATAGTAACTGAAATAGCAGAAGTGCTGACTGAAACTTGCAGAAATAAGCTGAAAGGAGCAGAACAAGCTGAAAAGAGCAGAAAGAAGTTAGAAGAAGCACAAACATGTTGTAGTTAGAAGAAAGAATCAGAAAGGAGCACAACACTACTGAAAAGAAACAACTAAAAATAGCAGAAAGTAGCTGAAAATTTTTAAATTTGCAGAAGGAAGCTGAAAGAAGCTGAACCAGAACAATATATGAAAGAAGCAGTAAAAGATTAACAGATCTTAAGATTTGTAAAATGAGCTCAATTCATTTTCTATGAGGGGAAAAAAATGGCAGAAAAGGCTAAATATTTCAAAAAGCTAAAGTTGCACCGATGCTAAAATTCATAGCAGGGATTGTCCTGAAAGAGCTGAATGTTTTGATTCATGCTTTGTTGAAATAGCACAGAACATTGGATCACAATAGTGTGAATGCTTCATAAACATTCACACAATTAGATCAATACATGTTGGGCAACAGTTTTGATCATGACTGAAGGAAAGAAAAGACAAGATGGCACTCATTTAATTATGAGTCCTTTTACATGGCATAAAAATATAATATTGACCTAGAACAGTGTGAAAGAGATGAGGTAACAGTCATGAGTCAGGAGTTTTTATGAAATAAAGTAGGCTACATCAGCTTGTTTTTACTTGTTTCTCTTTCTCTGCTTTACATGTTCTGCAAAAAGCATGTTCGTAATGTGAACAACTTTACAAATAAAAAAGTAGATTTGTTCCATCATCATGGTGATGATGCATCACTTGACCCAGATTGCACTGTAACCAAAATGTTGCGTAAGGTTTGTGCTGGCAAACCTTACA
Organism: Hypsolebias antenori; assembly: GCA_031762315.1. Lineage (NCBI taxonomy): Eukaryota > Metazoa > Chordata > Actinopteri > Cyprinodontiformes > Rivulidae > Hypsolebias > Hypsolebias antenori. The sequence continues at coordinate 15,781,713 of JARVGS010000548.1, read as the reverse complement.
CAACAAGGCCTTCCATGGACAGGCACATCAATTTTTACATGACTCCTTGCTGAAGCTGAAATGTTCAGAACCTTGTCCTGAATCTCCTGCTGCTCCTCTCTGCTGGACACTCATCAGCATTTAGAGGAAGTCTGCTTTAGTCATGGACAAAAGTTTTGTGAAAACACTGGTGAACAAATGAGTAAGTTCTTAAAGCTCGTAAGGAGCTGCACAGATAGATGCAGACATTTTATTTATAGATGCTCTCCCCAGCATCAGTCAGTCGTCAGTGACCTTTATTTATTGTTCATCTTGCTGGATGAGGACGTTAAGAACAGTGAAGTTTCATGCTGAGATGCTGCACCTTTTGCTGAAAAACATGAACTTGTGAAGTCGAACTGAAGTTTAAGTGTGTTATTGTTTCAGTTTTTGTGAAGAGCATTTTTCCAGACTGGAATTTAACAGGAAATGATAGTAAACAATGTTTTTGGCGCAACATATTCAAGTGGGCAGGAGTTACACTGTGGAGAAGAGAGGTCTTTTTTTTTTTTTTTTGTCTTGTTCGAGGCGGTGCAGAGTGACACATCATGTGAGAGAAGGGAGAACCGGTAGTTTTATCCACCACAAGGTGCAATGACGGAGTCAAGGGGTGGCCAATGGTGGCCTGGATCGCTAAAGATTCATCTTTGGCCACTCCACTGGCCACCACATTTTTTTAAAGAAACTATTAAGCAATATAAAAACTAGAGAGTGTTGTTTCTTCAAATTATAGGGTGGCCATCTTGGATTTTGACATGGCAACCGAATTTTTGGAAATAAACTTTTGAAAAACCAAAACAACAAAAACACAACAACAGTTGAAAAAACAGAATTACATCAAGCCAAGGCAGAAGTGGCCGAAGCAGAAGTGGCCGAAGCAGAAGTGGCCGAAGCAGAAGTAACCAAAGCGGAAGTGGCCAAAGCGGAAGCAGCTGGAATCACATTTGAAAAAACACAACAAAAACAATAAAAACACAACATTTGAAAAAAACAAAATTTCATTTGAAAAAAATGGAATTGCATTAAGCCAAAGTGGAAGTGGTGTGTTCTTTTGTTCTGTTTTATGTTGTAAATAAATAAATAAATAAATAAATAAATAAATAAATAAATAAATAAATAAATAAATAACACTTCCGGTTTGGCAATGTAATTCAGTTTTTTCAAATGTTGTGTTTTTATTGTTTTTGTTGTGTTTTTTCAAATGTAACTTCATTTATTCAAATGTAATTCTGTTTTTTTCAGTGATTCCATTTTTTCAAATGTTGTTGTGTTTTTGTTTTTTGTTTTTTTTTCTCAAATGTAATTCTGTTTTTTTCAACTGTTGTTGTGTTTTTATTGTGTTTTTTCAAATGTAATTCTGTTTTTTTTTTTTTTTTTTTTCAAATTTTAATTTAAAACCTAAAGAAAATTTAAATGTTTTAACTGGACGGACAGAGGGTAGAGTATTTCCAATTCCTCCTTTTTCCTTCGCGACAGGGAACAAGGTGTTGAAATGGGAACAGTGAAATGGTTTTATACTCTTATGGTTTTTATTTCAGCCATGAAGCGATATCTATAAGCCTATGTTAAAGGGAGTTAAATGCAATTTTAATACCTTAAAATGCATCCCCGAGTGATCCTGACAGTGTGTCGAATTGAGAACGGGAAAAGAAAAGCAGTTACAGCAGCGCTTGCAGGAAATTAAAATTTCAATATTTTTCTTGAAGTTTAGTTTTACAGCTTTAGTGAAATGTTACGGTGGGATTAAGGGGAACGCTGACAACTGCTTGTCAGGTCAGTGTATCAAATTATTCAACACAAATTAACACGATATATAGATTAATTTTTAGGTTCCAAGATTATAATACAAAACATTTAAACAACTGTAGTAATAAATTACTACAGTAAAACGTATCTATCTTTATATCTGTCACTAACACAGTTAACTATAATGGTGTGAAAACTGTTTGTTGAAAGTGTCATTTATTTTTTTTTTTTCAGGTGGAAATGTTTTCTCAAGATAATTCTTATTCCTAATGCAAAATGAAACGAGAGAAGTTTTTTTAGGGTTAATGGGTAACTTTAGCTGAAGTGTTTCAGCAAACCAGAATTCCTTTGCTGCAGATGTTTCCCGCCCAAAAAGCAGATGTTGAAGTTTAGGTGAAAATCCTGTGATATACTTGTACATATAAACATTTATTGTCACAAGATATTCCCTATGTGTTGCTGCCTCTTCTTCTAGGAATTTATGGCCATGTATCTATCTTTCCACGGTGCTGCAACAACCTTCATTTATCTTGACACGGGACTGTAATGCAACCTGTTCTCAGATGTCAATAAGGCCACATAGCATCAGCTGTCACACAATCAAGACCCAGAACGCCACCGTGACTATCACATACTGCTATCCATTACCACCGGTGTAGGCTGGATTACAATTGCTGAGTTGTTAAGAAATATATCAGCTCTAACTGTAAGTGACCCTCCATCCCCACTCCTCAACTCAAGCCCCAATTTAGTTGTGAGATGAGCCGAAGGAGGAGCTGGAGAGGTGGCATGACTGAAAATTTATACTTTACCCCCCTGGTGCTCTTCAGATAGCCGAATGTACGGAACCAAGAACAGCACATCCTGCTTTATCCCTAACTTCCCCTCATCCCAGACGGGGATAAAACAGGAATGAGTTAAAAAGCAACTGGAGATACTTTGCGTTTCCAACTGGATTCAACTCAAATATCCAAGTTTTTTCACTTATTTCCACATATGGTAGAAATGTGTAGCGTATAAGGCACCAATCTGAAACTTATATATATATATATGTGTGAGTGCAACAGGTCCCTCTTGTAAATGAGTCCCCGTGGCTCAACGAGGCTAGCCTGTATAAATAAAGGTT
>JARVGS010000548.1:15750449-15765024 GCA_031762315.1 Hypsolebias antenori | reverse complement strand
TATCACATGCTTGTGTGATACAGTACTTGTTACTTTCTTTAAATATCCTTTAATATATTGATGTAAAAATTTACCTCCAAGCATTTTCACTATTTTAGCATGTTACTATTTTTTGCTTTTTGTTTGCGTTTCATGAACTACAGTAATTTATCTTATATCCTATTTATTAAAGTTAAATAATACTAGTTCCAAAGAGTGACGTACAACGTACTGAAAAGTTTAAAAAAGCAATTATTCTAAACTAAACTCAAAGAAAATTATAATCTTAGAAATAAAGAACTTCTAAGGCAATTTTATACTATCAAATAGCCTAAAATGGTTTATTTTATTTAACTTTTACTAAAGCAGATCCATGATGATGCACACCATAAATACAAAGAAAACTTTTCAGCGTTTTTAAACTAAATTCCAACTTCCTCTAGTTGTACATCAATAGACACATAAACAAAAATATTCCTAAACATAACACTCTTAAATAAAAAATAAATCCAGTGGAGATGAGCTTGAGAGCAGCTCATCCTTAACTTAATGTTGATCTAAATTAAGCAGCAGGAAACAAAGTCCATATATGGACCGATGCTGGAAAAGAAAGAAAACATCACAATAACACAAAATATAAAACTTCCAGTTCACTCTTTGTCATTATTTTTGCTCGCTGGAAAGATTTTTAACTGATTACTGGATCTGTGAAGGAGCAGCTTCAGAATGAGGCCTCAGGAGTGAACACGTCGTGCAGTTTTTAACAACATTCAGCAAAGTTTTACAGGTTTGATTTTTAAAATGAAGTTTACAGAAAAAAATAACATTTGTGTATTTAAAACACTGTTGTGTTAAAAAAAAAAGGTTAAAACTTTTTACAATAAATGTTTAAACATCCAAAGGCACGTTGTGATGTGCAAACAAGACAAACATGACAATATGAAACACAGACATTAAATTATTCATAAAGTTTAGCTTAAAAAGTGTCAACAAATTTAATAGGTGTTGCAGCCAAATGTTAAAATGTATGATAAATTATTATATATAATAATTATAATAATAATTATAATATAATGATAAATTATTTTTTGTTTGTTTTACTAAAGCACATTAAAATAAATGTATTATTTATATGATCATAAAAAATCAACTTTTATACAATCTCTTAACAATTAATTCTGAATCATTTAAAAATTGTTATAAGAAATAATAGCACAGCTGTGATTTTTTAAAACTACATTTATTGATTCTATAATAATAAAATATTTACAGTATATAATAATAAATATAATATATAAATAAAATACTGTATATATTTTTTAAAGATGGCTATGCAACAATTAAATATTTCTATTAGATTTTTTTCCAGTTTTTCATTCTTTAACTGTTTTTCCACTTGTTTATGTAAAGAAATGCTAAATATTTTAAATCTAGATTTAATTTTGTTATTAAGTTTTTGTAAAATATTGTATTTTATAATTTTAATGGTGAAATTATAAAAACTTACATTTACTTTAAACATTCTGCAGTTTAATACAAAATCTGCACAAATTAATATTTTACGTTAATGTGTAATATATACTGTATAACAAACTGCTTACATACTTGAAAATTTATTCCCATTTTTTTATATAAAAAAACTTTTCCTAAATCCCCTATAGAAAATGCATTGCTCGCTTTATTCTTTTTTGTCACATATTTATTTTACATTCAAGGAAACATCTGTTGTTTTGACACACACTGCAGAAAGGTGTGTTATTTTAATAACATGAACAAATGAAGAGCAGATGTGCACATGCTTATTTATTCTCCAGAATTGATTTACTTCTGGAAAGAGCAGAAAAGTGTTGAATTATTGAACATCATTACATACTTGACTTGGTCTGCAGCCATCGGGTGTAGTTTCTGCTCTTACCTCTGTAACGGTTCATTCATCTCGGGGGGGTATCCACCACTCTGTCCCTGTCCCAGCATGTTTGGCCTTTTCCACACACTTTCAGCGTCTCCCTATCAGCCTCAGCCTTTACGCCTCAATGAACCCAAGAACAACAAATCTCTATGAGTTGGTTTGCTCTGCAACCTGATTTTCTTTGTCCTCAGAGGATGGACAGACGATCAGAAGAAGAGCAGCCCGAGAAGAGACGACGGAGACCTCAGCTCCTCCTGAGAGCCAGCAAAGCCCCCTCCAGTCTTCAGCAACTCTATCCCTGCAAGTTTCTTCACTTCCTGTGAAGCGTCAGGAGATGAGGACCTCAGAGTGGTGGTGCCTGTGCAAAAGGAAAGCTGCTGGTTGACTGAGTGAAGAGGGAGGTGGGCTCAGGGGGCGGCGGAGTCAAGCAGGACCAAATGGGAGTCCCTGCTCCACGCGGAACAACAACAGGGACAAGAAAGTCCCTGCAGCCACTGCTGATTATCACCTCTGCAGCCACACACACACACACACACACACATACACACACACGCCTGCAGTCTGGCCAGTGAAGGGATGCACTGAGCTTCTGGGAATGCCATCAGTCACTCAGTGGAAGTTAAGATCAATTTAGCTGCTGAATCACTGCAGGGCTCCAGTTTCCAGAGCTGGAACATGATGTGAGATTGTTCACATGTTGGAACCGTCTGACAGCGTGAGGCAGCACCACACTGTTTTAGTGGGGCACTGCTGATAATAAATCTGAATTTCAGAAAGAAAACAACAACAATGCCTGGTGCACCAACACCAAGTGAAGAGACGGCTCAGGTTGTGCAGAGATCACTGCTGGAACTGGAAACTGGATTGTCTCCCATGATGGGGTCTGAGAATCTCAGCTGGACTTTTCTCTCCAGGATGATGAATTACTGAACAAAATATGTTTTTTTTTTTTTTTTTTTTAATTATTTGTTTTTTCGGATAACTAAGACGTTCACTGAAAAACACCCGTTCAGTTCATGATAAACTCCAAATGCTAACAGTAAAAACTAAATAAAACAGCATGAAGACCTTTGTAGCTTTCCCTAATTTAAAAAACACTAATGCAAGAAAATATGAAATTATTTAATTTTATAAAAGGAATAATCAAATAGAATCCAAGTAAGGTTTCCACTTTAGACTCTCAAACTCAATTTTTCTGATTTTTCTGACAATCTTGAGGCCATTTTCACTTAAAAATATACAAATGTTTACTAAAAACCAGGAGTAAATGTTTGCACACAGTACTTTTATGTTCTAAAAAGAAAAATGGTTTCCTTATCACAGAATTCAAGCTGTTTTTAATAAAACTTAATGCTCTTGTGAAACAAAATGTAATATTTGGAGCCAGAAATAAGCATTTTTATTGCCTTTTCTTGTAACTGAAATGTTACATACAATTAATTCAACATAAGAATAGCTCTGCATAAATCATACTTTTAAACTTAACTGATTTCATAAAGAGCTTTATGTGTTTAATATTAACACCTAGCAGGCATGTGAGGGTCTGAAACTGGCCATGTGCAATATTAATATGTGAAAAGCACTCTTCTCCGTCTTCTAATTGTTCTGTTGGACCTTTTCTTTTATCAGATTTTTTTCTTGAAAAAAGGAGTAAAAATATAAATTCAAATGTTTTTCAGTTTATCTTTATCATTCAGACTTTAAAAAAATACTTGAAATAAAAAAACCTATCATTTTTCAAAACCTTGTAAAAATCATTTTAATAGTTATAAATGAATGGGAAAATATTGTATATTAGTCGCTTTGGTATATAAGTCACAGGACTTGCAAATTTATGAAAAACAGGTGTGGCCTATATGGCAAAAAATATGTTATATATATCTATAGGTTAATCATGAATGCAGAACTCCCTACCACCTTGTGCATGTGCATATTGTCTTTTTACAAGTTTGTGTATTCTGCTTCTTTTTTGATTATTTCATAAGTTTTTATTTTGTATAATTATAAAATGCTACTGGATGCCTTGAATTTCCCCCCAATAAAGTATCTATCTATCTAAAAATTGTTTCAGCTTATATTTTTTGACTGTATGTATGTATTTGTATGTATGTATGTATGTATGTATGTATGTATGTATGTATGTATGTATGTATGTATGTATGTATGTATGGATGGATGGATGGATGGATGGATGGATGGATGGATGAGGATCTAAATTAGAAATCATTGTAAACAGAACCACTATCTTCTCCACCATCAAACCACCTTAGATTATGAACGACTAAAAAAATAAAAGGTTATCTGTACTAACAAACTGTGCCATGTGTGTGAACACGTGTGTACTGTATATTCATGTGACAACGCTACATAACAATTCGCCACACATACACGCACATTTATTTTAGGCCCTGTGGGGAAAGCAGATACCACTGTAGGCAGAAGTGCTTTCTATAACGGGGCACGTCTGGATAACAGTGTTAAACATGGCTGTCACATTTAAAATGAAACTCCTGCAGTCTGTAAAAACCATCAAATGCTTTGGAAACAGTTGCCTTCTTATTTTAGTTTGGGTTCCCAGCGCTGAAGAGAAAAGAGCAAACCACAGCTTTTCTCATTGATCTGACCTTTTCCATCAATTTAAAAATAAATACACAATTTAAATTTGTAGGTTTGCCTTTTTTTAAGGACACAAGAAATCACTATGCGGACGAACAATCATTTTTTTTCCTATTGCTGTTAATCAAACTTTAACAGTCACAGCAGCATCCCACCAACAAACAAACATCAAAATCAGACCTGTAAAAAAAAAAGTCAAACTTCTTCCTTCGAAAGCTCTCTGGTAATCTGAGTAACCCATTCTCACAACTCGAAATGTGTAAAATTAAAACCACATTTCCCACAACGCACCGCTGCAGCCTCACCCAGCTAAGATTAGCGCCGCGGTGTGAACTGAGAAGTGACATGTAGTTTGTCATATATAGTGTGGACAGCTGTGGTTACAAAGCAGAGTGATGAGAAGTCAAATTTGACCATCAGGAGTGGCAACAAGAAGCTTCATGAAGAACCAAGCAGTGACAAAGTGTGCAACATCTGAGTGTTCACAAAACTCTTTAAAACATCTCCAGATGATCCAAAATGCTGCTGCTTCCTGACAAATTCACAATAGAATTCAAAATTCTACTTCTAACCTACGAAGCTCGCTTCATCTTACATCAAAGATCTTATTGTTCCCCATTTAACTAACTTTGCTCCCAGTTTTCAGGTTTACTTGTGGTTCCTAGAGTTTCTAAAAGTAGAATGGGAAGCAGAGCTGGCTCCTCTCTTGTGGAACCAACTTATAGTTTCTGTCCATGAGGTTGACCACTTGGCTACCTTTAAGACGAGGTGGAAGACTTTCCTTTTTGATAAATCCTATAGTTAGGGTCGGCTTGGGTTTCACCTATCCCTTATGTTGCTACAGGCTTAGACTACTAGAGGCCAAACTGACCACACTTCCTCCCTCTGCTGCTGAAAATACTCCCTCTAGTTTTCATGTTTCTATTTGCAGTCATTGTTGCCATTAACGTGTTTTTCTTTGATGTGCTTGCTATAGAAACCACACCTGGACCAACCTTTCTGTTTTGTCTGTGTCTCTTTCTTTTCCTCTCAAATTCCAACCAGTCGAGACAGATGTTCTCTTGTCCTGAGTCTGGTTCTGCTGGAGGTTTCTTCCTGTGAAAAAGGAGTTGTTTCTCTCATCAATGGGCTGCTGGGAGATTGCAACGAAGTGAAGACTGACACATTCAAATTCAGTAGATTATAAAATGGCTCTTATTGAAAAGTTACTGGTTCAAGGTTTCCAGCAGACCTCCTAAAGTCTTCACTTTGATTCAGTACTCCATCCTGAGAAAGCATGAGGTGACAGTGGAGAGGAATGACACTTATAACTGTAAGAAATCTCCTGCAGAACAAGAAGACAGACAGCCATCTGCCTCGACCGGCTAGAGAGTCGAGAGGACAGGAAAGACACAAACATGGTAACCCCGATCAGGCGTTTCATATGAAAGACAAAAACAAAGAGGAGAAAACAAACATAATGGCAGGTCTAATTGCAAATACACAATCTGAAAATAAACCCATGAACTAGTTTTTTATATGATCCCATTTGTAAAGTTACACAGTCAAAAATTAACAGCAATTTTTTGGTTTATTTATTAGCCTTTCATAAGAAAAACACTTTTTTTTTTAAAGTCACCATGTTATTCATACTTTGTACATATATAAATGTCATAGTTCCAAATAAAATATTTAATTTATAAGCTAAATATTTAGTTTACAAACTAAATACTTATTTTGCAAGTTAAATATTTACTTAGCAAGCTAAATATTTAACTCCACACCAAATATTTAGTTTACAAACTAAATGTTTATGTCCAAGCTAAATGTTTAATTTACAAACTAAATATTTAATTTCTAAGCTAAATATTTTATTTCTAAAATAAATATGTAATATTCTAACTAAATATTTAGCTCAGACCTAAATATTTAACTTGCTACCTTTAGGAATTAAATGTTTAGTTTAGAAATTAAATCAGAAAAAGCGAAGTCTGGTCCTCTGGACCAGAGTACCAAACTTAGATTTTTTTTTTCTTTTAGATTTTTCTACCTGGATTATTGAGCATGCATCAGGGTATTAAAAATTAAATGTTTTGTTTAGAAATAAAATGTTTAATTTTAAAATAAATATTCAGCTTGGATAATAAATATTAAGTTTGGAAATTAAATGTTTAGTTTTGAAAATAAATATTTAGCTTAGAAATTAAATATTTAATTTACACCTAAATATTTAGCTTAAAAACTAAATATTTAACTTGCAAGTTAAATATGTAGTTTGTAAATTAAACATTTAGCTTGGACATAAACTTTTAGTTTGTATACTAAATATTTAGTGTGGAACTAAATATTTAGCTCGCTAACCAAATATTTTACCTGCAAGCTGAGTATTTAGTTTGTAAACCAAATATTTAGCTTGTAAATTAAACATCTAGTTTGGAACTATGGCATTGATAAATGTATGAATAACATGGTGAAAACATGACTTTGTAAAATAATAAATAAATAAATCTTTTTTTCTTATGAAAGGCTAAATAAACCATAACACTGCTGTTAAGTTTTGACTGTGTAACTTTACAAATGGCACCCCACATTTTTCTGCATCGCTCCAAGATGAGACATTCCTAAATTGGGTTTTAAGTGCACAGATGAAAGATGGAGGTTCTGGACAGTTGCCTGCTGTGTTTGTTAAAGGACATAAATAACACCGAGGTTCCTTACATCCGTGCTGAAGCCACGTTAATATCATCCAGAGTACGTGGCGAGACAGTTTGTCCCTTGAACGCTCACGTCGAAAAACGTCTTGTTGTGTCTGAAGGAAATCAGGAACAACTTCGAAGGGGAACACAGGGACAGTTTGTCCTCTAAAACATAAATACAGACCACGGCCTTCCCAGTTCTAACCATGGCTGTATGTCGTGACACCAAAAAAAAAATAAAAATCTATAAACTAGATCTGACACTTCGTAGTATTTGTGAAAGTAATACTGTGTTACACATGGAGCTTTTCCATGCGATCGGTTTTCAGAAAATTCTCTCGCTGCAGCTGAGAATGCCTCTCTGCGTGGAGCCGAGCCGGCCATGCTTGGTTTGGGAAGGTTTACAGCTGACAAGTGTAAAGTCTGTGCAGACTGAGCAGGCTATGAGCTACAACTCTAAAGCTCATTCAATGCACATGTGGAGGGAAACGTTATCTGTTTTTATATGATTTAACACAAGAAAACAGAAGCAATATGGTTTTGTTAAAGCTGTGTTTTTGTTTAAACAAATTACCAAAAAAAAAAGTTTTAACAGAAACTTTCCCTGCATCACACATCCAGAAGATTTGTTGCTTGTCTGACTTCCAATTAAATGTCTTTCTGATTTTAATGTTATTCTTCCCATTCCAGTGACTCTGGATGCTTTGAAACCCATATAATTTTGTGCACAGTCACTAAAATCACAAACATACCACAAAATAAAAATAAAAATCATGGTTTAGTTACAGCCCTCCCAGTGGATATAACATGTGACCTCATGAATTAAAAAAAGAAATGTTTAAAGATCACAACGTCTTGTAAATGCCTCTGTTCACAACGGGGCAGACGTGGGATTATTTTAATGCAGGACTAAAATTAAGCTTACGAACACACACCCCTGCAACAGCCCTCCATGGCCGCCGCCCAGTCACATCGCTGACTTCACGCTGTGTGAAACAGCTGAAACTTTATGAACTCTTAGAGGTTTTATGAACCCGAACGACTCCGACACCCTCAGAGGATCCTTCATGAATCCTGCGACTGGATCAAGTCTCAAAGCTGAGAAGCTCCAAACAGCTGAGATTAGAAGAGTTTGTTAACGCCTTCGCATTTCATGTGCTCGAATGGCCCGTGTAGGAGTTAGCAGCAACTACGTGATGAATCTTGTAAAAAATTAAACATCTTCACACGGTTAAAATTGTAACGCGATGACATAAATGTAAACACAAGCTACACTGTGTTTTTAAATGTCTGGATTTGAATCCTTTGGTTGTTTTATGAGCAGGCTTTAGTGTTTTATTATTAGACGCTGTTTGATTGTGTTTCATTTTCTGTGCTTCGTAATCCGTGTGTTTAAAGCAGCTCCTTGTGTTTTCATTTATTCAGTCGCTGTGCTGTTTCTTCTCAGTCACTTCCTGCTTCCTTGTCCATCTACACCTGCTCGCTGCATCCGTCACAGCTGCAGCCACTTCTCCCTGTCAAGTCCAGAATTTAATTCAAAATCTTACTTCTAACCTACAAAGCTCTCAACAACCTAGCTCCATCTTATATTACAGGTCTTTTTTATATATATTTTCCTAACAGAGCTCTTCGCTCGCAGACTGCAGGTTTACTCGCGGTTCCTAGAGTTTCCAAAAACAGAATGGGAGGAAGATCTTTCAGTTATCAGGTTCTTCTCTTGTGGAACCAACTTCCAGTTTCTGTCCGTGAGGCTGACACGTTGGCCAGTTTTAAGACTGGGATTAAGATTTTCCTTTTTGCTAAATCCTATAGTTAGGGCCGGCTTAGGCTTCCTGAGCTGTCCCTTAGTTATGCTGCTATAGGCTTAGACGGCTGGAGGACAAACTTTCCACATTTCTCCACTCCACTACTGTCTTTACTTAATCTGCTGCTTTGTAATTGTAATTACCGTATTTTTTTCTATCCTTGACAAGTTTTTGTCTTTCAGGTACACCTGGACCTATGTCTGGACCGACCATTCTGTGTTCGTTTGTCTCTCCTGTCTGTCCTCTCAAACTAGACGGTCAAAGCAGATGGCCGCTTGTCCTGAGTATAGCCTGGTTCTGCTGGAGGTTTCTTCCTGTTAAAGGGAGTTTTTCTTTTCCACTGTTGCCATTGTGCTTGCTCAGGATGGAAGACTGCAACGAAGCCAAGATTCAACTTGTCTGCTGGATTCTTTAGGTTGAGAACTTTACTAAATGGCTTTTCTTTGTATGTGAATGTTCCTGTAAAGTGCCCTGAGACAACTTTGTTGTGATTTGGTGCCACATATTGCAGTTTGTGTAGGAGAATTTGCTGACAATCTATTTGTTAAGTCCTGGCAAAGGAAAGATTGATGCTTTTTAAGGCTTGTTGTTGTGGAGTCGTTCCATGTGCTAGATAGAAAAATGTACTTCAGTGTTTTTGATTATGAATAATTTCATTATATTCATCCTGTCCTATGGTCTACAATGTAGAATACAATGAATATATGTCCTATGGTCTACAATGTAGAATATAATGAATATATGTCCTATGGTCTACAATGTAGACCATAGGACAGGGCCATTAATATAGACTCTACATGAACCTTGACTGTATGAACAGTTATTTTTCTTTATTCATGATAAAATCACTTAAAATCTGGTTTGGCTTGTTATTGTCACGGTTGGACCCAAGAATGCAGAGATGAGCACAAGGAGCTCACATAAAAATAAAAGCTAACCTTGTTTTCAAGTGGCTGTGGCTGAGTGATGCAGTTGTCCTCCAACTCAAGAGTTGGGGGTTCGATTCCACCAGTGGCCACATGCCGAAGTATCCCTGAACAAGACACTGAACCCCTCATTGCCTATAACGTGTGTCCCATTGGTGTATGAATGTGATCAAGCATTGATTATTCTTTATATAGACATAGTAGAATGTTGTATGAATGGGTAAGTGAGGACACAGACTGTGTTGTAAAGCTCTTAGTGTCTTAATCAGATAGAAAGGTGCTTTATAAGTAGTCCATTTACCGTTCTCAACAAAAAAAAGGCTGACAGAGGAGAAAAATAATGCATTTAACTTTGGACAAGGACGAAGGAAACTTGAGGAGGTAAAAAAAAAAAGTGTCATGAGGAGGACCAGACATGGTGTGAGGACACAACGCTCATCCGGTGAGAGAAGTGAAGCTGAGGAACTAAAAGAACTGAGATCAGTGAGTGAATTACATTTTGCTTACGACTCCACAACAACAATCTTTAAAAAGCGTCACTTTTTCTGTTGCCAGGACTTGACAAATACAGTGTCAACAAATTCTCCTATACAAACTGAAACTTCATCATCAGCCGAGATTAACATCGCTGTGTCAGAAAATTAACGGCCATTAAAGACATGGTATTTTTTGACGGGATGTATTTGAAAGTGACCGATGTGCTCCTGCCATCAGAATCACACAAAACGTTTCTTGAAAGTGCTAAAAATGTGGGAGTTCCTGTTCAATGCCTGGCTTTGGTCACCAGAGGGTGCCATACCTGCGGACAATGTGTCCTGATGAGGCTCCAGGGGTATAGAAGGCTCTCCTTCGATGCTGGAGCATTATCCTGCACATGGTTGTGCTCTTAGCCCTTTGTGAATCTCTTAACTTTGTGACTTCTGACCTTTCTCCTGTGAACTTTCCAGTGAACCTCCTGAGACCTACCCAAGTATTTAGAGCTCCTAGTGAACCTTTGGAAACCTTACATGTCCTTCAGCTGCTCTCTTCACTGCACATTGGATCTTCTCATGATTGTACAGGACTTTGGAACCATACATCAAACCAACCATTTACCAGTAAGGAACCTGCACATTCTGAGTGAACCCCCTTTGCTGAACTCTGGACCTGATCCATCTCCCTGCTCCCTAGGGTTCCTGTTTTGTCCTGGATTATTACTCGCTGTGGATAAACGCACTGAACTGATACTTCTGTGTCTGAGTTGTTCATCATCAGTTCTTTCACTCTGGATATTCCGTTCTTGTGACAAAAAATGGAGACGACTGACCAAGCTCTTCTAAATCCATCCAAAAGGTAGAGAGAGCGATTAAGATTGGATTAAAATCCACAGTTCTGAAGAAGTTGAGGCATTGTATAAAATGTAAATAAAAACAGATTTGTGGTTGTAAAATGCTTTCCTTACAAAGAAAACATTAGTTTTTAACAAATGTTAGGATGGGCAACAAAATGCCTTGAAGGCCTTTTGTTAAAGGCTTTAAAAGGCCATAAAGAAACAGATGGAGTGTTCTGCTCTGATTTGGGTTCATTGGCAACAGGTCAGTAAGAGGACTAGAAAAAAAAAGCATTTAAGTGAGGCTAAATTTCTCAGAAGTAAAAACAGGCAGTGGTTCGCTGGTTTGCCATAAACTTTGTCTAAAACATGTGGAGCAATTTCAGAAAAATGTTCCTCGACGTACAATTGGCAAGACTTTGATCAACCCATAATGTGCAGTTCCTGACACGATCAACGGTTCAGAAGAGTGGATGAGGATAAAAGTCAGTATTTGATTTGACGCTTGTGAAGTTCAGACGTTCAGGCGGCGCTGCGTTAAAATCAGGTACGACTGTTCTGGACGTCGCTGCACAGGCGCAAGAACACTTTCACAAATCATTGTCTTTAAACAAAGTTCATTGGGCTACTCTGAAAATGTTGATTAAAGCTCTATCATGCAAAAACACAAAGAAGCATTCAGAAGTACTGCCATCTTCTCTGGACCAGACCTCTTAAAATAAATTGAGGTAGAGTAGAAAACTAACTAATCCAAATGTAATATTCTTTTTGGACACTTTGGGCACCAAGTCCTCCATACTATAGAGGAGAGGGACCATTTAAGCTGTTAGCCCCACAGTCCAAAACGCTGCCTCTCTCATGGTATGGGGTTGCATTAGTGCCTCTGGCATGAGCAGTTTATACATGGAAAGGCACCGTCAGTGCAGAAAAGTATACTATAGTCCCTCGTTACTTCACGGTTCGACTTTCGCAGACTTGCTCTTTTGCGGTTTTTCCACCGATTGCCAACTTTAATATTACTCACATGATTGGGACAGTACAGAATAATGTGTTAATGTAAAAATAAATAAATAAAACTTCTGACAGGAGGAAGAACTACACTACAGTGCTTCCAGCTGCTGCTTTCTGCCAAACTGGAGGGAAAGTTTAGCAACGCTAAATCTATGAAGCTCACAGAACTGGCAGGAAAGTCTCAAATAATCCTGAAGCTCAATTATCCACACAGTCGTGAACCTGGATGGGGCGGCGGGCTTCGTCGCTGCAGGGTAGGTCTGCAGAACCGGAACCGAGCCCGACCAGAACCAAGCTGCTGCTCTGCAGAGTCGGTGAGTAAAATTTGGCAGTACGGTAGTCCCTCGCTAAGTGGCGATTCGTTTGTCGCCGGCTCGCTCTGTCGCAGTTTTTCAAAGTAACACACAACTGGCTGACTGACGGATGAGCCGCACGATCGACATGGAATTTTTTATTTAAAATAAATTTTAAATTATTTAGCACCTGTGTGCCGCCCACAGCTGGGAGAATCTTCCTCCTGCAGCTGATCTCCGCTCTGCAGCAGAGAAATGTGCTCGGCCGAGAGCTGAGTTCATGACATGCTGTTCTCTTTGAGAGCATTTAGAGGTTAGAAACATTGTGCAAGTGTGGGAAAGATTTAAAATGCCTTGTGTGTATGTATATATAAACCAATAAACTACTACTTACTACTTGTACTACTATTCCTACTTCGCTGTTTTTCACTTATCGCGGGGCTTCAGGGTACAGATCCCCGCGATAAACGAGGGACTACTTTACTGTACAGCACATATACTGTACTTTAAGTCAAGTCAACTTTATTTCTGGAGCACAGTTAAAACAGATAAACTGTTATCAAGGTGCTTTAGTTAAAAATGATGTTTAATAGTTTAGAACATTGCAAGAGTTTAGGAAAGGTTTCTAAAGCCTTAAAATATATAAATACTAAAATAAATATAGTGTTCCTACTTCGTGGTTTTTCCATATATCGCGAGGGGTTGATGAACGTAATTGAGGGACTACTGTATGCAGTGTTTATAACATTTGTCCACATCCAGATGTTTCTTTTTATTTTATTTTTTCAGATGTCTTGCACATTTCATTAAGACCATACCTAACCACTAACTTTATACGTCTTCCATTACAACAGGATGGCTTTGTGGTTGAAGAGTCCGGGACCTGAAGTGGTCTGCCTGCAGTCCAGATCTCTCACCAACAGAAAACATTTGATGCATCATGAAATAAATAGAATAATAATAAAAAGAGAAGAGGTCCCAGGATTGTTGACCAGCTAATCAGACAAGAATGGGACAACGTTCTTCTCCCAAAGCTCCACAGCTGCTCTCCTCTGGTTCTAGACGTTTACAGACTGTTGGTAAAGACGAGGAGATGCTTCACGGTTGGGAAACATGGTCCTGTCCCATCGCTTTTCAAATCTGTTGATGTTATAAAATAAAATAAAAATTTTTTTTAGACATTCAAAATGTTTATGATGGCCACTGTGAATATAAGTATGTGTTTATGAGATTTACAAATCATCGCGTTCTTCTTTTACTTACATTTTGCATCTTTAGAGCTTTGGATCTGCTTGTGTGTTTACACAGACCCTCGTGTCTGTGATGGTGGAAACAGAGAGACGGACAGACGCATGGCGGACAGACAGGCAGTAAAAACAGACGGGTCATTTCGCTGCAGCTGAAAAGAAAAACCAGTCTGTGAGGTTCTGCACGGCACATGGACCACCATGAAGGGAAGGAAGAGAGCCAGTGTTCACGGGCCTCACGCCTCCTCGTCTCCTCTGCAGCACCTGTTGGGCAACAAATTAGTTTGTTGACTGTAAAAAATAGGACAGGTTTATGCTTTTTTTAATGACAGCCTCATCAGTCTCTGTGGAAAGAGGAGAGGTGGCAACAGAGAAATAAACTTTTAGATGCATCATGAGGTCACAAAAATCATTCTAAACAAAACAGAAATCAACTTTTTGATTTTTACAAGCTTTAGCGCCTTCAGCAGGACTTTCTTTACCCTCGAGTAAGCGCTGGGGAACAGCGTGAGCTGAAGTCATTTGGACTTAAAGAAAAAAAACATCACCTGCTGCTCACACAGGATGATTTCAACCATTTGCTTGAGATTTATGGCTTTTTAAAGAAACCATCATTAATGAGATCACGCTGAAGTTGATAAACTAATTCATTATTTTAAACTAAAGGTCGCCACACTTTTAGACAGTGGCATTCAACTGGCGGCCTGCGGGCGACTTCAGTCCAGCCCACCAATGAGTTAATTAAAAATAAATTAAAGGTGTGTGTGTGGGGGGGGGGGGGGGTTGTGGGTTTTTGTTTATTGCA
>JARVGS010000548.1:15705307-15719859 GCA_031762315.1 Hypsolebias antenori | reverse complement strand
TACTTTTTAATGGCCGTAATTTGTGTTAATTTTATTTACTACCTTTTAATACCTTTTACAACCCCGCGGCTACCCTGACAAACCTTTTTTGTGGCCATTTTGTGGAACTGTTTCGTACAAGAGCCTTTTATTTCCTTTATAGTGGATTGTAAACCACAAGCCAGATGTATCAAAATGTCAAGTACTGACATTAAGATTTTAGCATCACAAAGAAAAACTCGTTGTGATTCTTACCTTGTTCCAGCAGTCACTTCCACACAGGTGTAAAAAGCTGGCTCACACTCAAAATTATTCATGACAATGCCATGGTAGCCGTTGATAACGTGCTGGTTTATTCCCTTCCGCCTGAAATGCTCCAGGACTTTGTTAATGCTGTCGATACCATTGAGAATGGCCTGCAGGAAGTAGAAGAAATATGTCATAAAAGGCAAATGGCACAAGATTTAATATAAAATTAATTCTAATAAAGTAAAAGTTGTATTACCATTGATAGAACCAATACAGCAAATTAAACCTAATTTCAATAAAACAAATTTTAAACTACAGGTAAATGTTTAAAAACAGAAGTTGTTAGCTTCACACTACACACACATAAAAAGCTGTAAAAGCAAAAAACTCATAGTGAGACCATGCAAAAAACAAATAGTTTATCTCAAGATGGGGAAGCACTTAAATGAGCAACACACTGCAAATGTAGATAGACAATACTGAATCTGTCTAACAATAGAGAAACTGAATCAGATGAAACCAACGAGGAAAAAAAAAACATTAAATTTGTTTGTGAAGCAGCCCCTTTTCATCTCAGCAGCATTATTCAGTGGTGATATTTGACTGATATATAGGCTCAGAAGAAATGACCTGATGAGGCAGTGAGGAGTGAGTCATATGTAAATTTAGCAAGTTATCATAAGGTGCAAGTGGGAAGGCAGATGAATGAATACATTTGATGTATACCCATCCTGACAACTGGGTGAGTCACAAAGAGTTCTTCATGGTATTCAGGTGGGCTTTCTTGGAGATTGAAACACTCTTCTTGGGATTTATACACTTTCAAATTACCTCCCTCAGACTTTTTCAGAAAGTATGAACATATGTGGACCATTTACCAGGTGAAACTGTAATATAATTGCATCTCAGACCATGTCTATTGTAATAGATTCAGCCCAAAAAAAAAGGACATTTGTGAGTGTTTGCACTGATCATCTGAAAACCAATATGTCCTCCTTTGTGCACACAAGCAGATATTTTACCCCTGTCCAGACGGAGGTATTGGTTATCCTGCAGTTCCATTATGCAAGTCAATAATTACGCAGTCATGCAGAGTGACACGGACCTTGCCTGTGGCCGCTCTAAGGAGCTGCTGTTTCTTCTCCAGGTCTTCTCGTTTGGCTGCCAAGGCCTGCTGCTCTGCGTTCTCCTCACGCCACAGGTAGCTGGGCAGAAATGGACAGTGGCACACTGTTACACTTATGTCACCAAAAAACCTGAAACCCAACTGCAGCCCTGATACAAGCGCAAAAAAAAGTCGGGGATGAAACAGCCTGAAAGTAAATGTTTGAAAATGAGTGAATGCAAACTAAATACAGGTAGTCCTCGTCTTACGAACGGGTTCCGTACCTACAAACCGTTGGTAACCCGATTTTAACGTAAGTCGGAACTCATTATACTGCGCCGCAAACCCATTCGTAAGTCAGAGTTGCCGTAAGTCAAGGACTACCTGTATTATGTACAGGTATTTAAAAAATAAAGTTGCAGAAATACATGAAACTAAAGGAGCTGTTGTCACTAAATGTTTTAAGGCTGTTCTTACTGATTTGGAGAAGGAATCATCTGTCTGTAAATGCTCTAACTGATGGATCTTTCAATTTATTTATGACGGAGTTAACTTTTTCTGGTTTTGCTGTGAATGTTCTGTAACTTCTGTGTGCCGCTGCCAGTCTTAGCCAGAATTCTCTTGAAAAAGAGATTTTTAATCTCAATGGGATTTTCCTAGTGAAATAAAGGTTAAATAAATAAATAAATAAATAATAATAATAGTTTAAAAAAGTGAAGTCCATGCATATTTCACATTTAATCTGTTTTTAATACTGACCTAAATACAAACTTTATATAGTTTGTTTGCCTTTGAACACAACTTGTAACTCCCTTCAAAATGTTTCATATTTAACACAACTTGTTATATTTAATACAACTGTATAAATAGTCTCTTTTTTCCTCTGCTTCGTGCCTAAATGTATTAATAAATGTGAACACAACTTGAAGCTAATGGCCTGCATCTATGCAAGTTGCGTTTTCTAATTTCGCTTGCGCACAAGACTTGAGATTAAAGTGTAAAATGTAAACAAATTATTTATAAGAATCTTTTAAACTGTTAAAAATGGTTCATTGTTCAAAAATCATACAGTTTTCTTCATTTTCTCAACACTCAAGTCTAAGTGGATTGATAAGTTCTACTTTGAAGAAAATCGAGCACAAAGTTGTTATACAGACTTTCTCACACAAAAATTTGACTATCTATAAAAGCAAAGACAAGATTTTAAACAAAGGTGAGGTTTCTTACTTTCTTTCACTTTGAAGTTCATCTTTCTTGTTCTTGACTTCGTAATACTTTTTGTCCAGCTCCTCTACACGGGTCTTGACCTCATTTAAATCTTGATCAAGTTTCTAAAGTCAAAATCAAAGTGAATCAGATGAAAACTGCAGAAAATTGTTGCATTTTGAAGTCGATCTGAAATAAACTAAAGCCTCATTAATATTTCTTTCAGCTACTTGTGATTAATAAACAATAAAAAGTAGTAATTTAAAGAAAAAGGTCATTATTAGCATTTTTTCCAACAAAAAAAAAAAAAGACTAAGGACAAATTCCTCGAGTTAGCCTCATTTGAAAAAAATAAAAAAAAAAACAACACAGAATGATCTTACATTGTACTGCTCAAGGTTCTTCTCTTTGTTCATCTCTGTGTCTTCCAGATCTTTGTGGATGGCTGCAATCTGCCTCTTTTTGTCATTGATGGCCTGGTCCAGGGACTTCAGCTCTTTCTTGATCCACTTATCCCTCTCCTCTTTGGACGTGAACTGGCTGCCACGACCCTGTTTGGCATACAGGTCAGTCCTCTCTTGTGTAGCTTGAGCAAGTCTGGAAAGAATTCCATTTGCAAGTGAGTGATCCACAAATCTGGACTGGAAAATGTATTTACCATCCTTCATAATGACAGACATGTATAAAAGTCATACTATGTCTATCTTGTCATTCTGAACACATACAAACACTGTGTATGTTAACTTTGTGTTCAAACATTTGACTACATAGGTAGATAAAATAAAAATGTTGCTCTTGTAGGTTTTGAAGCCATCAATACATTTTAGTACATATACAACAAGAGGCTTGGGAAAAGAACTGGCAAATCTTCTGTGCAGTCGCCTCTTGATCTCTTGCAATCAAAAATGTTTTCAGAGTTTGATGACTGACTCATCGAGTTATGCCTGGTCACCAGCTGCGTAATTAAGAATGACTCATCCCTACCTGGAGATGCCCCGCTCTTCTTTTTCCTTCACCATGTTGAATTTAGGTTCAGTCTCCTGCAGTTCTTTTTGTTTCTCC
Source organism: Hypsolebias antenori (assembly GCA_031762315.1). NCBI lineage: Eukaryota > Metazoa > Chordata > Actinopteri > Cyprinodontiformes > Rivulidae > Hypsolebias > Hypsolebias antenori. Next base: position 15,716,258 of record JARVGS010000548.1, on the reverse strand, counting down.
TCAATTTTCTCCAGCAACTTCTGACGCTCTTTCAGCAGACGTTTCTGGAAAAAAAGAAAATATTTTTTAAGCAAACATTTGGGCTATTTTTTTTCTAATAAATAACTATCTTTATTAAATGCTTTAGAAGAGATTGAAGAACATGCTTCAGTGGATCTCTCCCACAACAGATCTGCACATCGACTGACTGTGACAATGGTTGGCTGGCCCTGGATTAGAAGTGAGCGACGTCCCACTTATCCTCAGTGCAACACAAATTTGTCCAAGTGAGATATATTAAAAAATAATGTTGCATCCATAGAGTACAAAATTTTACAGCAGCATTTCAGTCAGCTACATCTAATTCACTAGAGTTCAGTTTAGCCTACACAAGTTTACAAGTACGTAATCAGAAACAAATAAATAACTTGGTTTAGAAGAAAACCAGTTATGGATTTAACAAACAGTAATTTGTATTTTGTAAGGAAGATTTTTAAACACTTTAATTTGCAAAAAATAATTAAGAAAATTGCAACAAGTAGCAGAATCCTCAATTTGAAATGCCAAAATGAAGAATGTCTTCAATCCCACAGGGCTCAATTCTTGGACCCCTTTTGTTTTCACTCTATCTGCTCCTTTTGGGGTCTATCCTGGGGAAACATGGTCTTTCATTTCATTGCTATGCTGATGATTGTCAGATTTACCTGCCCATAAAACCCAGTAGCTCTTGCTCCATTCACCTTCTGTTAAAATGCCTTGATGACATCAAAGCATAGATGGCTTCAAATGCTTTAAGTTTTAATGATCAGAAGACTGAAGTCATTGTGTTTAGCCCTAGCTCTACCACTGTATCTGACTCTGTAAATCTTGGCTCTTTTCAGCCGTATCTTAAGAAGTCTTTTACAAATCTCAAGATGGTTTTAGACTCCGACTTCAACTTTAATAAACAAATCAACTTTGTTCTGCAAAAAGATTCTTCCAATTAAGGCAGATCGCTAAGCTTAAGTCAGTGTTGTCCAGATCTGACCATGAAAAACTAGTCCATGCATTTATTACTACCTGAATAGACTACTGTATTGCACTCATGTTGAGGTCAGACAGGTCTCCATTTCGTGTCTCCAGCTTGTCCAAAATGCTGCAGCTCAGCTCTTAACAGGAACTCGTAGGTTTGATCATATTTCACTAGTTTTATCCTCCCTTCACAGGGGCTCTCTGTACATACGAGAACTAATTTTAAAATTCTCCTGCTAAACTTTAAGTGCATAAATGGCCTTGCACCCTCATATTTTTCTGAGCTATTGGAACCATATTGTTCTCTCTCGGGCCAGAGATCATCTGATCAGCTGCTTTTGGCTGTTCCAAAAACAAGACTGAAGCTCTGAGGTGATCGGGCTTGTTCCAGTCGTGGGCCCCAAACTTTGGAACAATTTGCCACCCAACATCAGGCAGGCCAGTTCACTTCCAGTTTTTAAATCTCTAATAAAAACACATCTGTTTTCTCTGGCTTTTTACACAGTGTGACTCGATTTGGTATTTTATGTATATGTATGAGTAACAACAACATTTAATTACCCTCTGGGATTAATAAAGTATTTTTGAATTGAATTATTGCTCTGTGTTTGTTTTTCCTTTGATGCTTTTAATTAAAGTTCAGTACTAATCATTATTTTTATTGTTGCTTTTTTCCATGAAATTACTCCCACTGATTTAAATGTTAAGCACTTTGGTAATAGCCAGTTTAAAATGTAATTTATAAATAAAGTTGACTTGACTTCAGCTCTGCATGTTCACAAGTCCACACACAGCAATGAAAATGTAAAACAAACCTTTGTTTCTCCAGATTGGTCCCATAGAACAAACAAAAAAGGACAAAGCGGAGAAAAAAAAAAAAAGGAAAATCCCTTCCACACCAACAAACACCCTTTGTTGTATTAGCCATTTTAAAGTTGATTAAATCAGGACAACCAACAGCTAGTGAGGCTTCAATGTGACTTAGTTACCGTACTGTTGACTGGTGTTGTGCCAACCATGGCCAGGTGGGTTTCATCCAATCACCACCCAGCATGCCGTCTGTGACCCATCACAGTTCGCACAAACCGGGCCTTATATTATCATCTTCATGCTCACACGTGCTCACAAACACACACTTACTAAACACAAAGCCATATGGAGAGTGAGCAATGCCAAGTGAGTACACAAATGCTAAAGCCAAGAAGTGACTCTGAACGTGATTTTAATGACAATTACTCATTTTACTTCCTAATTTGTTCCACAGGGAATTCTCACGTTTTATAAATTTATGATCTGGGTGATATAACACTTGTGACTATTTTATAATAGCCACTTGCTATCAATTTTTGTTTTCAAAGTGTTTAAGATCTAAAGATTGCCCATGAATTAAACTGAACCCTAAAATATAGCCATATTTAAATAAAATAAAAAAAACTTTTAATGCATAAGACAGTCTGTGAAAAGAAAGATAAAAGGGTTATATTAACAACAACAACAAAAAAAAAAAAACAGTAAGTGCAGAAAGGACCCGTCCATCATAGTCACTGCCATTTTGAAAGGATTTCAACATATGTGCAACTTTTCTCTTCAGAGAAAGGCTTTGAGAAAGTTGAAGCACAGCATATAAAAGGTTTATTAATTTAATGTTTCAAATAACTACCTTCTTTTTATGAAACTAAAGAGTTTTATTTCAAGACAAAAAAAAAATCATACTTCATACACCCCCATTGCCTATTATATTATGAACAGTACAATAGACACAGAAACATGGCCATTCGTTTCTAAAGCAAAGGATCAATAATTTCATTAGTCACTGAAGCTTTGCCATGAAATCTTGTTTAAACTCGAATCATTGCTTCTTTTTCTAAAAATCTTTAATACGGAGGGTCTATGGTGATCTACGGTTTGTAAATGAACCAAATTAACCAAACAACCAGAAGTGAACCAGAGACTGAACATGTTTCCACCAGAACCTAAAGAAAAAGTGTTGAGTTGGGAGGTCCTGAGAATTTCTTTTCTGGTAATGTTCCCATTCAGTGATTCTGAACTAAAATCAAATTTTACCACTTTAGTTCAGAAATATATTTTTTTGTAACTTCTAAACAATGCATTTAATAAATTGTGTTGACAAGCAGCTATTTTTCCAGCCAATAACTGGCGTAAGTGGGTTAAGAGTGGAGACTAACACTCCTCTCCACCCTGAGTGATGCAGAAAGGGATGAAGAAGTGTTGTTGGTGCAGCATCACGTGTGCATTATGACGCAGATTGGAGGCTTCCGTACCCTCTGTTCACTATTGCCTGCCAGCTCATCCTGCAGGTCCTTGGCCTTCAGCTCGAGCTTGGTCCTCTGCTTGATCTGCTCCTGGCGCTCAGCCGACAGTTGCTCTCTCTCCTCCTTCATAGCCGAAACCTTGGACTTCAGCTCGCGCACAACACGTTCCGTCTCCTACAAGACAAAATAAAGTACCAGTAAAATTATTTTCCAAAGAGAGTGTGAAAACAAATTATTCATTAACTTATTTATTACACAAGAATCCACCCTTCCAAGACTAAATACTGTGGAGTGAGTGCATTACCTGCTAAAAAATATGCTTAAACTAACTACGTAATTTACATAACTGTTAAAAAGCTGCCTGCAACATAACAACCTTAGAAAGACAAAAAAGTAATTACTGTAATGTGGTATTTTATATTATTGTGGCATTTTGTTTTTTTACCTCTACTTTGTCTCGGGCATCTTGCTGAGCATCACGCAGCTGTCTGGATTTGTCTCCACAGGTTTCCCTCTTGGAAGACAACTGGAGAAGAAGGTTCAATACATGCAATGTTTATTTTATAGCTGAACTTGTCCACATTCAAACAAGGATGTTTTCATTACTGTTAATTATCTAACATTGATGTTAAGTTACTGATATAAATCTTTTTTATTACAGGTATAGCCTTTGTGACTTTGTTGCAATAAGTTTGCATTTTTTTCCTAATTAAACGAAATAATGTCTTTCGACCGTGACACCTCGTCCAATTTAGCGCGGGTTTCATTCAGCTCTTGGTTGTAAATGGTGTACTCCAGTGCTCGTCTCATTTTGTCCCACTTCTGGTACTGAGCCAACTCTTCCTTCTCATCTTCCAGGGTATGCAGACGCTCTTCGATGTACTTTAACAACTCGTTGATCTTCTCTCGCTTCCCCTCTGGGAAAAATATACAAATTATGATGTTTTGCAAGAATGTAGAAACCCTCACTAACTAAATATTAATTTTAATTGAAATGTTAACAGTAAATCGAGTTCTCTGCCATATACAGTACTTAAGTTTGACAACATGTCAGCTATAAAAATTTTAATAAAAACAATAATGTTGTACAACTTTCATGCCATTGCTTTTTATTTTCCAAATTTAGCTCAGCATGTTCGTCATTTGGTCATTAACTGAGTGTAACCCATGCATGTCTTATGAAATTTACCAAACACACACTGACCAATGCATTTGACAGCAAATGCATCAAATCAACACAATTGCTAGTTAAACAATAAAAATAAAAAATATTCAAAGTAAAATGCGTGAAGTTAATTGTGCTGTTACCGGTCTCCTTCATTAGAGAAATGCTCTCCTCCTTTCGTTCATCATATACTCGTGTTCCTGCCACCTCTCTCAGAAGCTTCAAACGCTGGGAGTCGGGTGCTGTGGCCATTTGATTGATCTGCACAAAACGATGAAGATGAAAAAGATTAAATTACCTGCCTATTGCACTACTAAGATGTTACAGCCAGAATATAAAACGAACATGATATTGTACAAATCAAGAATTTATTATAAGATTTAAATATGACAGAGATGGCAGCACGTTTTTTTAACTTGAACACAGACAATGTAGCACTGGGGGAAAAAAAAAGTGTTGTGTGATAAACAAGTGTGAGATTGGCACCCACTGTTTTCTCACCTTTCCCTGCTTGACAATGTAGTAAGGGTTACTGCGGGAGAAGCCGGCACTCTCCAGAAGGTTCATGACGTCATTTTTACTGCAACAAGAACAACATGTGAAATGCATGAAAAAGACAGTTTTATGCATAAGATAGGTCTTTTTACAAGTTCAAAAACTGTCACTCCACACAGTACTTACGTCACCATCTTTTTGTCTAAGAAGTACTGGTCTTTTTTTGCACCAATGACACGACGGAGGGAGACTTCCTCTTTGTCAATCTGGTGGGAGACAAATGTATCACAGGTGAAGTTGAGAGCAACATATAGCAACAAAGTTTTTCACTAACCACGCCTATTATAATTTAAAATAAAATAAACCACTTATTTCCACTGTGTTTTACAAATCCAGCTAATCATATGAGATACAATGTGTACACTGGTATGGAAGACTTTATAGTTGATACAAGTACACAAATGCTCCATTTCTGTAGTTAAACATCAGCATTTTAAAATATGTTCTGAGAGTTTATCTTCATCATTTATCTGATCATAACATAGACAAACAAAAGATTGTATTTTCCAAGAGGCATTGTAATTCCATCAAAAAGGTGAAAACAAGTTTTAGAACAAATGCCTTTTGGGAGGCTAAAACTCTTCCAATTAAAACAAAAAAAGTCTTCATTTTGAAAAGCGGGTATCAATCCCTGTAAAGTTTTTTTTGCAATAAGCACAAAAATGTCAAACATTCCATGAAATGTGACAACTGTCATTAAGCGTTATTTGTTATGCATACAACATTTTAGTTCTAAATATTCTTAGATTGAGACTCTCACTGACCCAGCAGCTTTGAGGCTATGAGAATGGATTACAGTGTGACTACAAATTTACAAAATGTTTAATATTCATACCGGTAGTCTGTTGTCAGAGTTGTCAAATATAATCTCAACAAAAGCTGAAATGACACGTGGACCAGTTCCTTCCTAAAATGACAGAAGAGAAAATACATATTAAAGACAATAGCTGAATACCTTTAGCAAGGAGTAGCAATAACAAATTCAAAATCTTTTTTATGATGAGATATGCACAACAATTTATATTCAAATGTGCATGATAACCAATTCAGAAGTCAGAATATTGATTTGCAGATAATTTCATAGTTTCATGTAGGTACTCACATGAAGAAGAGCCAGACGCTGTTCAGGTCGCAAGTGGCTGAATTCATCGCTGAGCACAAACTGGATGGCTGAGTCATGTGAAAATTTAAAAAGAGGGAAACTTTAAAGCATGGCGCACAATCTGTTTTACAGCAACATGGCTAAACAAAAGCATACATACCATAGAAAAAGTTACTTTTTCCTGATCCATTTCGGCCAACTGAAACAAAAGAAAGAAAAAGTGGTGATACCATTGCATATTTCAGGTCTACTACATCAGTAAGAATATTCAAAAATCTTCACGTTGAGTAAAAACTCACCGATCACATTGTGTTTGGGACTGAAAGGGTCCACAACAGTTTGATCCCTGTAACTTCGGAATCCCTGAATAATGACCTGATGAGAATACAAACAGAAGCATCTTCAGGGAAAACTTTTAACATATTCAGTGGCTAGAAATGTCTATAGAGTCTGTAAGCCCAGGTTTTTGAATGCATAAATATTAGACAAAACTGATTAGTGTGTGAATCGAGACAATAAATGATGATAAAAGACAGGGGGCCTTGGTTAAATGTGCATTTTGGGCTAACTTGCACATTTCATTCAGTAAGTGCCCAGCTTGGTATCATATTAGACAGTTAAGTATTACAACAATACTGTGAACAACCTCACTATTTTCAAATGAAGTATACATTCATACAAATATTATTCATAATATCAATCGATCAAATTCACTGAATTTGATCGAAGCGAGTTAGCCTGCTAGCATTAGCTTAGCACCACCGGATGGAGACAATTCAAGATTGAAACAGAGAACGCGAGCTAAAGTTAACAAGCTAGCTACACAAGCTGTGCAGTGTTTTATTCAGTAAATCTGTGTGTCTTTGCATTTCACTTATTATGAGTGAACGTTTCGACTATGCATCCTTCAACCATTCCGTTAAACGGCCTGGTTACAGACAGTAATCGGTTAAATGAAAGAGTCTTAGCTTGGTGACCGATGCTTACCTGTTTGATGTACATGGCTGCCTAAACAGAGGGCGTCTCATCGGCAGAATTTGGAGATAAAATCCCCCTGCAATAACTTGGAGAGCCGGGAACGTGATAATATAATTTTTACTGTAGCATTCAAAATTATTAAAGTATTGACTGCTAAAGGAGAATAACATGGAAAATGGCGGCGGGGGCGGGATGGAATGGCTCGTACCATTACGTGTGAACAGGGTTACAGCTACAAAATTCACAAAATGTGCCAAATTACAGAGTGGTTCGTGTATTGTAAAAATATAAGTTTTTCTTGCATAGCATTTTTATATTATTTATATTGTGTTTTAACGTTTAAAAGCTTGGGATGCTTCACATTTCCTCCCCCGTAGATTTTGGTACTTTCCGTCGTTCTCATCTGGGCGCCAAAGACGGCTGAGTACTTCAAGTACCCTTCAGCTAAACGGAAACTGCAGTTTCAACGTTTTTGAATTTTTTTTTTTCCATTCAACATTTATTTATACTGTACAGGTAAATCCCATTGAGCCATGGGGTCTGATTTACAAGAGAGACCTGAAAAAGACCTGGGTTGATTTAATTAACTTCATGTTTGCCTTTGAGTTTCGAGTTAAATAGGTTAAATAGTTAAATTTCGAGTTGAATATTTAGGACATAAAACTCTTAATATGTCAATGAGAATACAGTAATGTGGAAAAAAGTAAATCATGAATATAAAACGTCTTGTTTTGTGACATACTACTTAAAATAGGCTACTCATAAAACTGTGAAATACAGAACTATAAAATGTGACAGTTTCTATATTTGGGCAACAAAAATCGTGGAAGGGCAACTTTGTTTTGATGAAACTCTGACTCGTTCATTTTATCCTACAATTTTATTTATTTATTTTTTTTCACAAGAATTCAAGCAGCAGATTTGGAATATTACATTACTAGTAAGTAATTATTTTCAGTTTAAATATCAGGGAAAACTGGTTCATGCATTTGTCACATCTAGACTGGACTATTGCAATGGTTTCTTATCTGGGTGTCCAAATACTTTGTACTTATTTAAAAAGTCTTCAGTTAATCCCAAATGCTGCTGCCAGAGTCTTAACTAGAGTTACTGGTTGAGATCATATCTCTCCAGTTTTAGTGTCTCTCGGTTGGCTCCCTGTCAAATCCAGAACTGAATTCAAAATCTTACTTCTAACCTACAAAGCTCTCAACAGTATAGCTCCATCTTATATTTGAGATCTTATAGTTCAATATTTTCCCAACAGAGCATTTCGTTCGCAGACTGCAGGCTCACTCGCGGTTCCTACAGTTTCCAAAAGCAGAATGGGAGGAATATCTTTCAGTTATCAGGCTCCTCTCTTGTGGAACCAACTTCCAGTTTCTCTCCATAAAGCTGATAAATTGTCCAGTTTTAAGACTGGGCTTCAGATTTTCCTTTTTGATAAATTCTATAGTTAGAGTTGGCTTGTTATGCTGCAAGCTTTGACTACTAAGGATAAATTGATCTCATTTTCTTAAACGAAATGTTAAAATTGAATAGTTTTCATTTGATGTTATTTCCATCTTAACATGTGATTCTTGACCTGCCATTGTGTATATGTTCCTCTCAAACCCAGCCGGTCGAAGCAGATGACCACTTGTCCTGAGCCTGGTTCTGCTAAAGGTTTCTTCCTCATCAGTGTCTACATCTCTACATGGGAGAGTTTTTCTTTCCACTGTCACCTTCATGCTTGCTCAAGATGAGAGTTCGGTGATGGAGTTAAACTCAAAGCAGTCTGCTCCTCAGATAAATAGTGTTAAATTATTATTTTTTTTATATACTGTCTGAATGTTTCTGTTCAGTGCCCTGAAATGACTTCTGTTGGGACTTGGCACTATATAAATAAACTGATAAATAAACTGAAAATGTATTTGCTTTTTGTCATATTGTTCATGTTGAATGCAGTTGTGGGTTCATTCTTCTTTTGTTTTCTTATTTGTTTTGTGGACTATACTCATCGTTTTTGTCACTTTAACCATTATGTACAAAGATATTTTGACAAATATTCTATCATTTGGAGTGCTGGACAAGAAATTAACTTTAATTTCTGAAGCTCATACAATCTTATGCATTTATTAATGCTATTATAAACATTTTAGATTATTTTATCCTCCATACTGCTGGTCCCTGTTCAGGATCAAGGATGATCTGGCGCCTATGTTCATTGGTTGAGATGGGACAAAGGGACTGGACAGTTCACAGATTCATCACAGGACCACATAGAGGCAAAAAATAAATGAAACCTTCACACCTACACTCATATCTAGTGACATTTTAAGCAGTTCAATTGATCTAACCTGCATGTTTATGGACTGTGTAACAAGACTAGAAGAAAACTCCCCAGAAAAGAACATGCAAAGTCCTTTGCAAAAGGCTCTTTAAAGGCCTTCTCGCCGCAAAGCAACAGTGCTAACCAACTCCACCTCCATGCAGCCCTCAGTTTAATTTCATAAAAAAAAAATCTTAACATGCCCTCCTGAGACTGTTCATCTGAACCTGCTCATGAAGACCCACTCGAAGTCTCTGCAGGTGTCACTGTTGCATCTCCGTTTGCATTTCACTTTCCTTTACAGGGTTTGTCCTTTTTAAAACATACAATAGAAACAATTTGATATGTTTTGCAAATATAGATTTTTTTTTAAAGCGCACATAAATTCACATTTGGCAACTCACTTCTAAGGGTATCGTTCAAATCGTTCCAAAACAACACATAAGAAATGTTTAGTGGTGAAAACATTTATTAAACACATTATTTTCCACATTAATGAAAAAAAAAACTGTATTTTTCAAAATAAATTAGGTTTAAATGCCTAACTGTATTTGTGAATAGGCAAATGAATCACAATAATAACCTAAGGCATGTATATTGCAGTTTATCACTGTGCTGTGTTGTTTCTTCACTGCAGTTCAGAAGACGGGAGCGACAGCATTAAGTTGTGAGGTGAAAACTATTCTTCTCTGGACTCCTTGTTGCTTCTGTTGCTGCTATCCGGTCTGTCTACACTGCTTAGTGTCAACATCAGGCACACAAAATGATTCATTTAATTTCAAGTAAGACTACGTGCAGTCACAGTTCAGTTTAAGGCAGTGCAGTTATTGGGCTCAGTTTCAACTGGTGGTGGACCGGGGACTGCAGGCAAGAGGTAGGGAGGGTGAACACGGACGGCTCAAAGTTTTTGGTGTTAAAGGTGGCGGAGAAGTCACTGGCGAAAAACGAGGCAGACTCCGGAACACAGGGAGTGGCCGGCTCGGGCGTGACGGCGAGCGCGAGGGCGTTGGACAGGACCTCAGCCTCAAACTGCAGCAGCTGGCCCATAAAGCTGAAGTTTGGAGAAATGACCGCCCTGCGCTGCTTGATGATGTCGAAGGCTTCGTCTAGCCGCAGCTGCTGGGTCCTCATGATGTAAGCCATGCAGATGGTAGGTGAGCGCGAGATGCCTGCCTCGCAGTGTACCAGAACCTTCCCTCCTGATTGCTTTATTTGATCTGGAAAGAGATAAGCAGGTGAAAGGTTTTCGTTAATATCGTGGTTTTCAGTTGATCCCCGGCACAAATAATCTTGCATTAGTGAAAATTAGATTTTATTAAGGTAGTAGGAGAGATCATATCGCTCCAGTTTTAGCACTTGTCAATTCAGAAATGAGTTCAAAATCTTACTTCTAACCTACAAAGCCCTCAACAACCTAGCTCCATCTTACATTTGAGATCTTAGTGTTCAATATTTCCCTAACAAAGCACTTCACTCTCAGACTGTGTAGGTTCCTTGCGGGAGTTTCCAAAAGCAGAATGGGAGGAAGATCTTTCAGTTATCAGGCTCCTCTCTTGTGGAACCAACTTCCAGTTTCT
>JARVGS010000548.1:15665482-15677047 GCA_031762315.1 Hypsolebias antenori | reverse complement strand
CGCTACCGGTGTATGAATGTGTGTATGAATGGGTGGATGGCTGGTACTGTGAAGCGCTTTGGGGCCCCTCGTAGGGGTGGAAAGCGCTATATAAGTAAGCTCCATTTACCATTTACCATCCATCAATCAGCCAATTGTGTGTCATGTAAAGCTTTATTTTGAAAAAGTGCTATAGAGTGAGTCTGCGATAAACAAACGGTGAAGTAGTGTGAGACTACTGGAGACACATATTTAAAGAATTACTCCAGTAACAAGTTTTATTACTTGTACACACCGTATTGTAGGTTCTAATTCTATTTTTATGTAATTTCTTTTGACATTCTGGTGTACAAACCAACTTTGATTTGTCTCTAGGTGTGTGACATCAAGAATGGTTGTCTGTCTCGTTTGTCTCTTTGTCTCATGATGGAGGGGTGACCTGTCCAGGCCCTACCCCACTAAACATTGACTGCTGGAGATAGACACCAGCTCCATCGTGACCCTCACAGGTAAAAGAGGGTAAAGAAAATTGATGGATGGATTTATGTAAATCAGTAGTTATATTATTCAAGCAAAAAACAAAAACAACAAAATGAATCTTAAATCATGTTGCTGTCACATACCTTCATTTTAACATGTTTTGGCAGAAGTGACATTATTTTAATTGATTACTTTTGATTACAATAGTCCCTCAATTATCGCTGGGGTTACATTCCACACACCACCACTACATGTGAAAAACTGCAAAGTAACAACCTTTTATTTATTTTAGATTTTTAACATATTTTAAGTTTTTATAAACCCTTCCCACACACTTGCAATGTTCTAAACTCTTAAACCTGCGTAATTTTAACAACATATGTATTTGTACTATACAGCACTGCAAAACTTTACTCACCAGCTCTGCAGAACAGCAGCTCATTTCCAGTTCTGCAGACCTACACTGCAGCAACGAAGCCCACCGCCCTGTCCAGGTTGATGTGCACGTGGACAATTGAGCTTCAGGAAGATTCAGGATTGTTTGTGACTTTCCTGCCAGATCTGTGAGCTTATAGATGGTGTAGATTTGCGTTGCAAATCTTTCTTCCATTTCAATATAAAGCAGTGGCTGAAAGCACTGTTGACTTCTGGGTAGTGTAGTGTTTTTTTTTTACTGGCCTTACAGTATAAGCTTATTGAAAGAAAACTACAAAATGGTGGCGCCTGTCTGAAGTATTTTTTCGTTAACTTTTTATCTCATACTGTCCCAGTCACGTGAGTAATATGAAAATTGACAATCATTGAAAAACCGCAAAAGTCGAACTGCAAAGTAGCAAGGGACGACTAATTAGTAACATATACTGTACTTAATATCTGATGCTGTTAGCTTGCCGTCAAGACCGAGTGAGATGGAGGAGGTTGACTCACTCCGGCAACCCCTGAAGATGGAACAGCCAAAAGAAGTTGTTTTCCAATGCAATCAGAATGATGCTCAACTTCAAATGCACATGAAGAGCTGTCTGCAGCAGGTAACACATTTATTGTTCATAACATTTCCACTGAAACAAATTTCAGAACATTTTTAGTTACTCCTTTAAATGCATCCGTTTCTACATGTTCAGTGGCAGGAATGAGTCACGTGCACTTCAATACTGTCCATTTCAGGTATCGTGGTCTTTGGTGCTCAGATAATTGACAAATCTAAATCACTTCAGGGTGTGTTCATATCAACATGTCAAGTTTAGAGCCTCTCTATGAGAAACAGATGTTCCCCCCCCCAGGATCTGTGCTCATAACCAGATTGAAACTTTGATGACTGTAAAACCCCCCCACCTGTGATGGATTTCTCATCTATGACACTTCTGTGCAGAAAAACAAAAAACAAACAAAAAAAAAAAAACGCATCTTGACTAACAGATGTGACGTTTTCAGCTTGTTGCCTTGTGCATGGATTTTCTGTCATTCTCAACTTCTGTTTTTAAAATTTACGTGAAACAAGCATAGCGTTGATGTGTGTTCAGGAGGGGAACTTTAGACTGAAAGATTTGGTTTTGTTAGAAGTGTCACTTCCTCTTAAAGTGTTAAAGTAAACTGTGGACAGCAAATCATTCATGCACCAAGTGGTTTTTAAAAGCTGTAGTTTCAGCATTAGTCTCACAGCACGGTGTCAGAAGTTCTGAACTTTGAACATCCTGTTACAGTACTTGGTCTTTCTTAGGTACTACAGTATCTCACTGAATAATATAAATAATCAGCTTGCTTTGCTATCTTTAAAGGACCTGACTTAATCTGGGTGATTCAACTTTCACAATGCTTATGTTATTCGACAATTATGCGACGTGAGCTTATCAAGTAAAGCACAAATTTTTATCATGATTTTTCTGCTCTGATTCAAAAGGCATTCACAAGCTTTTTAATTTCTCTGTTTCAAAATAAGCAAACTTGCCTGGCATCATGCTGGTTTCGTGTGTGAGAAAGTATTTAAAAGCAAAAAGTTCTCTTTGAAGCATTTTAAGAGAGTCATATGAATATTTGCTTCCGACTCTTGGTCAAACAATACATTTCAAGAGCTTCCCTAACCTCCTTGGGTGTTTGCAGGGACTTGCTGTGGACATTTAATAAAACATGACCTTAAACTAGTTTGGGTGATTTGCTGTGGTGGAATCGGGATTAGAAACAGCCTTTGAGATTCAGTTCTGTTTTTAGGTTCGCTCCCTTGTTTTGGGAGTCTTAAATGATTTAATAAAAAGTGTTTATTTTCTTAACCTGCTTGCATGTGTGTGGCAATTATTTGACTGTTCTCACATTCTAGGCGAGATCTGCCTTTGTGACTCATGAATTTATTACAGTAAGCTTACAAGTCCAAGGTTTTTTAAATTTCTGTCTTAAAATGATGTTCTGTGAAGAACTGACATTGCATCTTTGATCAAACCACTGGGTCAACTTTTTTTACTTAATATTTGTTCAAAGCAACACAATCAAAGACCCAGAAGTTTTAATCCAACAAATAGGATATCAAAATAATCCAGCAGTTTTAGGGTGTAAGATAGCTAGTTCTATCTAGTTAGCTAGGTTGCTAGCTTATAGATTTGAGTATTTTAACCTTTCCTCATAACCTGACTTCCCCTTTCTTGTAACATCACCTGTTTAAATTCCCCAACATTCAGTTTGCAATAACATTTCTTTTCCGCTAGTTCCTCGCTGTTCTAGACTTTGTCTTTGAGCCTCTACCCAAGCAGGGGTTGGCCGTCTTACATCCAAAGGCCTCTTTCTTTGACCCTTAAGAGTCAAGGCTTTGACAGCATCTGAAGAATACTGTATTTTCCACCATATAAGTTGCACTTTTGCATAATTTGCATGCCCAGCAACTTATAGGCCGAAGCAACATATTTAAGGATTTTTCCCAATACAGTACAGTATTTAAAAAACAAATTTTGGCTGAAACATGACCGTTTTCATTCATTCTGATTGGAAAAAAAGCAGTACCACTTTCAGCCATTGATGGCAGCAGAGTTGTAGTAGCGGTATGGCATGCCGTTGTATCATGTAATTGGTAAACGTGACTATAATGACAAATTCAAAAAAGTTCAAGACGAAAACAACTGGACTTTATTTATTATAGTTTACTTTATACTTATTGTTTTTTTTCTTTCTTGAACTCTTTTGAATTTACCATGTCCTGGATGACAGAGAATCTTCACCAGCTTTTAATGGCATAATAGGCTTGCCATAAACTCCCCACCTTGTTCTGCTCACTGATTGGACCGACCGTCAAACCAGCTGTACCGCCCTGGTGAAATGCAGTTAATTTCACCATTAAAGTGCATTTTTTAAGCAAACGTTAAATTGAGACATGCCTTTGCTATCATTTTGTGCAAACAAATGATTGTTTCGGTGCTTTTCTTGTGAAATTTGGAAGAAACGAGTCACGCTCCTCTTGGGAGCACAGAGGCAGCAAAACCATTTTTGAAATACAGCTGATTTGACATCAAAGTGCATTTATTAAGCAAATGATAGTCTGAGACACACATTTACTATAATTTTGAGTATAAACAAATGATTGTTTTTAAGTGTTAATCTTGTTAAATTCTTGTTAAAGTCCTCCTGTGCACACTCCTGTGACCGCTGTTTGGCAGCCAAATGATTTTTGGCACAACACCGGCCCACATTCCGGGTTCGGCCCACATTTCTGGGTTGTCAGCGGTGATGCGTAACAAATGCAACGCGTCAGCCGTGACTCATAATAGATGCGACTTTTATGGCAGAGCGACATATTTGTGAATTTTCCCACTTAATTAGACAAATATGGACTGATGCAACTAATAGGGCAGTGCAACATGTACGACGGAAAATACGGTATACATCCACCATGACAATAATGCAGAGTATTTTCTTTTTGTAGCTGTTTTCTCCCAAGGTTAGAGGAGTCAAAATACTGTCCACTCCTAAAAAAAAACAAACCCTTCCACCCCCAAGCTAAAAAACAGAGGCCTACAATAAACATAAAATAAGTTCATGTAGCTCTCCCAGCCCACCCCTCCCTGGGGTCTGAGCATGTGACGTCAGCCAACACCCCAAGGATTGACTTGGCTGGATGATGACCAGACCTCCTGGATTGGCTCCACACCAGATCATTCGCCAACAGGAATATCATCCCACAGGAACAGAAACAGAAGAGCAAGCTGGTGATGGCACCCAGCTAAAACCCAGCCCCGACTGTCTAAAGAAGACACCCAACCTCCCCCCACCTCACACAGGACACCTAAGCACCGTTTTAACCACCTTCATTGCCAGCCACCCCTAAATGACTGTGAACTTCTTCCTTTTTAAAGTTAAATGTTAAGACAAAAGGAGATAGTCAATGATTTCAGAAAAGACTCTTCAGTTGCAGCTCCTGTGGTCATTAACAGTGAGGCTGTCGAGGTGGTGCAGCAATATAAACATCTGGTAACTGTTCTTGATGACAAGCTGACCTTTGACCCACATATGACCTCACTTTGTAAGAAGGCCCACCAGAGAATGTATTTTTATCAGAAGCTCTGTGGTTTTAATGTTGATTCTACGTTGATAAGAATGTTTTATTGAGTCTCTTAACTTTCACCTTCTTTTGTTGGTTTGGATTGTTAACATGCAAAAACAGGAACAAACTCTTGGGGATTGTCAGGATGTGCAGCAGAACTGCTGGCACAGTCCTACACAACCTCACTGACCTACACAAGGCGAGGTCAGCGAACAAAGCCGGGCTGATTCTGGCAGATCCTGATCACACACTCCATTGTGAGTTCAGGTTGCTTCCATCTCGACACAGGTATCCTCTGTCCAGATGTAGGATGAACAGACTGCAAAACTCATTCATCCCTGTAGCGATCGGGCTTCTTAACAAACAATTATGATTTCTGTACTGTTATTTTAATGTCTCATTGTGTCTAGTATGGATGTTTTATGTGCCTACTGACTGTGAAACAAATTGCCCCTTGAGAATAATAAAGATTGTTGAACTTGAACGACATCCTCCCTCCATAAGGGTGTTGCCACAACCACTGGAAGCTCTCCTCTCAGTTTGTTTCTGCGACATTTATTTATTGTGCTGCTCCTCTACCGATTGCACACTGGAGAGTCTTGCCCAAGACCATCACACTATGTTTAGCCTGTTTATATTTGTTAATAACTATAATTTGCACCAGACAGTTTGATTATTAAAAAAAAAAAAAGTTTGTGCTGGCTAGCGGATGCTAATAGTGGTTAGCAGTAGTAGATTTTGTTATTTTTATATTGAAATTTTAGTATTAATAATTCAACAAATTATTAATTTTAACCCAAGTTTAGCATAGAAAACTTGACCAGGCATGCTGGGTCAAACCTGCTGACTTAAAACTAACCAGGTTGAGTCAAACTGAACTCAGTGCTGGCAGTTTTTAGCGTGTGGGAAAGCTGCGCAGTGCAACGTTTCAGAAGTGGCACTGCAAAACTTAAGATGTGTCTACGTACTTAAAAGTTAAGCAAAGTTATGCTTGTGAAAAAAGCATGTTTTGAAGTGATTTGTGTGAAAGTTTTTGAACAAATAGTCCTCCATAAGAGTTATCGCTGATTTGCATTTGTTTTGAAATCTGAAGAGTCCAGCTGATTTTTGGACCAAACTATTCTGCCTTTGTGGTTTGAATACATTAATCTGATCATTAGATATATATCAGATTCATGTTAATCACCTGTTAATAATCAGGAGGATGTTTGTCAGGAAAAAACATTAATGAAATTTATGTTTTTAAATATTTGTCGCGTGTTGTTTGCTTTTTTTTTTAAGTGTCCGACTCCATCAGCTTGTGTTATCTTATGGTGAACACTCCCTCTCAAATTGTTTGGGTCCTGGGTGGGAAGGAAACAGACATGGTGTACGGTATCTGGGCCCAACACTGTCTGCCCCTGTTTACCCACCAACATCCTGCAGCAACAGGCCTCAGAGTCAGACAACAGTGAGTAATCTTGACCAATCTGTTCCTCCATTCCTCTGGCTTCTGCTTCCTCCCAGCAGGCTCCAGCCCCGAGCCAACAGCTCAGCTCTCGTCATGTGGCGTTGTCGGGCGGGAGGGTGGTGTGCTGTGTGCGCATGCAGCCCACCTGGCTGTTAAACTAGGTGTGACCTGTGAAGATGATGAGAACATGGTCTAGTGTCGGTGAGAATGATGACGATAAAGTTGAAATACAGTAACGAATGGGATCCCATCTGGGAAGAAACGCTGATAAGTTCTGGGCTGACTGGTTCAGCTTTGAATGGAACATTTTTATGTAATTCAGTCTGACACTTGAACCGTTTATGTTGCGTTTGTCACTGCGGTCTGAAATGGAAGAGAGGCCGACAGTAACACAGGAAGTGGCTGGGCCGCGGCTTAAAATAGGTACGGGACTTTCTCGTGAATTGAGTTTGAAAAAACCCAAAATATGAATTCTGTGATTTCCATTTTAAAGATAAGGCCTGAGGAACGTGAACAAGACAGTGGAAAGTGTCATGGTGCGTTTAATATAGCTTCACACAGCAGGACTCAAGTATCCAGGGGACCATGAAGGTGCACACAGACTCAATGTAAAGATATGAAATGGGTTCATTTACAGAGCAGGGGACTGGACTGGAATCTATCCGTGAAGGGAGGGGAACAGATTAGAAGACTGAGCCAGATGGAACCAGACTTTGCATGGAGTAGACCTGACTGATTCTTGTCTTTGTTGTCGGTTTGGAGGAGGTGTCTTGTTCCACAAAAACAGGTGAGTGATGAGGAGTAGGCAGGACTGAAGGGAACCAACAGGCCTTAAATCCTGTATAGAAACAGAGGTTCCCAACAGACACCACATAGACCAGAAAACTTAACCAAACAACTTGCTAATAACAAGTGGATCAACTGAAACACAAATTCACAGAAGGAACCAGCACAGATATGATTTTCCCCATTTTCATCAAACTACTTCTCAGACCTAAAAAAGTTTAGCAAGCACCAAACTGAAGACCTATCAGTTGTGCACAAAGCAGCTGACTGCCAAGTGTTGGATCAGCTCTGTATTTGTACTCTGGTGGCAATCAGCTCTAACAGGTCCCACCTGTGTGGGACCTGCACTCTCAGCTGGACTGCAAAAACAAGGAGACAACATTAAAGGGCAAATTCAAAGTAAAACAAAATGCTCACAAGAAAACACCAGGTACAGTATTTTCTAGCAACAACTTAAATTTCAGCTTAGTTTTGAGCTTGACTAAAGACAGTATGTGATGTAGGTTTTATCATGCTAAGGTTTCCATACTGAAAGAAAAGTGTATAATTTTACAACTGAACTGCGTAACAGATTCCAGAGGGTTTCTGTATCTGTTGTTGTTTTACCCTTTACACAGCTTTATATAGTTTCTGAGACACACTGACATTGAAACAACTACTCCTTGGATACCCAACAAAGTTCAGTCATGTCATCTGGATGGTTTCTTTGTTGTTGTTGAGATTTTTCGTCCATCTTCCAAATGACTTCATCAAACAAACTCAGTCCCACAAGCAACACACTCCCATAGTGGATCAACCAGTTTGCTGGAGATAAGATGGTGGTTTCTGGGGCCCGCCCTCCCATCCTTTGGATGAAGGATGAAACATTGCCAAAAATAAATAAATAAATAAATAAAATAAAAAGAAGAAGAAGTAACCGTCCGGATGAATTTGGAAGTTTGTTGGATTTTTCTATCTGTATTATTGAGCATGAACTTTGATGTTTTGAACCACTTTGCTGCCTCAGAGGAGTCAACGGGGGAGAGGGCGTATCAGTATCAGTACAAAATTTATTTTTCAGTCCAAGTAGTTGTAGGCATTTTGAAACACCTAAGACCTAAGATCTTTTACAAATAAATTCTAGATCCACAACTCGTGTCTGATAAAAACAGATAATTCTTCATGATCATTCTACATTATCAATATACGCTGACCAATAAATACAATACCCTATTCTTTCTTTTGTTTATTGACCGCCTTTGAAGCAGTAATTTTTTTTTTGTGTATTTGTGTGTTTTTTGTTTTGTTTTAATAGTAAAATAGCTTATGAAGCACTGATGGTGGATTGGAATGACGCTTTTAAAAAGTGATTGCTGGATTTATATCTATAACTGATTAACCTCTGTAGTCAGTCTGATTCAAGATGGCCGCCACAGCAGTGCAATCTTATAAAACATGAGAATGACTATAACAGTCAGTTTTACAGTTATTGAGCAAAAATATGGTACCAGTAGTTACAACTCACACCCACCCTATACCCTGACACAATACAGGCGCTCAAAAGTTTGCTCTTAGCTATATAAGAATCAAATCTGTCTCTTTGCAAAACATCTCATGAACTTTAAATTAAATGTATTTATTGAAATGCCCAGAAACTACCGTATTTATTGACTGCTCATCTACAACCGATTAACTTTTGACGTCAACCCAGTTTAAGGCTGCAGCAGCAAATCAGTCTTAGCCTACCTATAACTGGTATTTTTCACATCCCTCGTAAGATGACCTTATTTTAAAGATCTGCCATAAAAGGCAGCAGGCCGTACAAATTCCCCTCAAAATCAATGCTAGGTCTTTAATGAATAAAATTAACTTTGACCTCACTGAACTGTGCATGGTGAGAGCTCAGCTAACATTCCTATTCTAATGAGCTAAATAAAGTTTCACATGTGGTTTTTACTTTCATGCCCAGCAGGCAGAAATGATGAAAACCTTCCACAAGATGGGGAGTGTTGCTGGAGGCGAGGCTGAGAATTGTGACTCAGCCATGACACGTCCACATGAGTCTCCCAGCCACCTACTCCTATATCTTTACCTTGTGTTGTTTTTGTTTCCGACACAGTACAGATCCTATTGTTCGCATATTAAAACCAAACACACACACACACACACACACACACACCTAGACTATATGTGGTGGAGAAAGCGTTTGGAGAAACATGTGTCTCACGGGAGTGACTGATGCACGATGATGTGACGTGTATCGAATCGTTTGACGACGCTGCAGCCGAGGAGGGTCACACCCTTTTAATTCCACATACCTTCCCTGTGAGTCACCTGCACTCGTGTTTTTCGGTAAACAACATTTGCCATGTGTCACCTAGAAGGTCTGTGAGTCCACACAAGCTGTTTTTTCCAAAGAGCATGTGGCCCAGAGTGTCAACACTTAAGCCTCATTAGACAATTTCAAGGACTGTTTTGAAGCCCAGGGCTCCTGTTGTGATCATAAACATTGTTTTTTTTTTAATTCTGTCAATCTTTCAGCTACTTCTCCTATGATTACGATGATAGGCTGTCATCACAGGATTAAACTGGAATTTATGCTTTTGTTTGTCTATTTCTTATTGTTGTTTGAATGTTTATGAAATATATTTATTGTGATCCATTTTTCTTCCGTACGTTTTCGACACAATTCTCATCCGGCAGTTTTTCAGCTATTTCAACAAATCATTAATCAAAGCGTTCAGCTCTTTCAGGACAATCCTGCTATGGTATTCGTGCAACTTTAGCTTTTTGAAATATTTAGCCTTTTCTGCCATTTTCTTTCCTCATAGAAAATGAATCGAGCTCATTTTACATCCTTCAGATCTTTAGAGCTGTTTACAACCTTTTACTGCTCCCTTCACATTTCGTTCTGGTTCAGCTTCTATCAGCTTCCTTTTGTAAATTTAAACATTTTTTCAGCTATTTTCAGCTGTTTTTTTTTTTCAGCTCGTTTGTGCTCCTTTCAGGATCTTTCTGCTAACTAGATAAGTTAAGTAAATATGGTATTAGAGGTCTTGTGCACAAATGGATCTCCAGTTATTTAGAAAACAGAAAACAGTTTGTAGAGATAATATCAGATCTGACTTACATTATATAAACTGTGGAGTACCCCATGGGTCAGTTATTGGACTAAAACTTTTTATTTTATACATCAGTTATCTAGTTCACGTACCTAGACATCGTCAAAGTTTTCTCTTTGCAGATGACACCACTTTTTTTCTATTCTGGTGAAAATTTGACAGATGTTTTGGAGGTAGTTAAAATGATTTGAGTAGCATAAAAACGTGGTTGAATGTAAATAAATTATCAATGAATGCTGAAAAAACTAACTGCATAATATTTAGTAATAGAGAGATTCCTACAGATGTGTTGGTTGATGTTGATGGGGTTGTGATTAAGCATGTGACAGGTCAAATCCCTGGGTGTTACTCTTGTTGAAAATATAAGTGGGAAACCACATATCAGTAATTTAAAGATAAAAAAAATCAAGGATAATTGCATTATTATATAAAGTGAAATACATTAAATGATGAAAAATTGTTAATACTGTATTGTATGATTCACTCGTCGTTACTTATTTGACCTATTGTGCAGAAGTTTGGGGGAATGCTTGTAAATCGTATACAAATTATTTTTTTATTCTGCAAAAAAGAGCTGTTAGAACTGTAAGTGGAAAACGCTACAGAGCAAATCCATTGTTCTGTAACTTACAATTAATGAAATTTCACGACTTGATGGACTATTATATTCTGCAAGTTGAATTTAAAATACATAACAGTATGTTACCAATGCATTTGCAAAAAAAAAAATAAAAAAATTTATTGAAAGAAATAGCATTTATAATTTGAGAAGATCAAAGATTAAAAAAAACAAAAAAAAAACAAAGGCAGAACTAAACAAATGGATCGTTGTATTTCTGTTTATGGAACAAATCTGTGGAACAGTCTGTCTAAAGAAACCAAAGAGGTCCGATCTATTTTTACTTTTAAGAAAATAATGAAATATAATTTTCTTTCAAGGTACAATGAAGTATATTGATTCAGAGTTATGTATCATAACAAAGATAATGCTTGTTTGTTTGTTTTCTTTATACAGGTAGTCCTCGACTTACAGCCCCCCCGACTTACAGCATTTCGGACTTATGGCCCGCCTCCCCAGATCGCACCTCCCATTGACTTTCAATAGCTGCACAGTGCCTATTCTATGTGTTTTTGAGGGTCCTGTGTTAGCTAACTGCTTGGAAATACAGTACGGTACATGTTTAAGGTACAGAATGTACGCTGGTGTTGTGTTACGTTGAAAAAAACATGTTTAAAAAGCCGTTTACCAT
>JARVGS010000548.1:15613839-15630845 GCA_031762315.1 Hypsolebias antenori | reverse complement strand
TCTCTAAACTCTGCATTTTAGCCAAGGTTCTAGAGAAACTGATAAACTCTCAAATCAAAAATTACCTGGACTCATTTGACATCTTACCTCTCCATCAATCTGGTTTCAGGAAACAACACAGCTCAACGACTGTTTCACTGAAGTTTCTTAATGACGTTGTTGAAGCATTGGAACGAGCATTCACACAATAACCTAAAAAAGGACTGCAACAAAGCTTCCACCATGAAGTTGTTAAACTGAAATCTGTTCTTAGAAAGCAGCATAAAAACTGTAAAAAATCTCAATGTGATCCACAATCTGTGACTTGAACTGAAGCAGAATCACAGCAGAATGTCGAAAAACCTCAAGCCTTTTCACTGAAATGTCAGAAATTAAAGCCAAAATGTGACTAAATATTTAATACGAATGCAAATGATTTGATTACTGTCATGGAAGAAAGCTTTTGTTATGGATTACTAATATTTTGTATAAATTAGTTGAACAGAAAGTCGATTAAAAACATCAATTCTAGTTCATATTAACTGAACTACTGATTAATTCCACTAGAGGGCAGAATTGCACAGGTAATGGAAAAAGTGCCTTGTTGTATTTACAGTATTTATTTTTAAGAAACTTCCCATAATTTCGATCATATCAAAGCTTTTATCATAACGTTCCAAATAATCTCTACAGGTCAGATAAAGGACATTTTATCTTAAAAAAAAAAAGGTTCAGGAACATATCTGATTAATACATCATGAGATTAATAAAATGCTGTACAATGTCTTGTTTATTGTATTTAAACACGTTTTTATTGTCATTTTAGTAATTAAATCTGATTATGGCACTTGGTTAATTGCAGAAAAAAGCATGTGAGGATGCAAGTAAACACAATGTGGCATTAACAGTATGGCCTTTGTGTTTAGTTACAGTACAAACAAACACTGCAGTCAGAGTGTTTTAACCAAACCCCAGATTATCTGAAGTCACAGTGAGTACTCATTGTCACAGAGACTCATCTCTCTAATGTAAATGTTGTTTAAAAGGCAGTGGAGACGACTTTAGAAAGAAAGAAAGAAAAAAAAAAGACACTTGACAGAACAGCAGGACGTCAGGAATCCAGAAATAAATATTTTCATTTGTTTTGTTCGTTTACTGTATTTGTTTTTTGGTTGGAAGCTGCTGATGCTGAAGATGGACACCAAGGCCCTGCAGCCCTGCACTAAACAAAAGTAAGGATGGATGGATGGATGGAAATAAGGAAGGAAGGATTGATGTATAGATGGATGGGTGATGGACGGAAGGAAGGAAAATAGATGGAAGGAAGGATGGAAGAATGGAAGGATGGATGGATGGAAGGAAGGGTGGATGAAAGATGGATAGATGGAAGGATGGATAGGTGGGTGGATGGAAGGAAGGATAAATGGAAGGATGGATGGATGGAAGGATGGATGGATGGAAGGACAGAAGGAAGAAAAGAAGGAAGAATGATGGATGGAAGTATGGATGGATGGAAGGATGAATGGAAGGATGGATGATATAAGTATGGATGGAAGGAAGAATGGATGGAAGGATGGTAGGAAAGATGGATGAATTAGAGGATGGCTGGGAGGAAGGATGGATGGATGGAAGAATGATGAATGGATGGGAGGAAAGATGGATGTAAGCATAGATGGAAGGATGGATGGAGGAAGGATGGATAGAACAATGGATGGATGGATGGAAGGAAGAAAGGATGGATGATTGGATGGATGGAAGGAAGGCTACATGCATGATGGAAGGATGGATAAATGATGGATGAAGGATGGATAGATAGAAGGATGGATGAAGGATGGATAGATAGAAGTATGGATGATGGAAGGATAGATGGATGTTAGGATGGATGGATGAATGGAAGGATGAATAGAAGGATGGATGGATGGATGAAGGATGGATGGATAGAAGTATGGATGATGGATGAATGGAAGGATGGATAAAAGGATGGATGTTAGAAGGATGGATCAATGAATGGAAGGATGGATAGATGGATGGACGGATGAAGGATGGATGATAGAAGGCTGGATGGATGGAAGGATGGATGGATGGATAGAAGGATGAAAGAAGGATGGATGGAAGGATTAATGGATGGAAAGCAGCTGCTGAAAATTGCCACCATAAATCTTTAAAAGTGCTCTTTTACTGTTATTGTGTTTAAAACCTCTCATCTTTATTTTCATAATTTTGGAGTGTTCTTTAAATTTAACACTAAATCACAAACTGATCATAAATGATAACAGAGAATAAGAGAAAAACAGATGATAATATTTTTGTCATCTCTGTTATCAACTGACCATGGACCAATAGAACACGTTCAATAACCTTTGGAATCAAATGGATTCAAGATGGCCGCCACAGAAAAGGCTGCCGTTCAGTCAGTTTCACGTGTGTGTGGTGTGGTAGTAGCTGAGCCTGGTCCTCAACACCTGAAGACCAAAGAGATTGTGGAGAATCTGACTGAATTATAGCCATTTATGTTTTTAAGGTCAGTTGGCTGTGTCAGCCATTTTGAAAAAATAAATAAATAACTTTTTATTTTTATGACCTGCATGTTGTGAACAGTTTGTGTCAAGCTGATATTTCTTCTTTTGTGATTTCATCGTAAAAAAAAAAAAAAAAAAATCTGTCAAAAATAATTTAACTGAAACTTTACTGATGTGTAAACTTAGGGGAAAAATGGACAAAAAACGCACATTTAATGTTTTTCTCTGATTCATGTGAGAAAAGAAAAATAAAATCCCTGGGAAGCTTCAGGATACTGCTCGTTTTGAATCCACAAACTTTATTCATCTTGGTGAGCCATTGATTTACAGTACATTCAGGACAGAGACGTTTCGTAGTATTAACAGCCCGTTTCAGTCGTAGGTTGGAAAATCTTGGTGGTTTTATTGTAAGTATTGCATCTTCAACATACACAACTAGAGTCACCATCATCATCATCATCATCAGAGTGCATGTTTTACACAGAACAGCCACAGGTTGAGAACAACAGGAAGGCTCTGTACTGCACACAGGACTGTTTGAGAGGGGGGTCTGGCTAGCTGCTCGGCCTCCTGAGAGACCGACACCAGAACAAAACTGCACCTGTTCCACTCAGGACGGTCCACTTCAGGCCCGACCTGAAAAACTACAACTCGAACTTTGAACATTGACGTGAAAAATATAGCTTTGTGAACGACAGCTTATGAAGATTTGCTTATAAATCTGTGGCAGAGCCAGAAACTTTCACTCAGACCTCCCGATGAACTGATCCAGGACCAGTCTGCACCAAACTGACCATTAGGCCGCAGTCGACTCTGACCTGTGGTACACTAAACAACTCCCAGAAGGATAAAAACCAAGTAAAGCAGCCTGAAGTAGTGGTGCCCCAACACTGGTCCTTGAGGAACACCATCCTGCATCGTTTTAGTTATTTCCATGCTCCAAAACACCTGATTCAGTAATTTAATGTACTTCCTCATGCTCTACAGAAGCCTGTTAATCACCCATTTATTAAAATCAGGTGTTGGAGCAGAGAAACAACTAAAACGTGGGATGGTGTTCCTCAAGGATCAGTGTTGGGAACCCCTGGATTAAAGAGATTTGTGCAGACCAGTGAAGGATTAGCATTAGTAAGAATATGAAGACACACACGCCGAACACACGAGGAACTGACCCATCAGTTTTTTTGTTTTAAGCGAACATGGAGTACAATATCAGAGCGTTCTGCCACGTCAGGCAGGACAGAGGGTTCCCCAACACTCTGACTTGTGCCAGTGCAGTAAAACACACGGTGTCGTACAGATTACACGTCTGGACAGGGAGTGAAACGTATCTGTTGTCAAACATGGGGGAGCCTCCGTCTGTCAGCAGTGCAACTTCATAAATCAAGAAAACAATAAAGCAACAAAAAGACGAAGGTCATTAAATTAAACAGGGTAGAATAAAATGTAAACTGTCCCTCTGAAAAAGAGAGAGCGATAAAAAGAGAGGTGTTTTTGGCTCTTTTATTTTTGAACTATTGAAGCACCAGCTGGGGTGACTTTCTGATTTGGTGCCAAGTCCAACAACCTCAATACACGTTTCAAACCTTTAGTGATAAAGCGAAGGTTTGTCCTTTTACGGTAGAAGTTTTCTTTAAACCTTCAGCCTTTTAACTGTAAGACGTACTTTATGAACTAAAACAACCAGAGGAAGGTGGAGTTTTAGACCCCTCTTATTGTGTAGTAGCTGGCACAGTATCTGCCAGTAAAGTCTTGGAGGTCATAGTCTTGTGCAGAGGCGACCCCCCCACCCCCCATCTACCTCCAACAGCAGGGAGCAGTTGTTTTGGATCCATCGTGCTGCTGGGGGGTCGGCTCTGAACAAGGCCAGAGACTGCAAACAGGTGAGGCTCAGCACCAGGAGCAGCTTAGGGGCCAAGTACATTTCAAGTGTCCATCAAATAAAACAGAAAATATTAGCTACATTTTTTTTCAATTCCCTAACCCCACCCCCCACCCCCACCCCGGAAAGCAATGAACTTAACAATAACCCATAAAATATAAAAATTTTCAAATAAGGAATGAGGAATATTTATTAAAAATAGAAGTGAAATAAGACAGAACCATAATAAGTTAATTTTTTCCTCTTAACGCTTGTGCTCTTAAAGGGATTGAGAAATAAATATTCAAAATGGTGGTGGTGGTGGCGGTGGGGGGGGGGAGGTGTCTTTCTTTGTCTTTTCTCACACAGATGAACGGACATGGCAGTGGGGAAAAGAAAAGAAAGAAAACTGGTTCAAGTGTGACGCTGGGGCAACAATCGACATCACACAACCCGTTTTCTTCTCGCCGCACGTCAAACGCCGGACCACCAGAGGAATGCCACGTGCGCGCGTTATAAAAACGAGCGAGAGAAAGAACGAAAAAAGAAGCACAATAAATAAATAAAAAATAAAGCAGGGCTGCTTTAAATCTGCATCCTCCAACAAACCTCCCACAGGATGAAGAGCTGCTCGGGTGTTTAATAATAAAAAAAAAAAAAAAATCACAGGCATCTCGTTCCCTCTCAGGTGTGGGAACTTAATTTAAAAAAGAACTGTTGCATTCACTGCCACTTTGAAGGGGATAAGGCAGTGAACGCATCGCTAAAATTGTCCCAAAAATGTAATTTAAAATGCACAAAAAACAAAAGTCAAACATCAACAGAGGCAGAGCTCTACCTTTAAATTAAAAGAAAAAAAAACTTTTGTAGATTCATTAGTGAAGCTATTTGTATGTACACAAAAAAATAATTATTGTTTTTGTTTGTTTTGGACGGTCAAACACAAGTCTTTAGGTAGAAGGAGGGAAAAAAACTCAAACTGAAGACAAAAACGATGAGTTATTGCTCGTTACTGCTGGAAAAGTTTGTAGCGGTTTGGACTTTTTCCTCGTTGCTGCTGTTGTTGTGCCTCTTCTCAGTTTGTGGCTTTTTTTTATGGAGAGCTCTA
Organism: Hypsolebias antenori; assembly: GCA_031762315.1. Classification (NCBI taxonomy): domain Eukaryota; kingdom Metazoa; phylum Chordata; class Actinopteri; order Cyprinodontiformes; family Rivulidae; genus Hypsolebias; species Hypsolebias antenori. Next base: position 15,625,378 of record JARVGS010000548.1, on the reverse strand, counting down.
AAGAAGGCAAGTGCTGGGTAGCTTGTAGCTGCTTGTCTGGAGGGGGAAAGGAAATAAAACTAAACTCACACATACACACAACGTTACAATTTCCACTCGTTGAAAACGCTCTCGGAACCAACACAGGGCAGGAATGTTTTATTATTATTATTATTTTTTTTTAATAGTCTTCCACGTCGGAGGCCGTTTCCTTTCGTGCTCGGCTAAAAACGCTCGCAGCAGATGGGGCTGTGTTCGCTTTAAAAGCTCGGAGGTGGTGGATCTGATCTGCCTTTGTGTCACGGTAGCACCAATTTAAGAGTCCAAGCCTCTGCTGTGTCGAGGAAATCAAGAAGAATAAAAACAACAACAAAATATTACGACAAGGGTTCCATTTAGAGCTGCAGGGACGTTTTTCAAGGCCAAGCTGGATTTATTTATATGGCAGGACTCACCCCGTCGTTAAATCAGCTCGTTTATCTGAGCCCGACCGCGGAGTGGTTCAAAGGATCATTAAAGAACAGCGTCAATATTATAAGTGCATTTGGAGTTAAACTGGGGGTTGTCCATCTTTGAAAAATGCAAACGTTTGATAAAGATAGAAGAAAATTAACTCTTTTTGTTGTTGTTGGGAATACAAAGTATCTGACCTCCCTTTAAAAGAACCACCTGGCAGTCTTGCATCACTACGCCGGGGGTCTCTGGTACCGGTGTTGGTCGGGATGGCTCACATGGCGGGGAGAGAGGGGAGCAGTGTTATTCAGGCCGTCGTTGGGGGTGATGGCGTGGCTGGATGGAGAACAACAGAGAGGAGGGCAGGCAGGTTTGGCGGGGGTGGAGGTGGTGGCTTTAGGAGGAAAAGGCAAGTTTGACGCTGCAGGAGGAGTAGCCCTCGTCGCTGGCCATGCTCTGCAGGCTGCTGTGGTCGTCCAGGTCGCTGGTGCTGGCTGTGCTCACACTGTCCAGCTCTCCATGGGAGAACTCCGTGCTTTCCACGTCGACCTCGATCTCCTCTGCAGCCCAGGATGGAGAGGTGGGCGGTGGAGGAAAGAGGAGAGAAAGGAGAAATTGTTTTAACTGTTTTATCCACCGTCAAAATCTGTGGGAGCTAAATCCTCCTGTGCACTCTGCTACATGTTTAGAATGGTTTTAAATCTGTTCTATAATTTGTAGAAACAATAATCACAAACTATGTACAGTATAGTCGCGTTATAAAAATGTTGTACATGAAACAATAAAGAATTTTATTCAAACTATTTTCATGGAAACATGTTTTCAGGATTTTATGACCACTTTTAGATTTTACACTTGTTTCAGACACGTTCAGTGTCTCTTCTACTGTTCAGTCCCTGAATGCATCAGTCCAGTCCGGCTCGCTCACCTTGGTCAGAGTCGGAGCGGTCGGAGCAGAGGGTGGAGCCAACGCTGTCCATGCGTACCCTCTCGCCCTCCCCCGAGCTGCTCTGGACTGCAGCGCCACTGCCCCCCTTCAGCAGCTCGAGCTGACGCTGTAGGTGCCGCTGCTCGCGCTCCAGAGACTCCAGCTGGTACTGGCTCTTCCTGTCCGCCTCTTCAAGTTTCTGGTCAGGAGAAAGAGAGGTGGGGACAGAGGAGAGGTCAGTGGTGGTCACCTGGGAGCAGGGGTTCTGCAGGATTACCAGAACAAGAGCAAAGACTGAACAATGTAACACCAAACAGGAAGTTGTACACGATCATCAACTTGAATATTACTCACATGATTGGGACAGTACAGGATTCTAGTCTGTACAAAGTTAACAAAAAATAAATAAACACTTTGAACAGGTGCCGCCATTTTGTAGTTTTATAAGCCTACACTGTATCACCGCTAATGAAGACTACATTTCCCAGAAGCCAACGGGGCCCAGCCCCGTATTTCTGCTGAAATACGTGGAGGGAAAGTTTTTCTGATCAGAAAAAGTTCAGTCCTTCTTCATAGTGAGTCGGCGCCCAGCGGCAGCAGAGAGCCACACAGAACCCACCAGGAACCGGATCAGAACCGGACCTCCAGACTCATCGTGAATCTTGAGTGCCACCCGCTGGCTCACAAGGCCTTTCGTGTGGGGAGGAACTGCCCGGAGGTTTTGGAGCTCTCTCCAGAGCCCACCAGGACCTCCCTCAACCAGATTTGGACTCAATCGGACTTTCGTCTGGTCCTGTGCTAGCCATTGCCTGGGGGGGGGTCCAGAATGTAACCCTTGAGATAAACAAGGGACTACTTACTGAATGTGGAAACATTTTAAATGACCCAGCATACAGCTAACTGTAATTTGTTTCTAAGCTTCTACTGAAGTTGTGAGAGCACCTGACTTGAACACTGTCCTGCAGTAGATGATTGTATACAATCTTCTGTCACATCAACACTTTTAAGTTGGAGGGCTACACTACTGTTGTCTGATCACACAGTTAACGCCTCCTTTCCCTTTACAGTGGTGCTCTTATACCCCTCCTTAAGCTCTGATCTCACACCTAGTCTGGCTGTGAGTATGCTTAGTTCAATCTCAACCAAAATGTCATTTGCCACTTGGCTGTGGCTTCCTGTGTTAATATTTCTGTTTTACCTCGCCCAAACATTGACTGTGTGAATTGGCTAGCTGTTGCTGTGACCTTCCTTGCAACAAGAAGCATTTACAGCTAAAAACACTGTTGTGTGCACCTCAGTCTCAACCTGACAACCTTATGTCCAATCACCTTTACATGAGTGACAGACTTACAGCAGGCTGCCCTCACTGGGGTGGAGAACAGCACTGGCATGGGAGACTAAAATAATAATAATACTCAAAGACGCTTAAAATGTCTTATGTTTATGGGGATTCTCAATTTCTTCATTTGAAGTGCAGAAGCACACATTTTTTTAGTGACTTTTGTGAGACAGGTATGTCAAACCCTTCTCAATTTTGTTGCAGATGTCTCTAAACAGTTTCAGGAGAGCTAACGGTGTATTTTGACACCTGCACAGAAGTTCTCCTCTACCTCTCCATTTCAAAGGTTTACAGTTTTGCGAGTCAAGCATGCAAAATAAGCCGGGAATTTCAAAAACTGGTCGCTCAAAATATGACAACAAAACTCACCGGTAACAAAACAACAACAACAACAAAAAGCCTCACCACCATGGAGCGTTAACTTCAGCAGTGTTGTGGCTTCACCCGACAGGAGCTCCCAAGATTCTTCCAAGTAAACTTGGTTTACTGTCAACAAGCCGACTTTTTGTTTGACTGAATATGCTGAATACCTTTTTATTGAAATGTTGACCATAATGATCAGTAGTTCATGAAAGTACAAAACAACAAACTGCAGTTGAAAAAAAAAAAACGATGTAGAAAAACTGTTCATGCATTTGTCACGTCTAGACTGGACTATCATAATGGTTTGTAATCTGAGTGTCCAAATACGTCTTTAAAAAGTCTTCAGTTGATCCAAAGTGCTATTGGAGTTACTGGGAGAGATCATATCTCTCCAGTTTTAGCTCCTCTCCAATGGCTCCCGGTCAAGTCCAGAATTGAATTCAAAATCTTACTTCTAACTACAAAGCTCTCAACAACCTAGCTCCATTTTATATTACAGATCTTATTGTTCCATATTTTCCTAACAGGAACTTCACTCTCAGACTGCAGGCTTACTTGTGGTTCCTAGAGTTTCCAAAAGCAGAATGGGAGGAAGCTCTTTCAGTTATCAGGCTCCTCAGGAGTTGGCTTAAGTCTTTCCTTCTTGATAAATCCTATAGTTAGCGTGGGCTTGGGTTTCCTGAGCTATCCCTTAGTTATGCTGCTATAGGCTTAAGCTGCTGGATGACAAACTGACTACAATTCCTCACTCTGCTGCTGTTTTTACTTGCTCTACTCTACCTGTTTGTATTTGTAATTATTTCTATCCCTAACATCTGTTTTTTGCCTTTTTTCCATCAGAAATTACATCTGGACCTGACATTCTGTGTTCGTTTGTTTCTCCGTCCTGTTCTCTCAAACCCAACCGGTCGAAGCAGACGACAGCACTGAGCCTGGTTCTGCTCGAGGTTTCTTCCTGTTAAAAGGGAGTTTTTCCTTTCCACTGTTGCCATTATGCTTGCTCAGGATGGGAGACTGTGAGGAAGTGAAGGGTCAACACAATCTGCTGGCTTCCTTAGACAACTTTACTAATTGGCTTTTACAATACTGTATATAATGTTTTCGTATAGCGCCCTGAGACGACTTCTCTTGTGACTTGGCCTGAATTGAATTGATTGTAATTTTAAAACGGTAAATGCTTTTAATGTGCGAAATAAATAATTAGATTTTAAAATTGATCAAAAAAAAAAGAAACAACTGTGATTTTTGGCTTTAACAAATAGAATGCCTACACTAAATATGTACAGAGCAAATGACGCAAATTATAATAATTTGAGCTAAAATAGCAGGGTTGCATAATAACCGAGAACAATAGAGAGATAAAAAAAAAGGAGAGAAGGGAAAGCTGGGGGATCAACTGAAGAACAACTGAGAAACTAGGTGTTAATTAGTATGAGAGGAAAATCTTTATACATGAAAAGATTGTAAAAACTACAAATGCAGAAACTTTAAACAAAAGCTCCCAGTTATCAATGAGTCACAAACATCCTTGGATTTTCCTACAGCTGACCCTGAAAATGATTTTCCACTTTTGTGGCGTTCACGTCGACTCCTTGACTTTCTTCGTTAGCACGTTATGTCGTTGCCAAACAAGCAGGGGCCAAGACGGCGCCTGACACAGCAGAGTGGTGTTCTAACCTTCCAGCCTCGTGTCACGCTCGCTGACACTAACGAGCGTGACTCGTGAGTGACGGGGCAAAACAATAGGCCATCAATAAGCAATGGAGAGACTCCCGTTGACAGTAGCAGAAGTGTGGTGGGGTGGCGGGGGAACAACAGCGCTGGCTTTATACTTCCTCCCTCGACACGTGAATGCACACTGAGTGGTGCTTTTCACACGCAGACTGCTCCGTCTGAGGCAGTCACATCCTCGTTTTGACAACTAGATCCAACGTTTTGAAGCAAAATCTGTTTTATGCAACCTTGATATTTCATTACGCATATGAAAACTGAACATGCATGTCTGAATCACCCTTGAAGAGGTGTTCAATGTTTTGTAACAATATTCTAACACTGAACTTTTGCAACCTGTAAAATAGCCCAAACATTAACTCACTGTGTATACGTGTTAATCTGACGTGATCAACCGTTTAAAGAAATCTGTCAGATTACATTACCAAGTAAGTAAATACCTAAAGTAAACCTAATAAATAAAACTTTACTTCATCATATTACTTACAATAACTAACCGAGTTTGTTGCCCTTCAGCATCAGACACAAACGGCCTAAATAAAACATCTTGTAAATGTTTGAGTTGCAGGTTTCGGTTCTGCTCTCTGACTGCTGCCACTGCTGTTTTGTACAAAAAGTCAGTTTTAAATGGAAATGAAACATGTTTTGAGCAAACTATCGATAAGTCATAAAATAATAAGAGTTTTGCATGGTACTCATGTGTCTTAATAGACAAACTGCAGTATCTATTGTTATGTTGTTCACCAACATGCTCAAATGAAATCATGAACAAAATAAATACGTCCAGATAATGGATGGCTGAACTGATATAGTACATATGAATACATTTGTATTTTCATGTTTTAAGTAGCCATTAATGCAACGTATCACACATTCAACATTCCCAGAGGAACATGTAAATATGATTGTCTTTCCCTCTTTCAGTGCGTCACTGTTTAGCACACAGCACGCATTAGTAGATGTACCTTTATATGTGCTTTGGCTTTGTTGAGTAGGCCCAGGGTGGTGTGGCGGCTGCAGTCAGGTCCCAGAGGTATGAGGGCCTTCAACCTCTCTAGACACAGCCGCAGGTGAGCTCGTCTACACAGGAAAGACAAACAGGAAGCAACACAATAGCTGGATAAATAAATAAAAAAGTCACAATAGGCCAAGGTGAATGCATAGAGACAGCGTCGTTAAAAATGTCTCCTGGAAGGAAGGTGACCTGTTGAGAAAAGTACCTAAAAAAGTTGTTTTGATTATCTGATAACTACTATTATGTTTAAATGAGCATCTGATGGTTCCTGAAATTCTTGAAGCCACACAGATACAAATCAAAGAAGTGGTTTGTCATATTTTAAATGTAGGCCTAATTAAAAAAAAAAAGACATGTTCACTTTGGAAGAATCCATGAGCTATACTTTGTGGCTCACCTTTTGGAAATTTCCAGCACAGCGTATAATTCTAACATATATCTTGCTGTGAAATGTCATGCGCTGTAGATATTTCTTGTGTCCAGCTTTAGAAACTCTTCATGCCTTCATTACAAACACATTTCACCTTGTAGGGGTAGGAAGGGAGGTGGGGGCAGCAGTGTAATGTCATATTTTTGAACTCTGCCCAGCTTGTACGCTCCATCCTCCTGACATTACCTTATTCTGTGATTGGAGACAGACCACAGGTACTATCTATCCAGCTAATGGACCCAACTTGAGAGGTAAAGGGAGATAATTGTAGCTTTAACCCAATCAGGGATCCATTAGTAGGGCCTGCCCTTTAAGCTACCCTGAGGAAAAAGGTGGAGAGACATTAGGAGTACGTAGACTCAGTGGAGTGACCCAGACTTATATACGTATAATCTCTGGGGCAGCACAAAAGAGGACAAGCTCAGAACACCAGAGCAGAAATCCAATGCAAATGTTGCCCTCTGCCACGCTCTGCTGCTTTAAAACTGGTGGTTACGTGCAAGCACCAGCCAGGACATATCTGGCTGTGTGCATGTGTGCATGTGCGCGTTTGTTTGCGTGTAGCAGTTAAGCGTGGATGGTGCTGATAACAGCAAGCCATGACAAGCCTTACCCTTGTACTGTATGGGTTATTGTATGTGAACCAATGTGGCATGTCTGCAGACTAAACACGCCAGCAGACGTCTGCTGCGGTCTGCAGTGCCACAAGTTTGGAAGTCACAAGACAACCCCCCCCCCCCCCACACACACACACAGATGATTTGCATGATGCCCATCAGTCTGGCTATGGTCATCTGTCTGTGTAATCAGCCCCATTCAACCCACCTGGACCTCGGAAATGCATATCTGTAACTTTCATCAGTACCTACACACATATCAGTTGGCACCTATTCACACCCTAACCTCCACAGCCAGGAAGGTAGGGTGGGGGTGGGGGTGGGGAATGGGCACTTCTCCGCCTATGAGAGCGTGCACTCAAATCATGGAAGAATATTTTCTAAAGAGGTTAAGTTTCTGTTGATTGTATTCATAATAATTTATGGTAACGGATCAACAAGGCTTTAAATCTATTTTACAATTCAAGTTTGATGTGCCTTTAAATTGTTTATTGTGACGTTATAGCTGAAGACATGGCACAAACATTTTTGTTAATTACACGGAGCAACAATTGTGTACTTGACACAAATGTACAGTTTATAGTTTTAAATGTGAACACACCTTAGTCACTCCAACTAATAATACTTCTTAGGCACTAGCAGCTACTTTCCCCTTAGTTGCAAACATTTCCCCCCCCAGATAACCACAGACAGCCTGATAAAGCAGAGAGATGATCACGAGTGGGCCTGTCTGTCTGAAAGTCCAGCCTATCAGGCATAAAATTAACTCACTTCAGACACTGGAGACTCGGCTGAGACTGAAACTACCATCTCAGCAGACAACCCTAGATAACCCCCATTTACAAGCACCCCTGCTTTTCCTTCTCCCTTTGACTTCCCCCAGTAACATGACAAAAGATTCAGAGGGAGCTGAGGTGTGCCAACCATACAGGTACAGCAGAGTTTCAATAACTTCCTAACCTCGGCAAAGATAAATATTTTATTACTAATCTTAGGACTAAAAACCACAGGTATGATACGAGGTATCACTTGTAGGTCTGTTGATTCACCCCAAACACTCTAACCACTCTTTCAGCACTTTGGTTTCTTGGTTCTACTGTACTTGAATTCAAAATCTTACTTCTAACCTACAAAGCTCTCAACAACCTAGCTCCATCTTATATTGCAGATATTATTGTTCCATATTTTCCTAACAGACTTCGCTCTCAGACTGCAGGTTTACTCGTGGTTCCTAGAGTTTCCAAAAGCAGAATGGGAGGAAGATCTTTCAGTTATCAAGCTCCTCTCTTGTAAAGCCAACTTCCAGTTTCTGTCCGTGAGGCTGACACATTGTCCAGTTTTAAGACTGGGCTTAAGACTTTCCTTTTAGATAAATCCTATAGTTAGGGTTGGCTTGTTATGCTGCTGTAGGCTTAGACTACTGGAGGACAAATTGACCTCATTTCTTAAAATGAATTGTTAAAATTGAACAGTTTTCATTTGATACCTTTTTTTATCTTAATATCTGATTCTCGACCTGCCATTGTGTATCTGTTCCTCCTTCCTGTTCCATCTCAAAGCAGATGGCAACTTGTTCCAAGCCTGGTTCTGTTAGAGGTTTCTCCCTCGTTAGGGAGTTTTTCCTTTCCACCGTTGCCTTCGTGCTTGCTCAAGTTGAGAGCTTGCGATGATGTCAAACTCAAAGCAGTCTGCTCCTCAGATAAATAATATTAACTTACTTTGTATAAATATGAATGTTTCTGTTCAGTGCCTTGAGATGACTTCTGTTGTGACTTGGCGCTATATAAATAAATTGAATTGAACTTGAAGCTACTTCAGGCACAATTGGAATTCCCCCATTAGACATTTAAAAAAGAAAGCAAAACAACTTGTTGGCAACTTTAAGCGATACTTCTTATCGATGGACACTAGTATAAAATGCATGTTGGCATTTATTCTTATCTCTGTGCGTATGACACACCCAACTGTGTTGCACTCTGATAATTATACATGACAAAAATCCCCGGAGCATGAGGGAGTGCCCAAAGAGCAGTATGTAATTGTGAAGGACAAAAGAGAGAAGGTACATCTTTGCAACTCGCATTAGATATCCTGATCATGGGAAAGTATGTTTCAAGAGGCCACAAATTTCAGGAATCTTTCTTGTGAATATTCTTCAATTATAGCATTAGGGTCATGGGTCTTTATGTGGCTTTTAAAATGCACACTTGTTGGTAAACCACCACCGCTAACAGTAGATTAACTCAAAGTGTTTATTTTGAGTCAAAAGGCCACTACATGATGTCTTCATCTTTTTTATTCCCGAGAGCAGATATCTGGCGTGTTTTAGAGGGAGTGTTAGCTGAGGAGGTATGACCTACAGACAGAGCCAAACATCATCCTATCTGGATAACTTTTAAGTGCTTCACTAAGTGGTCAGAGGTCATAAGCTCCTGGTGATAACCTCCAACACAAAATCCCCAAAAGAAGTTTGTTTATCATGTATACCCCCATCTAAAATCTTTAACCAGAATAAGTGTTGCAGGTTGTGACTATAAATGCCTGCATGCTGCAGGAACAATCTTTTATTATTATTATTTTTATTATTTATTATTGACTCCACCCTCTTGGAGCCGCATAACCAGCAACAGAGGTTTCTGTTTCCAGAGTTCTTAGAAAAGCCTGGTGCAGGTTACATAAACAGCTATGGATTTACTGTGAAGCCTCATAACTTTGCGTCCTTGCCTGCTAATGCTAAGGATTTGTTGAGTATTTGTGGTAAAAGGATGTTACGTAGCAGGAACACAGGCTGTTTCAATGGCTCGCTCTTGGTTTAACAAACAGAGAAATCAGTGTTGAGGGGGTACAACTACGCTCTACCGATAAGTGGCCACATCAGCAATGCTAAACAAAAAATAAATAAATAAAATACCACAAATAAGTTGCCAAACATTGTTTTGTACTTCACATCTCCAGTGCTGTGAATGACATGGAGAGCTGGAGGTTGTTTGAATGAAGCGCTCTCCATCTGTAATGGATTACCTAACGTGGTTTGTTGCAACCAGGACTTTTAAAATGTCACAAATAGCATATGAAATCTCTGACCTACAAATAACAACAAAAAACGAGCTAAAGGTTACTGAGAATCTGAAAGTAACGTTTTAAAGGATGATTCTTTCTTTGTTGTCGTGACTGGTAGATGTAGGCTAACAGCAGCCCACACTCTCTACAGAGCACATCTATGGACAGATCGATCGAGAACGTAACCAGCTATTAAAAGAAAACAACATCTAAAGCTGCCAGTGTAGCTGCTGATCTCCCACATGTGAAGGGGAGTTACCTGGAGCCCACAAAGCAAATATTCACAGCCTCAGGAAAACAGGTTTACAGGTGATTTTAGTTCTTGTTCAACGAACAATATGATGAGCGCTGTTGCAGTTTTCTTTTTAACTCAAGCACTTAACATACTTTATTTGTTCAAATGTATTCTATTTTGATGTTAACTGTTTTGATGAGAATTAGGAACTACTGCTTTCACTTAATCTTTTTAACAGATTTTTTTATTTTTTTATTTAATCAGACTTTTGGCTAAGAAAACAAATACAATTTTTTTTTAATCTGGTGTTTAGTTATAAAATGATCTAACCAATAGTTGGTACAAACATGGCTAAAGCAATCAGTTGATTCAGTCAGTACTAACAGAAAATGATATCAGCTATGACGTTATGCAGTTCTCTGCCATATCCTTAAGAAAAGGATGGCAGGCGTCCTCCAGAGACAACGAGCTGCTTCCAAAGTACTCACTTCACTGAAGTATGTAGGTATGTGTGTTTCTGTCAAGCTTGGGACTGTGTGTGTGAATGTGTGTGTGGCTGTGACTCGTGTTCCTGACAGGCCCCAGATGGGTGCACAGGCAGGCAGCTCTGCCTTTTGGCTTTGACATGTGAACAAGCAGCCAGCCAGCCCTGGGTCACTGCACCACACCTTTCCTCTCATCTAGCCAGCTCTTTAAACAAGACTTCACTTGCATAACTTTATGTGTTTATATATTTATTTATTGAAAACGAAATTTTACAACTTTTTAGCTTGTTTCAATATGAATCATGAACTGTTGGTTATTTAACTCATCGCAGAAACTATGCACGTTCTCCACTCTGCTCTCATTATTCTTGGATCATCCACACGTGCAGAGTGCATGTGTTGTTGGCAGGGCACAAACAGGAACACAGTGCAGTATGCATCCTAAATATCATATATAATGTGCAATTTTTTCAGAAGCACGCTGACAACAACAACAAAAAAAGTTTTTTTTTTTTTGTGTGATGTGTAGGAAAATAGTAGCGGCTACAAGATGTAATTATCTCACTGAGATGATGAGAGCAATTAGAAGCAGCCTTGAAAAAAATATCAGTGGTTGTGGTGGAATAATGTGTGAAATTGAAGAACAAAGTCTGAAACAAGGCCAGTTGTGTAGATGCGAGCAAGAGTTCCCCTTGAAACAGCTCAAACACAAAAATTAGCTAAGTGTGCAATGGTCTTTCATAATAAATAGCTATTTAGCAAACATAGAAATTATGTAAAATGTAAGACATGCCTTTTATTCCAACCACATAAACTGTTTATACATGTAAGACACACACACACACACACACACACACACACACACACACACACACACACACACACACACACACACACACACACA
>JARVGS010000548.1:15585014-15596327 GCA_031762315.1 Hypsolebias antenori | reverse complement strand
GCTGCGCCGCACACCCGTTCTTAAGTCCGAGTTGCCGTAAGTCGAGGGCGCCTTAAGTCGAGGACTACCTGTAGTGACGTCTGACATCTGAGGTGATGTCCAAACAATGTTCGTTTTTAGCTTGGAAGGAGTGGGAAGAAAATGAGCTACACCACAATATGCAGCTCTGAAGGGGTGTTACATACTGAACGTGTTAAAATTACAGGGCCAGTTGTGAACATGACTTCTTGGAGAACAAAAGCAACATCATACATTATTTCTGCACGGTCTAATTTATAGTTTTCCTCTGTTACAAGGCGTTCAAAGAACAAATCCTTTATGCGTGCTGTCATTTTCCGTCCCTCCCCTGCTGACTCCTAAAGTAGTTTTCTGATTCAAAGCCCAACATGTGTATAGCTGAAGGTCATCAATAGATTGAATTTTACACTGAAAGACATGATTTGTTGAGGCAGGCTTATATGATTTCCCTATTAGTTCTAAATTATCTAAAGGGCAATAAATATGGGCGCAGACTTCAGGTTTATCTGATAATGACTGTTGCCATGCAGAACGAGGCAACGTTTCAGTCCTTGTGATGAGTAATATGCAGTTCTCGTTTGTGGCCCACTCATGGGTTAATTTAAAAAAAAAAAAGGCTAAAAGAGAAATAGATAGGAGCTTCCGTTTGTTGTGTGACTGTCGATGGACAAATTTTAGTGAGGAACGAAACACCAAGAGAAAACAATGCCAGTGAAGCTCAACTTGGAAGATCCTTCCTATTTTATGTGAATGCAAGTTCCTCTAAATAAGAACGATAATTGTTGTGATGGATTATATTGTTTTATAAAGCTGGACTGGAAAGGAGATAGTGCGGCTTTATACATATTCACCTAAGTACGCAAACATCAAGGTCACAAATAGCTATGTGTCTTGCTTGGAGTAATAGATAAACAAAAAAAAATAACCTACAGTGTACAAAATACTTTACATGGAAGAACTATGTCAAGAACTAAATCCCCCAATGCAACGTTGTAACCGTTTTGGTTAAACCTTGAAAATCTCATATGGTATCGCAAGACATCATGCTCGGAGTATTCATAGTAATGACTCGGCTACTAAAATAACACATCTCAAAGTATCACCTGTGAAAATGACTGAGTTATAGACATTTTTGTGTCTTAAGATTAGTTAGCCGTGTTATCTTGAGTTGTGTTTGCCCCAAAACTTAATCAGTTGTAGAGGTGCATCCATGTGACTATTTCCTGAAATTTTCATCGAAGTCTGCCAGGGCTTTATGAACCATACTTCTAACAAAAAGAAAAAGCCGACCCCAAATAATTAAAGGCAGGATTTAAATAAAGATCTTGCACAATCCGTTAGCACTTAATATTATGTGTTGGAATCAGTCTAATACTAGTATTTGTCAAACTATATGTCGATACGTATCTGTAAAACTGACTGAGTTGTAGCCATTTGTGTGTTTTTTTAAAGTCAGTTGACTATGGCAGCCATCTTGAATTGCTTACTTTCTACAAGCTTAGTTAACAAACAAGCTCTGGAGCACACACACACACATACAAAGGTAAAAACATTATCACCAGCTCTTCGGCAGCGGGTAACAACAATCTCTTGAATGGGGCGGCTGTGGCTGAGTGGTTAGTGCTGTCGTTCTCCAATGCAAGAGCTGGGGGTTCAATTTCACCAGCAGTCACATGCTGAAGTGTCCCTGGGCAAAACACTGAACCCCTCAGCGCCTCCAATGTGTGTCCCATCGGTGCATGGATGCGATAAAGCACTGATTATCCTGATATAGTAGAGTGCTGTACGAATGGGTAAATGAAGGTACAGATTGTGCTGTAAAGCACTTTGAGTATCTCAATAAGATAAAAAGGCGATATATAAGTACTGGTAGAGTCCATTTACCATTTAAGTGTTTAATTTGATCAAATGTAACAAAAAAAAGGTGTCTATAAATCTAAAAAAAAAAAAATAATAATCAACAGTTTTACTTCTGAAAGCAAACCTTTCTGCACATAATAAATCAATCTCTGAGCAGTGTAAATGTTCCCTGGCAGCGTTCAGTAACAGCTCATGTGTTTACCAAACGCGTTGGCAGAGATCTCATGCTGTCTGCGGTACACGCACCATCCCACAAACTGAGGTGTTAAAGGCGGTTTAACAAGCGACACCTATACTTAGCCACACATCTATTTATACAGGGGGCCACGTTATACAAGCTAATTTCATATGATGACGTCACGACCGAGAGCAATCCCTTACCTGTTGTGGTTGCTGCTGAATTTCTTGTTTCGGAATTTCCTCTGCCTCTGGTAGTTTGTGCTCTGATTAGACAGGAAAGTCGAGGCATATCCGTGCTCGCACTCTGTGGTGAAAATAAAAACTAACAGTTAAAGCTCGCAAGTTCGGATTTTGTTTCACAATACTAAGCATGCATTCTGTCCAAATGGGGAATAACGTTTTCCATCAATACTTTTTTTTTTTTTTTTACCGAACCCATAAATGTTCGAACACGAATTTATTTACCTCTGTCTCTTCTTTCTAGATATTCCGCTGCCTCCAATAACCGTTGGATGTTCATTAGCTGAACGGCAGTCATTCTTCCCCGAGGCTGGCTGGCTGCAGCTAACGTTTTATTCCGCAATAAACGTTAGCTTTGTGAACAGCACGACGAGAAGCTTTTACACGAAGGGAAGACGGTTTAACATAAAATAAAATAATAAATAAAATAAAATATAATAAAAACGACGTTGGATAAGTTTGTTCGGCGCCTTTAAAAGCTCAGCATTTTGTCGAAAAGAAAAACGAGAGGAAAAAAAAAAGCTTTTTTTTAAGTGCACTGCAAGCTAGCAAGCTATGCTTTTAAGTTTTCGTTGTTAAAAAAATAATGTTAAAATAAGTGTATGAAAGTAGTACTTCTGTTAAATATATATATATATATATATATATATATATATATATTTTTTTTTTTTAGAAAATTTGAAATTTATAATAAAAAAAAAAAAATCTCCTTTGGGAGCAGAGAGCCAGCAAAGTGCCTGCTGCGGCTCGTTTCCTCTGCTCTGCTGTTTGTTTACCTAGCTGGTCAGCTGGGGGGCGGGAACCAAGCAGAGAGGCGAGGCCTGTTTAAACGTGATGGATTCTGGGAAATTGAGTATTTTTGTGCAGTCACTAATGCCAGTCAGAAGTAGTATTTTATTATTTTCACAAATTAACCCGTGTTAAATACTCGTAAAAGATTTCATCAACATATTATATGATTCAGGTAATTTTACAGAACCTTGAATTGTAGAATTAAACATTTTATGGTCTAATTTTGTAACATAAATCTACATATTAACTATCAGTTGGTGTGGTGATTTTTGTTTTGCTTGGTTTGTTTTTAGGTTAAACTTGTTTATTACCACTTCAGAAGGTAAATTTAAAAAAAAGTATAACTAAATACCAATATGCTTTCAATTTGGCATGTTTCTGAAAGATTACTTAATAACAGCAATCTGTGCATTGCTTTTAAACAATTACGAGAATTAAATACACCAATAAACTATATTTAAATTGTGTTTTGATGTGCTAGTTAATTACCATCAAAACGTTTTAACTTGGGTGGATGGGTTTATTTTCCCTTGTACAAAGGCTGCAAAGTGAAAAAGAAAACTACAAGTCCCAAGCATTACAAAGGCTGTGGGCGGTTATTTTGCCGGAGATGCCTGGCCCAGCAACACGTGACGTAGTAAAACAGCCGGAGTCTGATTGGCGAGTCACTTTGACAGACGTCGTGGGCTGAGCCAGGGCCTGACCAATCGCAGACGAGGTTTGCGCCATGTGGAAACCAGAACGAGACGCCCCCCAAATAGCAGGAAGCAAACAACAGAGAGAACTCGAGAAAATTCAGATGAAACGCGATTAAAAATAAAAATAAAATGAACACACGAGTAGCCAACTGAAAAATATGCGCATCAATTCTCGCGACTAGACGAATGACAAATAAAAATACTCGGGCACCAGCAGATGCACACGGAAGTGATAGAGCGTTCCACGGGAAACAGGGTTTTATTCAGCAGAGTCACTTCATATTGCATGTCTTCAACGATCAGCTATTAAATTATATCAATATAAGCCAATTGCATGTTGAGCAAAAAGTCTCAACTTAATTTTATCTGCATATTAGTCTAAAGGCATTTAATTCGTGCTTAATACTCGCCGAAATCAGTATTTAATTGGGCTTACAGCGTTTTATCTATAAAGTTTTCGGCTTTTGATCGAGTCTGCGGGGGCAGAATGACATCATCCCACGGTGAGCAGGAGGACGCCGCAATGTGATCAGATTTTATTAGGACGGAACACGAGCCAACATTTACCCTCATGCACTAAATTATATAAATGCATTTAACTTGTGCTGCAGGATCCTGGTTTGGAAAGTTATGCAACCATAAACCATCACGCAGATAAAAAAAAAATGTCCACAATTTCTTAAAACCTTGCAGCTTTTCTCCTTTCTCACAAATGCAAATGTCTTATTTGTGTGGAAGCCGACTGCAGGCAGTGCTTATTGAATGAACTCAGCCACCCTTTGTTGTCTGAGACTCCTGACAATGAAGTCTTGTTGATGTGTTTCTTCCTTTTTATTTATTTATTTATTTGTTTTGCTCCTGGAATTAGGAGGATCAAGACGCAAGAACAAACAAAAACTCACTTCCGTCCTTGCGCTCGGCGCTCTCGAGAAACTCTGCAGCCTCCAGCAGGACCTGCACGTTTTTCAAGAAAGTGTTGATCTGCTCCATGTGGGAGCCTTTAGAGCTGAAGACGTCACTGAAGGAACAACTAGATAAGTCGAAATCCTGCTGATCCGAGAGAGACGCCTCGGAATCAAAGAAGAACTCCTCACTCTTCAAACTTCTTTGCCTCTCACTTTGGGCCATTTTTCCCTCCTCGCTGTCTTCTAGGTTGTGGCGACGCGCTGAGAGCAACAACTCAGTGTTCAGCTGGACCAGATGACTCTGCTCTCCTTTCTTTCTTTCTTTTCTCTCCTTTTTTTAATGAATGCAGAGTGTTTAATGGGGAGCTGTGGCCAATGCCAGTGGACGCTGGTGCATGGGAAAAGCAAGAGCCCGGCCCCCAGAGTCTGAGGAGTCCGCATGGTCCTTGTGCCCGCCTAAAATCACCACTGAAATTTTAATCTTGTCTGTTTGTATTTGATTTCCAGTGTTAAAATATATTCAGAATACATTTTTAACCTAAAAAAAATTTTTTTTGATTGCCATTGTTTGAAAATTCATTTATTTTCACTTCACACCTCCAGATGCAGGAAGAGAGCCACCTGCACCATGAAGGACCCCACTCACCCAGCACACACACTTTTTACCCCGCTCCCCTCAGGAAGGAGGTTAAGGAGCATTAAATGTAAAACCACTAGCCTGAGGAACAGCTTCTACCCTGAAGCTGTTAGACTCATGAATATCTAACCAGGATAGTCACTGCGAAAAAGTTACATCGTGTTGCTGCTGATCTGGTTCATGTTGCTGTGTTCATGTGTGCTCATCTGCTTACACAGACTCATGTTCGTGCTGCTGTTTGGAATATTCTTAGGTCATATCTTAGAGCTTATTGCTGTTTTTATTTTACGCTTTATTGTTGGATGTAACGGGGACCCTGTGTACGTAAATTCGTTCCATCACGTGTACCACATGCGGTGCAAATGACAAATAAGAAACCTTGAATCCTTGAACCTTGACTCCTTCATTTCAAGCTAAAAATTCACACTATTATTTCAAAGTGATCACATTTTCAATAGCGGTTTTTCAGTTTAACTTTTCAGTGTTAAAAAATTTGGCACATAAAAAAAAATTCAACCTTTCAAAATGCAAACGCACTACTTTCAGTCTCCTGAGATTCAACTGGCTCAGTTTCGCTGTCTGAAATTCTGTGTTAAAAAAAAAAGAAAAAAAGGCATGGTTACTTCAGGTCACAGACATTAGCAAAGGATGTCAGAATCCAACACCCACATTAGCTTTCTTAGTCACTTGATGTTACGCTTGTTGCACTGATTTTTTTTTTAAGGAAAACAACATCTCAGATGTGCTCATGGAAGCTAATGCTAACTTATCGGTGAGTTTAGTGTTTTCATTTTGCTGTAGTATTTATATTTTTTGCACATCAAGTTCAATATTAGATAAACCAAACTACAGAAAAATGAAAACATTAAACTCACCATTGAGTTAACATTAGCTTCCATGACATGGACATGCTGGTTTTCCTTAAAAATCAGCGCAACAAGTGTAACGTCACGTGACAAAAAAAGCTAATGTGGGTGTTGGATTCTGACATCCTTTGCTAATGTCTGTGACCTGAAGTAACCCTGCCTTTTTTTTTTTTTTTTTAACACTGAATTTTTAGACGCTGAATTTCAGACAGTGAAACTGAGCCAGCTGAATCTCAGGTTGAATTTTTTTTATGTGCCAATTTTTTTAATACGGAAAAGTTAAACTGGAAAAACAGCTATTGAAAATGCAATCACTTTGAAATAATAGTGTGAATTTTTAGCTTGAAGTAAAAACAACAAATAAAATTTCAAACAACGACTGATTTTTTTTTTTTTTTAGGTTAAAACTGAATATATTTTAACGCTGAAAATTTAAATACAAACATGATGCAACATTAAAATTTCAGAGGCATTTTTAATTCAAATCCTAGCGGCACATATTTACTTCCATAAACATACTGTTCGAACCTTCATTTGTGCTTGTTGATTGTTGAAGCTGCTTTGCTCTAATAGCACAGCTTCCAATAAAAGTTGGGTAAACAGTTCGTGTATGACTGGAAGTTACAGTCATTAACTTTTAGCACTGGGTACATTTTGTTCCTTAAAGCAAAATTGTGTAAACACTATTTTTTTATTCTACCATGCTGATGTACAACCCCAGTTCCGAATGTTATGACGTTGTGTAAAATGTAAATAAAAACTAAATGTGCTCACCTCTTATAAACCTAACTCTATGTTCAGCATGAAACACAGCAAATTTATAAAATCTCAACATTCAGTTTCTCTACTTGTTTGTGGCGAATCGAACTTCATGGTGGCAAGAAAGTCGGGACAGGATCGTGTTTACCTTTGTGAAGCATCTCCTTGTTTTTAAAAACAGTGGTGGAGCAGATGTTAGAGAAGGTGAGCCTGTGATGGGAAGGTCACTGGTTCAACTCCCCGAACTGACAAATTCAAAAATGTGAGTGGGAATGGTGACAACCACACCTGCCTCCACCCTCATTTGCTCCAGTCTGGGCCCTTTAACTCTTTACTATCTGCTCCCCTGGGCACCTGATATGGCAGCTCTCTGCTCCACATGGAGGGCTGTGGTAGCTCGGTGGTCTTTGGTTACATCAAGGGCATCCGGCGTAAAAACAATTGCCAAGTTTTCTTGCAAGTTTAATTCACTGTGGTGACCCCTGAAGATAGGAACTATTCTTTCTTGTTTCATATTGCTTAAAAGTAAAGTTTCCTCAAATTATTGGGGTGGCAGAAGATTCATCTATGGTGATAAAGAAATGGAAAGTAAAATTGGGTTATTTTTCACAAATAGAGCCTGTCTAATTCTGAATGCTAGGAAACACCTTGTAACTTCTACATTCCTTCCTTCCATTGTTTATGGTGGCATTATTAACATGAGCGTTCCTACAAGCACTCTGCAGATGTTGGATGCTGTCTATTACGGTGCGCTAAGATTCATAACTGGCTGTGATTATTGTACCCACCACAGCACCCTGTACTCACTGGTTAACTGGACATCATTAACTTCACGCAGACTCTCCCACTGGTACATTTTCATCTTTAAATCTCTTCTTGGTCTGCTGCCTTCATACATCTCCCCCTACATGTCTCTGTGTGAGTGCAGCTACAGCGTGCGCTCTCAGGACATGATTACTTGCAGTGTTCCCTGAGGGAGAACTGAATTAAGCAAAAGGGTCTTCTCCTACTCCGCTCCTGTTTCTTGGAATATTTTACAAAAAGATCTAAAGCTCTCGACATTGACCTCTCTAAGTGGCTTCAAACATCTACCAAGTTCCTGGCATAAACCAATGCAGACATGTTCCTGTTTTTAGTATTTTACACTGTTTTATAATGTAGTTTGTTTTTATTACATTTTGTATCACTACCTGTTTTTACTTTTCATTTTATATACTTTTTATGACTGTTTATTGTTGTGCATACTTCATCTGTGTTTTTTTTGTTTTTTTTTGTTGTTGCTTAAAACAGGTCTCTCTTGTAAATGAGTCCTTGCGACTCAACGAGACTAAACTGTATAAATAAAGGTTGAATGAATTGGGGTGACTCCAAAAGTTTGTCAGTTGTAAATGTACAGCCAATAATTATAGTTTGAGAGTTTCAATAAAAATGGGCCAGTAGTTCACACGATGTTTTGCTAACAGAGAGACATTGTAGAGTAAAGTTTTAAGCAACAATCTACAATGTGTAGCACTTGAATCAGGTGTCAAGCTGTGCAAACTGTAAACCTGCAGCAGGAAAATGAAGCGGAGACTAAACGTAAATCTGACTGACGCCTTCAGCACCTGTTTCTGTGCTACAGTTTAGGATTTAAATTTTCAAGTTAGTTTTCATTTACATGTTTAGTAAAAGCAACACTCAGAATAAACAAAATGAACACAAGCATATTTATCCTCATCCTATCACGCCGCAGAGAATAAACACAACACGTGTGCATCAAGAAGAAGAAAAAAAAAAAACACTTAGCTTTGACGTTTGTGTGGATTGTGACACTCATCCACGGTACACAAGTAAAAATAACAAACACACCTACTGCAATTACCCTGAGCTCCTGCATCATGCAGAAGGCGTCTCATCAGCCAAGCTAAACCTCATCACCTTGTTTACTGTTGTTTGTTTGTTTGTTCGCTGTGTGAGAACATCTCAACCAGGCAGCAGCCTTCATCTCATCGTCGCTGCTCTGCTTTACGTTGGTGCCAAAATCACAAGCGACAGGCCATTTTTTACCTCGACGCTCTGCCCCAAACCGTCCTATCAGTGCACGCTGCAGCCATTTGACGATGACAGCCCACCCCCACAGGTTTCGTATATTTATCCTGAGCATGAGGCGACAGTGGCGAAGAAACAGGCAATGGGAAGAAACTGTTATTGCTATTAACTGTCAAAGTCACCTTCACCCTGAGGCCCAACCTGCACCGCTCACACAAACAGATCAGTCTGCAGATCCACGCGCAGTCCAGGTGACGGCCATTTTGACAAGCTACCTTGTGTAAACACAGTTGTAATTTCCACATCAGCACTTTATTAATATATATTCATGATGTACGTCTTTTGTTTCCTCCCACTGACCAAAAACACAAGTTTTAAGTTAAGTGGTAACTCTAATTTGTCCCTAGGTGAGAGTGGATGATTGTGTCTCGTTTGCTTCTATGTGTCTTTATGATGGTCCTGTGGCCTGTCCAGGGTGCCCCCACCTCTCATACAGTTACCACTGGAGATAGATACCAGCTGCCTCATGAGCCAGAATGAAAAAGCAGGTAAATAAAATGGATGGATGGACATCAGCTCATAAACTGAACTCCAGCAGTGTCTTATTTGTAGCAACTTCCTTCAAACGTTTGTATTGTTTGTACAGAAATTGTTTGTGGCTTGGAAATGTGTCAAAGCAGACAGCCATTAACAAACCAGCAGAAGTTGAGTACAATGTTTAGTTCTACTTTATAGAAGTACCAGGTGAGATATATTTATGTTTCAGTGTAAAATAATGTCTAAAAAGGTGATTAAATCTGTAAGAAGAGCTTCTGAAACACCTTAAAGCTGCAGCCTGGTTAAACTTGGACCGATGGCCGATGTTGGTAGAACCATTTCCACCCTGATCTTTCATTAGCCTATTCAGTAGTTTTAACAATTATCTGGAACACTTAATTGCTTTACATCAGTAAAATACACTGTTTCCATGTGATTTTATTTCTTAGTTCATGTCTTGGATCTTATTACTGTTTTTCTTTACAAGTTGTATTCTTGTTGGATGCAAGTGGGACCCTGTTTACATAGTATCATTCCACCTCGTGTACCACATGTGATGTGAATGACAATAAAGAACCTTGAATCCTTGGACAAATTGATGAGAGCAGAAATAAATGTAGCATTAAATATGTCCTGTCTGGTCATCAAGAGCAGGCTGATCTTCTCTCCTCTGGGATGCTTTGCTGTCCTCAAGGTTCCTTATCTTCAGGAGTTCTACAATCGGACCAACCAGATTATTTGCTATTTGGCAGTCAGACTTTGGCAGGGTGGGCATTGACAACAGTTTCTTCTTATTATTATTTTTTTTATTAATTAAATAGTTAGTTCCATCTTTTCTCATCCCATTTTAACAGTTTAAACAAAGCAGCTATTTCATGTTTTGGTATCAGACGTCATTCATTCATTCAACCTTTATTTAAACAATTCATATTCATAACGCATCAATCTAATCACCCCTTTGCCATAAAGTTACCAGAATCATTCATCCATAACTCATTTGATAATTTGTTTATATATAAATGAGTAAACAAATCCTTCTAAACCTAAAGCAAAGTTGTGCTTCAAGTTATTTTACATAAAATAAGAGTTTCTAGTTTTGAAAATATAAGAATTACAAGCTTAAACTGAGCTAATGCTAAATTCCAATATTGTTGTTGTTTATGTTTATTGTGTATAATATTCATTTTTCATGCAGCTTTAAGAGTGTGAGTTTTTCAGGCGTTTGCCCACAGTCTCCTGTTCTCTGCGTTTGCCATGCAGCTGGAAATACAAAGTAAAACTAAGGCACATCATTTAGGAGTTTTCTGCTGCTGGAGCTTGATTTGTTTACATGATTTGGGTAAAATGGCGTCACCTGGCAAGCACTAAATAACCTCGCATGATCATGTGACATGAACAAAGACCAATCTACGACAAACACAGAAGGATTCATGTGAAAGACTCATGAAGTCGGTGGTTCAAGCCATCAGGAGAGAGGAAGAAGCTTCAATCAAAATGTGTGAGTGGCCCATGACGTTCATCTGGACACACTTTCATTGCTCTCTGAGAAAAAAAGATGACGAGAGAAAAACATCAGTGAAGTAACGGCACTGCCTCCATGAAGGTCTGTGTCTCGTCACTGTATCATGGTCAGCAGAGGGTGTCACTTTAGTTTTTACCCACACTGCTTCAGAGCTCAGCACCGTGGCCTGTGTGTGTCATCTGAACACCTGCCAGACATAGGCCTGTCACGATAACAAATTTAGCTGGGCGATTAATTGTCTCAGAAGTTATTGCGATAAACGATAATATTG
>JARVGS010000548.1:15550748-15563908 GCA_031762315.1 Hypsolebias antenori | reverse complement strand
GTACTCTGTCTTACTACGGCTGACTTTCATTCCTCTTCTTTCAAGTGCATACCTCCACCTCTCCAAGTTCTCTTCCAACCGTTTCCTGTTCTCACCACAGATCACAATGTCATCTGCAAACATCATAGTCCACGAGGATTCCTGCCTGACCTCATCTGATAGTTGGTCCATCACCAGAGCAAACAAGAAGAGGCTCAGAGCTGATCCTTGATGCACACCCACCTCCACCCTGAAACTATTTGTCACTCCTACAGCACATCTCACCACTGTCCTGCTCTCCTCATACATGTCTTGTACCAGTCTAGCATACGTCTCTGCCTCTCCAGATTTCCTCATGCAATACCACACCTCCTCCCTTGGCACCCTGTTATATACCTTTTCTAAATCTACAAAAACAGAATGAATCTTGCACCATACTAAAAATAAGTTTTGTGAAAAATGTAGTTTCATTACACTATTTAGGTATTGATACTATCTTTTAGGAAAGGTAGTTATTTATTTTTTACCAAAAGTGCCTTGGCAAAGACAATGGGCCATACTAAGAATTTTGGAGAGACAGTCATCAACTCTCAAGCAGACATAGCCTTTCATTGTTTGTGAGAGTGATTAGAGAAGCAGAAGAAAGAAAATAAATAAGGTGGTAGTACAATGAGCAAGACGGGACAAAATTGGACAAAACTGGCTGCACATAAAGAAAATGGAATTTAACTGTTTTGTTCTTTCCCCGTTTCGTTCTCCAGTGGAACGAGAGGAGAATAATTGACAAACAGAAAGAGGTCAAATATTCTCCACGTTGTAAAATCTTCAAGACTGCCCATTTTTTTTGCAAGACGATCTGTGTGTGTATGTGGGAGGGGGATGCAGAAAAGAAATGGGGTAGTTGTCCCCCTTCTTAGACAAAGGGCGCAGATGGTTAGCTGGCCCTCAGCTTTGGGGTGGGGTAGTGCAAGCAGACGCCTGCAACGGAGCACCGTGCCCTCCCATGGAGCTCATTTCTGTTCCCCACTGAAAAAGACGACAGAGGGAGGAGGGGGGGGGGTGCTTAGAACAAGGGCTCAGACATCCTGAACTTGCCCCCTCTTCAACAACCCAACATCCCTTCACCACGACTCTTACATCTCACATACAGAGGCACGAAGGTGGGAGGAATGCCAAAGTAAAGTTGGGAAAGTGAGACACTGTGTCCATGGAAATGATTTAACTGAGACCAAAATGTGTTTGTCATCTCATAAAACTGATCATATTAATTTTGTTTGTCAGTATAAGAAAGTTTAAAATATGAAAGAAAAAATAAAATAAAAAACATGGTTCTACAGCTTCACAGCAGACATGGTTTCCACTTTCCTCAACCACCACCAAGAACCAGAGACCCACCTGTTTTAAACTACCCTGCTTTTAAAACATTAGCCTGTACCATTTTCTAATGAAGAGGGGTGAGGCCAACATTTACATTTGCTATATGAAACTAACACACACTTAGCTAAATTAAATCTCTAGTGAAAACAAACATTTTAAAACAATAATTTAAACAATAATTTAATTTAAACAATTTAAAGCTAAACAACAACCTAAACCCAACTAGAATCCAAAACATCTGCCCTCCCTCTCAATCAATGTGGCTTTTCCCACGCAATGAGGCTGATTGAAAACACCAGTTCCGTGTCAGCACTGCTCATGGGCTTCCATGGCAACATATGACTCGGTGACAGCACCTGTTAGTGAAGGGGTACAATCAGATACTGTAATTTGAACTATTTGATAAGTTTTCATGAAGTAATTTATTGAATGTGAGACATGTAGATGTGCAGCACCAGCTTCAGTCCAACCGTTGACCAGAGAACTGGAGTGCTGTGAGTTAAAGATGTAAAGATTAGACTCTGATAATGCTAAATGCATGGTTTCCACTGTATATTTTATTTTGTTTCTGCCCAAAATGTACAAGTATGTTGAATAAATTCCCCACATTTGGTAGAATGATAACATACATAAAATTATCCATCCATCCATTATCTTTACCTGCTTCTTCCTTTTCGGGTCGCAGGGGTCACTGGTGCCAATGTCCAGCTATCACAGTGCGAGAGGCGAGGGACACCCAGGACAGGTCTGCATGTCTTAGCATAATTTCTTAAATATTTATGTTGTATCTTACAGTTAAAAAAATCACTATTATTTATGTGTTTGTCTGATAGGAATAAAAAAAGGTTGGATTCAACTTTAGTTTGAAATCTACAATTAGGATTGTTTTTTTAATTTTATGTACAGATTTATATTATATCCAACATAAACAACCAAATGGCCAACCCTGTAACCCAAGTTGAAAGGTTTGGTTTAGGAAGCCATGGTTCATCCTTTCATTGCTGAAAACAACATAACATTCACTGTAGTCTTGGCTCTTCTTCTGCCTCACAGCAACTGAATAAAAGTTCAAGATAACTTGAATCATGTACTGTATTTTTAATTTAGTTGCACTTTTTGTTGTTAGGAGAGTACAGAGACTTCACAGACACCACTGACTGCAAGTAGTCACTACTAGCACATTAGGTCACCATCATCTACTATAGTTTTGAGTGGTTCTCACAATACAGTATTCTCTCGACACACTGACATCACACACCACCCAAATGCAATGAAAGAATATCTGCTAGTTTGACAGTGTTCATCTTATGTATGCTTCCAAAGATTTTAATTTTAAAAACCATTAAACATAAAGCATTATCTAGAAGTCTACATGTGTCTGATGGCATTGCTGTTAATTACTTCTGTTAAGATGGAATATTTCAAATACTAGAATCAATATTAGTTTCATATGTGCTTGCACCAGATTGCATATCCAAATACGTATATGGGCAAATTGTTTACACGCAGGCAAGTCCCCAAATCTTTATCCAGTTTATTTTTATTTTTTAGCAATACTTCATGTGGAATAAAAATTGCAATTTGCTTCATTTTGTTTGATTCTTTTTGCAGTTTAACTTTACATCATAGTTCAGTTCATGGTGGTTAATTAGCTTGTATTTTTTTTTTTTTACTTGTAAAGAGTTAACACAAAATATTTCTTCTGAGTACCATTAAATGGATCCTGATGACCACCAATTATTGCACAGATGTTTGAGAACAGTTGGAAAAGGCAAATTATAAAAGATAAAGTGCTTTTTCTTGCTAAAACTTCATGCGTTAGGTTAGCAGCACTGGCTCAGTGTTGTAGCAAGTAAATTCCAATAAACATGGTTTTACATCTAGATCTTCTTTGCACGGGATTAAACAAATGGGATATAACATATTAGTGAGATTTTGGCAGAGCTGAGCTTGCTGCTTTGCCCTGGTTTCAATCACTATGTTCAGAGAAGCTAAGCTGGCTTTAGCTACATGTACAGCTAGGCCAAAGGGCAATTTTGCTAGAAGAAAATAAATACAATATTGATAATAAGCAACATATTTGGCTATTAACTTAAGAAAATTATTTTAAAAATAACATTCTGCATTTGTAAAGCCTCACAACCCTAAATAGGGGTTTTCAAAAGCAACTACAAAGAGTCATAAGCTGTCAGCTTCATAGATAACGTGATGGTAAAGACAGAAAAAAGGAAAGATAGTGAACAGGAAGGAAAATATGACAAGACAGACAAAGTTATCAGCCCTTTGTGTATCTGAAATACCTCTGTTTTATCTTGAAAGAGGTTGCCTGAGTGTATAATCGTGTTCATGTCACCATCACCTCTCCTTAACGTGACCTTAAATGCCTTGTTTTGTTCATTTAACCCAAATCTGATAGCTTGTTTTACTCCTGGTCATCCATCAGCCTGACATGAGTTTCCACTCATGTTTCGGCACCACCAAAAACATGTCAACACATATTGTCTACTTTGCCTAAGAGGAGTTTGATTAAGGGCAGGATTCAATGAAGGATAATCTGCAGGTGATTATCTGTGGTAGAAGAGAGGGAGTGTAAATTCATAATTCCTATTTAATGCACAGCACTTAGTCCCGTTGACCCAATGACCCATATTCTGCCTTGTAGAACGGAGAGCCTATATTGTCCTACTGAAAGGCTTACAATGGCTTATCTGGTGGGACCTCAGGCACAGTGAGACGCTTTTCAGCCTAGTCCTCATCCAGGGGGATTTGACCACAATGCATGCATTATAAAGGCCAGAGAGATGTATGTAAGAACATTGGCAGCTGTCCCACAGTACAAAAAGTATAGTAGATGTGTGTTTGTGGAAGAAAAAAATGGATGAAAAGGAAGACTGAAATAAAAACAATGAAAGCAGCATAAACATTGTTTGTGAATGGAGGCATTTTGTTGTGTAGCGTGTACATGTTTCCTGCAGGGATTGGGTATGTGTTTGCATAGCAGTCCTTGTGAATGTCTTCAGATGCTGCAAAGGTAAGTCACAGTATTTTTAGATTAAAAGTACCGGTTTGAGCTTGAGTAACAGTTGCAGTTTGACATTTGAGATGTGATGCATTGTGTCAGGGAGTGTCCTCACAACTACAGAAGTGCACACGTTCATGTCTGATGCAAGGAAAGAACATGGCCATCGATATTAAATATTCATGTAAATGTATATGCAGATTATTTGAAATTCTGAGTGCTTACTGTACAGTTAGTGTGGACTAGCATGTGCTTGTAGTGTACTGTAGGATGTGAGGGATAAAGAAAGGATTGTGTATCGTGCTTGGAAAACGCTGTGTGTAACTGAAATGAAGGGGCAGAAGTGCATTAAGAAAAGGTTTTCTGTTGCTGTTGTGTAGTGTGTGCATGTGTGTGTGTCCTCGAGCGTAGTGTTACTGTGAGTGGTGTTGCAGCCCTCGTTAGCAACCAATGAATCGAGGTCAATGTGACTCCTGAATAGCAGCATAGAGGCAGAAAAACATGACAGATAGAGGATGAATTGACACTTCCTCCCCAGCTCCTCTCCTCTAGCTTTTCTACTCCACTCCTTTTTATTCTTCTTCTCCCATTCTGGTCCGCATTCCCGAGTCAAAACATGTCAATGACAGTTGATTTGGTGACAGTTCCTTTACATAAGAGGATGAAAATATGGCTGCTGCCCTCCTGCAAGTAAACATTTTTCTAAAACTGGACAAACGCAAAGTGTTATTTGTCAGAAAAAGAAATAATCTGAGAATTTTTCAACTGATAGTTTAAAACTTTTGTATAATCATGCATCAAACACTGTTTTTATGCAAAAACAAATATTTAATAAGAGTAAATGAGGATTTTTTTTTTCCATTAAGAAGCACAAAACACTTCCCAAAAAATATGATTAACACCATTTGTTTAGGCCTAATGTGATCTTCAGTAAATGCCATTGCTCTTTTCTCATCCCAATGTGATCATTTGCCATGTAATGATCTTTTAGTTTAATACTCATTTTTTTCCAGATTATCCAGCCGCTATAAAATTTATTTTTCCATTTCTTTAAATCACACGGAGGCTTAGTTCTGTTTCGTCTTCATAGATGTACTGTGTTAAAAATGCTATTTACGGAAGCAGCATTTTTCTCCCGTTCTGTTTTCTTCATTTCGCCTGTGTTTAAAATATCCTACACCATGAGAAGCAACAGTTCCCAAACCGTAGATGTAAAGTTTTCTTTAAGATCTGGATTATGGGAAAAAAAAAAAAAAACTCAGGAATGCTTGATTTATGGGATAAGTGGTTGCAAAGACTTCACACCCTTTCACTAAAACATACAGACTACAAAGAACTGGCACAAATTGGGCTCAGCACCACCCAGGATGAGTTTGGTTTGAGAAAATTCTGTCACAGTACTGAAATCATCATATTTTGGAAAAGGTCAAACCCAGTTATGCACACTGACACAAGGACCTCAAAGAAATACAACTAACACAGGCTTTAATGATCAAATAATCCAAAACAAAAGGCCGACATGGCAGCATGAACCTTCAGAAGAATAGAGGG
Organism: Hypsolebias antenori; assembly: GCA_031762315.1. Classification (NCBI taxonomy): domain Eukaryota; kingdom Metazoa; phylum Chordata; class Actinopteri; order Cyprinodontiformes; family Rivulidae; genus Hypsolebias; species Hypsolebias antenori. The sequence goes on along the minus strand of JARVGS010000548.1, from coordinate 15,557,982 downwards.
AGCTCAAGAAACACCAGATAAGTTGTGAAGCCCTATAAAGCTGGACTAAAGATGAAAATGCAAACTACAAGCATGTAAAGAGCAGAACTGATGAACAGAATGGAAAACACCTGGAGGAATGGCAAACAGGAGCAGGTGAGAGTGGGTGGGGCAGGAGCTGATAAGACAAGAGTGACTGACAGGTTTACCGTAGTTAGTGGCCCAGAAGAGCACAGGGAATCAAAAAGTAAACACAATAAAACTGCATGAAGAACAACCAAACAGAAAACATGCTCAAAAAGAAAAAGATTAATAACCAAAACAATCCAGATCATGGCACAAAGTCTGGTTATGCAAAATTGCATTTCTTCAAAAAGGAAAAACACTTGATGATAGCAACGACATTGGATCAGGTTTAGACAAACTAAGGAGAAAACTGCATTTGTGGTGAAACTGCAGTATGAGGGAGTTTTTCCTTTCCACCGTTGCCTTCGTGCTTGCTCAAAATGAGCGTCTGCAATGGAGTTACATTCAAAGCAGTCTTCTCCTCAGATAAACAGTGATAACTTACTTTTTATATACAGTATATGAATGTTTCTGTTCAGTGTCCTGAGATGACGTCTGTTGTGACTTGGCACTGTATAGTAAATAAACAGAATTTAATTGAATGCTGAATGACTGCTGAAAATTGCAAAAGAAGCTGAAACTGAGTTAAGTTGACATAAGCAACACAATTGCTATATCCCCCTACCCAGGATTACAGGATTACAGATTATTATAACAGGAGATTATATCCTTTTGTACAATTAATAAATAATATTAAAGTGGGTCAGATGTATCAAATTTTCAAGGTTTTGCAAAAATAAATGAAGAAATCAGAGTTCTATTTTTTCTGAAGCTTTTTTAAAACCTGCTTCATGTTTCCTCTGCTTAACCCCCCTCCATCCTTCCCTCTTTTCATTATATTCCCTCTATTTTCCTCTCCTGCAGAGGGTTGGTCACGGGAGAGTCACATTACTGTTTTACCTCTTCTCTTCAATGACCCCCCAAAGTTGTTGTCGCTCTCCAAATCTCTTTTGGCAAAGGATGGACGGGCTGAGTGAGGCGGACAGAAAGAAATGGACTTCTACCTCCCTGGCAAACCACTTTACCCTCCCCCCTTTGTTTTTATTGTCACCCCTCCAAATCTTTGCTGGCAACGCATGCACACACACAGAGGAAAACTAAGCAGGAGGGAGATTCTTCTCAATAGGGCGAGAGGTCCAAGGATGTTAGGAAGTTGCCCATGTTGTTTTAAAGTAATCCTTTTTTAATATCAGGTTTTGGTTAAGGGGGTTGGGGAGCATGAGAATGCGGGGAAATGGAGAGACAAAAACAGGGAAACATGCCAGACAAAATGAGTGGTGGCTCCCAGAGCGACAATATGGTGTTGAGTGTACATAACACACAGCTCAAGTGCTGGAAGCCATTATGAGTAATACCATCTGTAGTCACTAAAATGAACAACATAAATAAGCTTTTAAGTTTTACATTTTTTTGGTTTGATACCATATTTTATTGTTACGCAGCTCCTTTTACGAAGTTGCAGCACCTAGGCTAATCAGAAACTTATGAATACAGTATATGTTTTCATCCTACCAGACATTATATCAGCTAAGTAACATGCATTATGTATTATTGTGTAAAATAGGTCCCATCTTTGTTTCAAAAAAAAAAAAACACAAGTTTTAACCTCCTCAAGGCTTCTTGAGTAAACTGGTGTTGCATAATTCAGTTATGAAAAAGAGTTCATGATCATATTCAGGTCCAGCATGAAGTGAATCAATTTCAACATGGACTAGTTCAGATCTACTGAAGTGCAGTTATGTTGAAAAGTTATTAACAGTTAGCGTCTTACCTGCTCTAGGTAGCTTTTGGGAAACCTCAGTATGAATAAATAAGTGTTTGATTGTGATAAGGTTGATGAACCAACAACTAGTCCATGCAGTTTCAAGACCAAATCAGAACTGTCATCCTAAAATAAATTTCAACACAATTTCTTAACCACCGTTTCTTTGCACAGTGGCACCAGCAGCTAATTATAGTACTTCCTGTGCAGCACAGGGTGCTTTCAGGATGAATATTAAAATATCTTTGCCAGAATGGTATGAAACTGACAGTAATGTAAAGATTTTTAAATGGCTTTTGCATGAACTGCTGTGAAATCGTTGAGAATGGAGTTGTTGTAAGATGGCAGCTATCCGTGTTGAACATGCTCTAACTAGTCGTTAGCTCACCAGTTCAATCAGAATGAAGTTTAAATTTTCCAAACAGTCAAAAAGCTTTATAAAATAAGCAAATATCCTTCATAACCTTGTCACAGAACCCCACTTTAAAAAAATTACGAGCGTTCCCCTTTTATGCTACTTTATAGCTTTTTATATGGCTTATATAACTAAACTAAACCAAAAGACTGAGTGAATTTAAATGTTGCTCTGATAACCATTAGGCAACATTAAATTAATGCCGCTGCAGTCATCAACGGCCAACTTGTCATCTACTGTTTTATGACACAAATTTTATGAAGTGAAAAGATATATTTGTTATTTAGCCAACACTGTTGTCATACAGAGGCAAAAAAAAAAATCAATCGAATTAGCATTAAAAGGCCTACATATTTTTCATCGCTTAATAAAAACCTTAATTCAACTTATAGGAAGTTTAAATAAAAGAACATTCTTTTGAAGGAACGCTTCACTTCAGACGTCAAGGCCAGATAAGCACGGGCTCGAACTGATAATAGAGAGAATAAGGATCTGTGCCAGCATTCTCAGCCATTAATCAGTGTCACTTAGGGAAAACCAAGCCTCCCATTAGCGTTCCATTGTAGAGATAGTGGTTGGTACAAAGGAGGAGGATCGGGCCACAAGATAAACCTCATAGTAGCCCGTCTGCCCCTAATGACCCTCTTTACGGCAGATGCACCCTTTTTGTTAAGGAACTAAACGTCTATCATAGCCGTTGTTCCTTCCTCCCCCATTCTCTTTTTCTTCACTGGGTTGTCAGAAAGGAAGGAAGGACAACATGAGAGATGGAAGAAAAGAGTGAAAAATACAACAGTTCAGCATCTCTATTATTGCATTGTCAGCAACATGAATATCACCCTCTATTTAAGCTGTCTTGTGACCCTGGTGGCAGCACAGTGATAATACATGACCAAACAACACACATGCATTATAGGGAATTAAAAAAAAATACCATAATATTTAATTTTTCATTTTTAAATTAGCTGTGCATAGAAAATCTTTACGAGCAGCCAGGTGCAACTTAGACTCAACATATGAGAGCATGTGCACGAGAAACTTTGATTTATGTTACTTGGTTTTAAAGAGATTTTTGGCCAAGAAATGCGATTCCAAGTTGACCTTGTGAGTGACAGGTTGTCTCTGTTCTGGGATGGATTGGTAATCCGCCAGTGCGAGATAGGCTTTCACCTTGCAACCCTAAACAGGACAAAGTGGTTTGAAACATTAATGAATGGTCAACCTAGTCAAGATTTTATTTTATTTTTGTACTTCAATACATGCTTTTCAGTGTTTTATACAAACTTGCTTATCATTCCAGTCACTAGTTTCTTTTTATGGCACAAATTCAAATCACAACTAATGAAAAACTACAGGGAAACTTAAAAGCTGGCGCTTTATTTCCAGCCATTGCAATAAAAGACGCCACTTTCTGCAGCTGTAATAAGTGATATAGTATTGTCGTATAATCCTAACGTTGTCTAACTTCACAGATACGTTTGGAGAAAGGTTTATTACAATTTGCTGGCAACAACACATTTTAAAAGTTCTCTTTTCTACATATAGGAGAATGGATATTGCATAATTTTAAAAAGCATTTATTTTGACTCCACAAATCTTTCTTCTGGTAATGAGAATATCATTGCAAACATTTAGGTTCTGCAACTCTCATATAGTTTTAAAGGAATGTCTAACAACTGAAAGATATCTTCAGATCCATGTCTCCAGAATGAACATTTCCACAGTTGTAACTTCAAACTGTGTTCTATTGAGAACTCATCTAATGTAATAGTATTTTTAGATTTTTGTGTGTAATTTCACGCCAAGTTAAGAAATACATTGACTTTTACCAAACTATTTCAGTTAATTCCACTCCAGGTGATACAAATTCTGGTCAGTGTTGTTTGATAAGCCTTGGGCAGTCCACCCAAATACAGTTCACGTTCATTTAGCCCCTTTCTTCTTAGGTCATTTTCACTGGAGTCATGTCCCCCTGCAGTCAAACCCAGTACAGTGTAGCTGACTATTACACCTCAGTCAGGTGCAGTAGCATGGCCAAGGCTGTTCGTCCCCCTCAACCATGAGCCTAACCGAGCTCTGATTAACATATTTCAGCTCCTTCTCTGTCTCTTCCGTCCTTAAAATCCCTGCTTTGTGGTGATAAGAAGGTTACGCAGTACAAAGTGCACGTTTGTGGTTGACAAAGGAGTATAGATCACAATAAGTAGCTCTACCTTTTTTCTTTTTCTGCTGAGGATGCACAAACACAAGCTTCTGTCATCCTCTTTGTAAGAGAACATTGATCCTCAGAGCAGTTCACAACAATACCAACAAATGATCAGGTCAGCATGAGGACACTGAACTGACATCAATACGCATAGAGGTCGGCTCATTTAGTATCAAATAAATGCAGAATTTTACAGAAATCCATTTCATACTACTATTCTATTGAATCATTGACAAGTGCAGGGGAAATAGGATGCTATTGATCTCCTGTGGAGGATTGAATTCCCCGATGGCAGAGGATACTGGTCTCATTGTACAATCAGAGGAGCAGATAACAGAGTGCACTATATATAACCCTTAGCAGGGAGTCAATAGCTGGGAGAACAAATGAAACTGTGGCTAAATGCAATCTATGCTACTAATTCCTTCCACCAATTGACAAATTTGTCACATAGATCTCTTAATAATGAGTGTTTAAGACACTGGTGAGACGGAGCTGAAGCCATTGTCCTTAACAGCTATCCTCTCTTCTTATTACAAATAATTTTTTGTGTTTTATTTTTATTTTTATCACAAACTTTATTTCATAACTTTATAATTTTGCTCCCCTTAGAAACATTTGATCTAAGTTTTCAAAAAAATGTGTTGTATGTCACAACTGATTTTTGACTGTTTATTGCAGGGAAATTGTTGTCGCTTGATAGAATATTAGCTGAATATTTTATTCTAAAAGTCCGCAACTTGTTTTGGTTTCACTTTCACAGAATTCATCAGCATCCGTTGCAGAAAATAAAGGTTTAAAAACTCTTAACGTTACATCCTCTGAATCAATGGGAGAAACTGAAACCTAATTATTTCTTCATCATAGTGGAACAATTAGTGGGTAAAAATCTAAATGATTTTTTTTCTTCAGGAATACCTGTAATTAAATTGAAAAAGAATAACTGCTTGAGAGTTAGAAATGAAGAGTTGCTTCACAAATGCTAATTGCTTCTTGCTAGCAGCTTTTCCTCATATTGATATTTTAGGAACAATTATCTCTGTGCGAATGAACATCTATCCATGCTTCCATCACGAGGTCTGCACAGTTTGTTGGATAAACGTGTATCTTCACTTCACTTGTGCGAGGCTATGCAGCTCTGGTTTGCAGCAGTTGTCTGACTCTGCATCTTTAAGTTTGTCTGTGTGGGTGGTCCCGTGGGGTGAGCATAACTGACCCCTTATGTTGTTTATTGTTCCATAATTCATCTTAGCGGCATCTGGGCATCACTGCAGTCTTTGGTGAACTGTGAAGATTAGAGTGGTGGGGAGTAGACGGGTCTGTCTGGGGGTGGGGTGAACTAAAATCTGTGAGTGTGTGTGTGTGTGTGTGCGCGTGCATTTGTTTATGTTAAATTTGGGGACTTGAACCAGCGTACATACCAGCCATTTGGGGACACCTTGGTAACTGGGGACCAAAACCACGGTCCCCAATTAGTAAAGCTTACATTCTTAATTTCTTAATGTCATATTGTCTTAATTTTTTAACAACTGTTTTATTTTTATGTGTTTAAATGTTCCTGATTTTATGTGTACAGCACTTTGTTGCAGCTTTGGTTGTTTTAAAGGGCTTTGTAAATAAAGTATTATTATTATTATTATTATTAAAAAGCTTTCTGCAACAGGTAAGATATTAATGAGGTGTCCTGTTACCGTTTTTCCCCCCAGAACAATTACAAGTACTTCAGTTTGGGTACTTGCCAATACTGAGTACCACTGCCAAGTAGTTAAAGAGTTGGACTTAAACCTAACACAATTATTTTTAGAAACGTTTTGTTTATTAAGAATACAGCAAACAGTCTGAACATCACCTGCATTTATCTTAAAATATCTAAACTATGAACTTTTTTAATTTTAAAATAATAAATATAATAGAACAAAACTAAAAACTTTGGTCTCTGTTTATTGCAAAGTGGAAGAGGAAGTTATGTCACCAAGCATAAAATAGTATCAGTTTGAAGTATTAGGGTGTTTTAGAAATTTGTTAAGATGCATAAAAATAGATCCTATTTGGATACGTAGCATCGGAACTCATGAATGTGTTGATCATTTGAATTCAGATGTTTATGATCGAACCATAAATCAAATATAACGTATTCATATATAAAGTCTGGATAAGCTGAGAGCTAATTAAAACCTTCACACGTGTCAGTATGATCCCTGCACCTTTAAAAAGAAACAAAGGAGCACTCATTGGGAGGATACTGTGCCATGGCGCTGTGAATGGCTGCCTAAGGTCATAAATTTTTGTCTGCTCTGTGTGTGTGTTTATGTGTGTATTATAGTGAAGCAAAGGCAGATTAATGTGGAGCGTCACCCTGATGAGCTGAAATCTCCAGCGGGCTTACAGAACATGTCCTGAACAGGACATAAACACACTCTGCTTTATTCATCACAGTCTGTATTTCCACTAGCAGCAAACATTAGCTGCTGTGCTCCCATCACCAGCCAGTGAATCCAGAAACCACACTTGGTGGGACATAGTGTGCTTCTCTATGACCCCTCCACCCCCCGCTGCTGAGGGCACTGGCTGCTCATCAGGGTTGGAAAAATCTATGAGCCATTACGTAATATATCGTATCTTTACCTTGTTTGAACCCTGTGCAATAAGCACAGCTGTGTGAGCGCACAGAGAAATGTGTGTGTGTGTGTGTGTGTGTGTGTGTGTGTGTGTGTGTGTGTGTGTGTGTGTGTGTGTGTGTGTGTGT
>JARVGS010000548.1:15503574-15516280 GCA_031762315.1 Hypsolebias antenori | reverse complement strand
TTATTATTTTTTTCTTTTGGGATGTTTTATCTCTTTATTGTAGTTTTAGAGAATTATTATTGTAAAGAGAGGCCTGCTTAGGCTACCACAATCTGGAAAATGTATGTGATATATCCTTGGAATGTTATTTACTGTTGAAAATGTTAATAAAAATTACAGTGGGGGAAAAAAAAAAAAAAAAAAGAAATGCACCGGTAAAGCGATAGTTCCTATTTTTTAATGGATATGAACAATTCGTGAACAATTAGTATCTTACCTGTTAGATAGTGCTTTAAACAAGCTCTGCTGGAGCAATAATGTTTATTTCAGACAGGATTAAAAGCTAACGGCTCATTTGAGTGAAGCCAAGAATGAAGTGGTTGCAGCCATCTTACTACCATCAGTTTTACATTGTTCATTTATTTAAATCAAATTCCAAGGTCATTTGCAATCCTGCAGCTGCTAGCAGCTGGAATTTTTCTTGCAAATAACCTCAAAAGTTTGTTTAATTAGCTGTATAACATAAAAGTGGTGGCAGTGAAAAGGTGAATAAATAGCATCTGTATGAACCATTATGAAATTTATGAGACTGAAGTTGTTTTATGATGGCAGTCTTGGCCCCTCTCATGCTAGCTGCTGTTGCTAGCAGCCAGTGTAGCCTGGTATACTTCCAACAACAATTTTACAATATAGCAATATCCTTGTATAATGCAAAACTTACAGTGACGGGAGTGTAAAACGTAACATGCTCCAAAGTTTTAAGGATTTGAGTTATTTTAAGGTGAAAGCAGTACACATTGGTCTTGGATGCACTCAAGCTAGCTGTTAGCTTGTCGGTCAGAATTAAACTACCATATTTTTCGGATTTTAAGTCACAATTTTTTCCATAGTTTGGACAGTCCCGCAACATATAGTCCGAAACAACTTATATATGTTTTTTTTCCCTATTCATGATGCAATTCTTGACTGACACATTCAATGTTCATTCACACTGATATGAACCAAAGAGTAAACAATACGATTTGCAGCCGAGATAGAGTCCTGTAGGTTTTTGACAACTATATGTTATTCCTCTTCTGCTCCCCCCACCCCCATCTTCCTCCAGAGTTGGTGGAGATGTTCAGAAGTGACACAGAGGATAATAAATTGCTTGTCGGACTCGTTGGCTTGTTATGTTAATTAAGCCTGTTCAGGATCCCAGGTAAGTTCTGTGTGTTATTGTTATTTCGGATTAAATGTCTGTTCTTGCACTTTGTGAAATACAAGTCTAAATACATGCGACTTAAACTCTGAAGCAACTTAAAAAACTTATGTATGTTTTTTTTTTCCTCTTCATGAGGCTTTTTTTTTTTTTTTTCCCGACTGATGCAACCTATACTCCAGAGCGATGTATAATCCGGAAAATACGGTATTTCTCCAAACTGAGATTAAAGGCAAATTTACAACATAAAATATATTTATTGTTGATGCATTTTCAGCAGAATCACACATCAAAAAGTCTGAACCATACATTTAATGCTTGTTTCATTTATAAACAAGGATGTTCACTTACATTTAATGTACATATTTCTACAACTGATTAACAGTTGGAGCCAACCAAACGCATGATGGCCATCACAGCCAACTGGCCTTGGAAAACACACACACACACACACACACACACACACACACACACACACACACACACACACACACACACACAAAAAAAAATGGCTATAATTTGGTCGATTTTATACATATTGAGCTAAAATCCAGAACCTCAGTCCAAAACCAAAATGAGCCCTCCAAGCAGCAATTAGTAGATACCTCTATCTCAGAAAAGACAGATAAATGCCGCACTGAAAGATTTAGTGATGAAACACTGAATGTTGTATTAAAATGTACATGTACAACACAGTATAACATTCACAATTAAAAGAAAGGAAGGGGAAGACCACCACATGACCGTTTCACTGATCAAATAGTGGGTTGCTGCTGTAATATGGTTCAAAACAAGTTCCAATCTATCTTAGATATTTACAGATTTTGATGCAACTTAGCATCAGTATTGGCAAAAGTATGCAAAAGGTTGAGAGTTTTTACTATAAAGATTGACATGTCACAAAACAACAACTTTGTTTTGTAATGCTCTAAACAAAGAATTTGTTTGGCTATTATTCTTTAACAAAGGCTCCATTTTGCAACTGATGTATATCTTTAGGAAAAAAAAAACCCATTAAATCTGCTCAAATATGACAACACAAAGTCCAAAGTTTGCAAGTTAACTAATGCAGACATCCCATATGGTGCTCAGATTTTTAACTAAAGGATGTTCCACCACATGACGACCTATTGATCCGCCACCAACCATACGGAAGTGAATGGCATCAGCCGAGCAGAAGTAACCACCACCATATTTGTTCTCCACAAAGTCTCAGACAGCTGGCAGGCTGTCGCACATCGATTCAGTTACATCACGTGTCCAAAGCAACATCAGCTCACCCTGGCGCGTCCTTCAAATCAATGCCTGTCCAGCAAATATAGTGAGAAATGTGGCCCTGCTAATAATAAAAACCTGCCAACGGATGTTTCAGAAAGAATCTGAAACATGACGCTACTGAGAAACAAAAAGAAGCTAATGGGAAGAGTTTCACCTGAAGATCTGGGTGTCTCCAATATTATTATGCAGGTTACAATGAAACACTTTCAACTGAAAACTTTGCCAAGTCAAATAAAACACAAACTAAAAATAAAAATCCACAGAATACACTTAATATTTTTGTTTTTCTGTTTAGTTAGATGACTTCACCTTCAGCTCAGAGTTCAGACATGTCGGGAGGGAACAGCAGATGGAAGCTGACCAAAGATAACCGCACACACCCGTATGACCCCAACACAACCCTTGGAGTGTGCTTTTCTGGATGACATCCTCCTAAACAATCGTAACGTTTCTTCACTTTAACTCAACCCTGTAAGCAGAGACCCAAATGCATGAAAGCTGGTTGAAAGAGAAGAAGATCAAAAAAGACAGCCATGACAGACGAGCAATCAAACCCAGAGAGATCAAACCTCAGTGCCAGGATTCATGATTCTCTCATCTCTGAATTTGTTGCATTCCCTTTCATACAAACACACGTTACTGTCCAAACACAACAAAGATCAACGAGCTTCACTTTCAAAAGCTAATATAAAAAATAATGGCCTAGCATTCCTTACAGAAATACTGGTATATATGGCTCTTTCAACTTCGGCGTCTGGTGATAGTCCTTCACACCTCACGAGTGATTTACCGTAAGTTTATCCCAGAACTTTCTTGACTAATATTGCTAACATTTGCCCAACTGTGTTGCTTGTACAATATTCTGATGTTTAAAAAAGTAAAAATAAAAAAGAAGAACACAACCTGCACAAGCTGTCTGATTTTTATCAGTCTGCCATCTCGTTCTGCAGGTCGGACGGTAAAAGTTAGCGAGTTGAAAATAGCAACGAAACACAAATTAAATAATAAGTAAATAAGTTTACTCTGTCAATTTTTAGGTGGGTGGTTGAATTTGAATAAGTAAAAATACCTACTGGTACGTGTGCCGATGTTCCCGTCACTGAAGGATTTGACTAAAGAATGTTTGTAGCTTTTGAAATGACAGTTTTTCTGGACTGGAGATGAACAGGGAATGCAAGACATTCAAGAGGGTCGGAGTTACACTGTGTATAAGAACAGACGTTGTGTTTTTATTTTTTTGCTTGTCTGAGGCAGCACCATGTCAGAACATGATGGACGGAGGGAGCAATGTATCCACCACCAGGCACAATGATGGAGCCGGGGGGGGTGGCCACCATAGATTAATCTTTGGCCAACCCAATCATTTAAGGAACCTATATTTTAAGCAACATAAACTCTAGAAAGCACTGTTTCCTCAAATGATTGGGGTGTCCAGTTAGAAAAAAAAAATTCTTACACTGACGTTGTTGACTTAATAAAGAAACACAAACTCCCGGCAGGTGACGATTTAAAACCGGACAGAGTACCATCATACAACGTCACAGAATGAACCCCAAACCAGTTCTTTTGTTGACTGTTACAACACCATCATAACATTTCAGTGTGTGTTCTCTGTCTCTGCCTTATCTGCAGATGTAGGCGTCAGGGAGACGCCACTCAGAACGATGTGTTCAGTCCAAGTCGGCCTCCAGGCCAAGATAATGAAGTTGTTATGTGAGGCAGGAGGACAAGATGCTCTCAGGCACAGTTTAAAAACATTCATAACCCACACACACATACATAATTATATATATACTGTATATATACTGTATATGTATATATACACATTCATAGGATTTTGACTTGAGAACCCAGTTTTTGACTGTGACTTTTTTTTTTTTTACTTGTAGATGGAGCCATACACCACAATGGAAGTCATTTCTTCACTTATTTTTTAAGTTATCAAGCTCACAAGACAGACAGACAGACGCTTGCATGGACGGAGGGTTTTTCCAATTCCCCTCTTTGCTCCGTGAAGGGGGACAATAAAAAGACTCACGTCAATTGAAGTATTACAGGAAACAAAAACGACAACAAAGAGAAACAGGTTTAAAAGAAGGCGCGATACAACAGGGCAGCCAACCAACAATCATACGCATTAATTTGGCTCGTCATCCTCAGAAAGGAGATAAAACACTTTGCAATGTTTTAGCTGAAACAAGAGATGCAAACATCCGTTTGTTCAGATTATTTGCTGACGGAGAGGATGAAGACAAGTCTCTCTAATGTCAACATGAGAGAGGCCAGTGGCAGTGAGCGTAACAAGCACACACAGCACACACAGAAACAAAAGGGCCTTGTGTAAATTAAAGATCAAAATAAACTCTTAATGCTATGCTTTATTTCCTGGAATAAAGCAAAGTAAATAAAAGCACCAGTAAGGCACTGGCTGTGACCCATATTAACCTGTTCTGTTCTGAATCTGTAGGCAGAGCCTCCATGTTTCTTACCAGGTTTGCTGCAGAAGCCTCAGCAAATGACAGACCTCTGGGGAGGATGAGAACGTGGTCCTGCTCTTTACTAACTCGACCCTAAAAAACACAAAAGGTCAAATTTGTATCAATTTTAAGGGTAGTAAGAAAACTATTTTACAAGGAAAGGCAATTAATAAAAAAAATATGCTGAAACTGAATAATGCAGTGTATCTAAAGTGAGCTGAATACATGTGAGCTGCACTGATCAAAAGCGCTCCGTTCCAGTGGCACCTCCAGAAATGCTTTAATGGTGGGGCCATGTGGGGGCCACTAAAAAATCCTGGGGTGGCACCAAAACCAAAAGCCAGAACAGAATTTCAGGAGGTTTTTTATGTTACTATGATATACTGATTATTATATATACTGATACTCCTTCCTGTCCTCTCAAATCCCAGCCGGTCGAAGCAGATGGCCGCTCGTCCTGAGCCTGGTTCTGCTGAAGATTTCTCCCTGTTAAAAGGGAGTTTTTCCTTTCCACTGTTGTCATTGTGCTTGCTCAGAGTGAGACTGTGACAAAAAGATTCAGCGCAACCTGTTTCTTAGATAACTTTTATTAACTGGCTTTTTATATACAGTATATGAATGTTTGTTTCTGTTCAACGCCCTGAGCTGATTCTGTTAAGACTTGGTGCTATGTAAATAAACAGAATTGAAATGTAATTCAATTTAACATACAGGAGTTAGAGAATCACCTTCTGATTGACATTAGTCTACTTTAGGTTGTAATTCTTTATAGAGAAAAGTGCTGTCATTACTCAACTTTTACAGCTCCACTTCTTGTAAATTTAGATTTATTAAAAATACAGTAATATGCATCTAACCTCCCTACATCCAAATGTTGAGGACACTGGTTGCAAATATTCAGAAAGACCTGAGTTTAGATTTCATTTTTTATTTTAAATAAAATATATATTATAAATTTTAACTCCTAAATGCCTAAAAGCAATGTTTGTTTTTATGTTTATGAGGTTTTACTAATTCAATTTATTTTGCTAAGGGAAACTAAACGTGTACACAAAGCAAAAGAGGATAAAACTGGCCAATGGGGGACTGCTAATTACTTTTTTTTGGGTGGCCATCATTCCCCGTCTGGCTCCCCCTTGGTAGCACCTCTGCTCAATCCATGACCCATCGTGAAATACATATTGGTAGACAAAATTTTTACACATAATCTGGCAATTACTGTTTTTGTTCCACAGTGAAAACCTTCAAATGTTCCTTGATTTGTTTCAGTTTGAATGTAAAAAAAATAAAATAAATCTGACACTCATTGGTGCGTTCATCTGTGCTCGTCTTACTGTGATGTAGGAGTTGGCGAAGTGTGCCCAGCTGAACAGGTCCACCAGTCTGTAGAGGCTGGCCAGTTTACAGCGCGTCAGCTTCTCGCCTTTCACCATGGTGGAGGATTCCACTCCGTACAAGTCATTGATGGGAGTTACCATCCCCAGACCTTAAGGATCAGACGAGAGTTAAATAACGGAAGAGGGTGGAGGAGACAATACGTACCACAAAAGTAAAAAAAAAAAAAATCCACTCAGGGTCAGACAGCTGTATTCAGCATCTGGATATTTTTTTCTAATGATATTGGATCTCTAGCTCTACGTTAGAAACCTAAATTACATTTTGATTTAACATATTCAGCCCCTCCTCAGACGTCATTACTGGTATCTTTTAGGGAGGATCTGAAATAAACCGCTTCGTAGTCTTTGACACCTAATTCTGCATTAACTGCACATTCCACTGCGCTGATTGAAAGCAGACTTCACATGTGGGCTTCTGGACAGAACTCCAAGAGGATCAAAACCTGGGGAAATATTCACAGCTCTTCCGGAGTCTGGAGTTGGGATGTCTAACAGCATTAATACCCTCAAGCGCACACAAAGCTCATGCTTGGACTTGGATCCCTCCCTTCTAGTGTCTGCTCCGTGGGTTGGCGCAGCATGTTCTGATGAATCTTTGTGTCTGGTTGGCCTGGGTAACAGACCGCGGCCCAACGAGCACTCACTGAGAGGGGACGTGTTGAAGCCGGCCACCGAGCTGGCCATGATGAAGTCTGCGATCTGCCTGAGGGCCAGAAGTCCAGTCGGGTTGTTCCCTTTTCTCTGCTGCTCCTGGATCAGACTTTCCAACTCTTCTTTGAAAGTCTGAAAGGAACAAAAAACAAAGGGGGGGGGGGGGGGGAAGATTCAATATGAAAAGCTCAGAGAAGACATCAAAACTTCACCACTAAAGAGAAATTGCAACAAGATGTTTTATATTTGATTAAAACACATCAGGCTTTTCACGTTTTCTTTAGCAAATATTCTCAGGACAAACTAAACTCCTTCAAGAACTGTGGGAGTTCTGCTCTGCCAGCTCCTGCTCCCACAGTCAGACTCTAATTACGGTAACCACACCTGTGATCCTGCGACTTGATGAGAATGAGGCGTACAAGACGCTTCAGAAGACACTCATCCAGCGCTGGAGCATTATCTGCCGATGGTAGTCTTGTTCTAACCATCTATTTGTGGTCCAAGCTAAATATTAATGACTTGTGCTTTTTTCCGTGCCGTTACCTTTGATGTCCTGTGTTCCTGAAATCTTCTCTGTGGATCTCAAGCTCCACTGTGTCTTATCAGCTGCTTCTACGCCTTCCTACCACTTGCCTTTCACCTGCACCTCTTCCATATGAAACCATTTGGGTCTACTCTCCCCACACCGGCCTCAACCACCAACGTGAGAGAACTGCAACATCGTTGTCCCCCTGGACATCCTAGACTCTAACCTTCTCTCTGCTCCTCAGGGTTCCAGTCCCTCCCCTGTGTTATCACTTATATGTATCTCACCTTGCAAATCAACACTGTAAACTGATTCTGCATTTTGGTTTCTGTTGATCCTTATGTCTGGATATAGCCATCAGGTGTAACACAGCTGAAACGTTCAAGACTGTTTACTTATTGGAGACGTTGAAAAGGGCAATAAAAAGTATTGATGAAAAATGGTTGGATAGAGCTGGCAAAAAAAATTAAAATGGAGAAACAATGTTCTGAGTAGGCCTATCTCAATAAACAATACATCAATTAATTGCATGATAAATGAAAAGTATCAACATCGTTTTCATTTATTGTTTCTTCATGTCTCTCTTTCTACTGAAGACTTTGGATGACAAAAGCTCAACTCCGGTGCTCTTCACTGACCACTCCCTTTCTATTTTCTCTTTAAAATCCATTTTAACCGTCCAAAATCACGTTTTTGGATCATTAAAAGTAGCTAAGCTAAGAAGCTAAGCTATGAGCTAAGCTAACAGGCCGACCTCAGGGAAAAACTTGTCTTGTTGAAGCTCCAAAATTCACAGTTGAAACGTGCCTTTGTGTTAAAAGTTGTTTTTTTCTGAAAAAAGAAGCTGAGAACTTGTTTAATGATTTTTATTAAAAGCGTTAATGTGGAAAAACGCTATGCTAAAGAGCTCAAACCACACCGAGCATCTGCCATTTTGAGAACCGAAGAGAGAGAGCACATGTCACGTCAAGGGGCCTCCCTCCCAATTTTCTTAGACAGGCTGCTTGCTCCCTCACTAGCCATCCTTCGGTTCAAACAGTTTTATACTGCCATCTGGTGGTCAAAAAAGATACTACATGCAAAACAAATTAACAAACATTTCTTCTAAAATTTTACAATAATTACTAATTATTGTCAAATTTCAAACAATATTATCGTTTATCGCAATAATTTCTGAGACAATTACTCGCTCAGAAAAATTTGTCATTGTGACAGGCCTACGTCATACTACAAATACATCCGCAAAAGTAAAGCACAAACCAATACTCCTACATAATAATTTATTGGGTTTGAGAAACCATCAACTAAAACCTGTTACAAACTGTAAAACTTCCAGAAAATTGGGATGGCACATGAGATGAGGAAAAATCCAGAGTGAAAAACAGAACAAGGGTTGAAAATGAAAATCAAATTGGAAAAGCCAGACCAGAACCAAAGATGGTGAAGGGCAGCTTTGTGAAACAATGGGGTGGAGGGACAGGTGCAAATGAGAACTGAGCGAAACAGTGAGTGACAGACAATCCCAAGTGGATTGGATATTAAAAAAAAGGAAGGAGTCTCCTACTCTGCAGCGAGACACTCATTTTTCTTTGAATGCTCAAACACTGCTTCAAAACAAATCTCTCCTTCCGAGCAAATATTCAGCTCATTCAAAAGGATGGATGACAAACACTCCTCAAGGAAGAGTGTTAGTGTGGAGGCAGCAAAAATCTATAGTGCATAATATGATAAAGCTCAGTGTTAAAACAAACCGAGACACAAGACAATGGAAAATGAAGTCAATACCTCAAATGCATGTTATAGAAAACCAATAGGAGAATGTAGAATACACCACCTGGGTTTTTGGTCCTCTACAGTGGGTTTCCAGTGATCACAGCATTTAGTGTGGTCCAGCTGTGAGCCCCTCCTTTAGAATAGTTTCAGCCTAAACAATAAACTAGTCACAAGCCATACTGTAACAGCAACAGTTAGACCTTTTAACAAATAAACAGAATGATTAATTGCTATTTTCTAAGTCCAAAGCAATGGATTAGTGACACTGTCTAACAAATGGTGCAGTCTGATAAGTACTCATTGATAACTAAAAAAGGATTTCAGTTGTTAGTGCAACTTAGAAAACAATTAGATTAAAATAAATCAATTATTGTTCAAACACACAATTGAATGTAAAGTACCAACAAACAAACAAACAAAAAAAAATCACCTTTTAGACGTTTTTATTGTCGTAGCAATGATTCTGCAAATTCCAAGGAGCAACAAATATTTCATATCACTCTTGTAGAACTTGTACTGAGCAAAATAAATTCACTATAGTGTAACAACAAGGTCTGATGCAGATGTAATGTAAGCACTTTGCTTTCACTCTGCAAGTAAAATGTGAAATCTTGTACGGGGACATATGGTAATACTTTCTCAGGAGAATTTCTTTCCGAGAAGTTCCCAAAAATATCCAGCTTATAGTTGACACACAAAACCTTCCAGGTGCACTATTAATTATGAGAAGAGCTGCAGAGGAAGTCAGCTTGTGACTGCACAACAAAACACTGGCTGTAACAAGAAGGTAGGGATTTTATTCATATTTCCAACTAGAAGTTTCTTTTTTTTTTTTTAATTCCCTAAGCAGCGCGTTTATTCTGAATATTCCAATTGTCTGATTTGATTTAAATAAACTGGGAGATGGTTGCCGAAAGACAGGATAAAGGCAAAAAGGAGATTAGTTAGTCAGCTGTCAGAGCAACGGAAAGATGCAATAAAGAAAGAGCTTTTTTTAAATGACAACAACGGTCCAAATCTGAGACAGTGGAGACTGCCAAACAAAGGCTTTCAGCTCGGCTACCAACCTAAAAAGGTAAGCTGTAGAAATAAATTTGAGGAGAATAAACAGAATGTTCTCTTCCAAACTATTTAAAGTGTGGCTTACTCTTAGTTGCAAGGTAATACAATGTGAACAGTCCCACCTAGAACTGAAATTGAACAATACTTAAGAAACTTGTTAAAGAAGGAGGCATCGCACGGCACTGTCTCATGGCTTAAAGATCAAAGAGCTGACCACGGTAATCTCTCAGAGGAAGAACCAGCATGCATCAAAGTGACAGACATTCAGGACAGCGTTATAAGTAAGAAGAGACTGCACCAAACCCTGACATGATCCATACCTATACTGGCTAAAAAATACCTCCTGCCCTCCATGAATGCCTAGCAGCACAAATGAACCAGCTGTTAATGGACTGGCTCCATCCAGAGTTAAACACTTCACCTACAGAAAGGAGCATTTCTATCCAAGTACTGGATAATCTGAAGAATAAGGAAGTTCCTGCTAGGCATCAGCAGCTCAGATGATTTGTACATGGATCAGTACAGTAATGAGAAAGGGAATGTGCAGTAACACCACAGGTGCCAATCACCATCTCCTGGTTGACAGAACAGTCATTTGAAGCTGTAGGACCAGACAGACACATGTGCACTGCAAGGAAGTTCATGACTTCATGGTCCACTTGAATCATGAAATGCATGAAGCTGTGCAAAATTAATACTGACACCAAAAGCCTTCATCAAAAAGTCATTGTGAATGTGGAAGATGACCAGACAAAAAAATGGAAACTAAATACTCTAGCTGGGATAAAATGTGGCATTTACCAACATGATACTGTGTCTACTGTTCTGTACAGGGCTGACACCCTTTAGTCAGATTATCTCAAAATGTGGCTACATTTGCAGGTTCTGAGGTAGACCATCAAACATAACCAGTCATCTCCTTTACATAAATGACATCACGGTGTGGGCCAAAAATGAGCAATACATGTGAACTCACTGATTCACCTCAGTATGCAACAACTGGTCATTTGGGCTGGTTAAATGTATCAGAATGGCATCCTAAAAAATGACAAAGTGAAAACAACTGACGGAGCAGGGAAAAACTACCAGAAGACAGTATTGTAAAAGTTCAAAGAGCCAGCTGAAAGGAATGGACAAAGTTCAACCCTTCAACATGTATGTCCTGCCAGGCATCACATACGACACTGGTAGAATAACTTGACCAAAGGAGGAGAAAGAAACCACTGATATCAAGACAAAAATGCTCCTCACAATACAGGAGGTACTTCACACCATGTTCAGCTCCCTGAGAACAGAGGGAAGAAGACCGGGGATCAAGGACTAGCATGCATCAAAACCTCTATATAGAATAAAATAACTAAGATCCTTGAGCACATCAAGAAGACAGCCTCTAATGATGAACTGCAAAGTGAATGTCTCAGGCAGCAGAAAAGCAGTGTGGAAGAGGAGGAATAGGAGGAACCATTGTGGAAAGATAAGGAAGGCCTTGGCATGAAACACAAGAAAACTGTGGCTGATATAAAAAAATTCAAACAGTGGATAGAGGCGTCTATACTAAAGAGCAGTTCGAAGCATTGAACATGGCAGCACAAGAACAACCAAGGCTGGGGTCAACCAGCTGTGGGGAGAACAAAGTTGTTCTAAGACAGTCCATAATACAAAGAGCAGGACGTAAAATGCAGTAACGAAATCACAGAATATCATCACTGAGTGGCTAGGTGTATGGAAACCCCTGTGTTGAGTATAGGTGGGTTGGAAATCTCAAGGTGAAACTGAGCACCAACTAAAGATCCTTCAGGATCTTCAGATTCAAATTCAAGAACTGGGCGGTTAGCTGTTGTGATGGTTGACAGAGAAATTAAGTACTTAAAAAATGCTTAAAACATGCAAAGTACAAAAAGAGGAAATTAAGTTGTGGAAAGTTAAGACTACAATGGCTGTGGTCCTTCAAACACCATAACTGAGAGAGAGAGAGGGAATATGCTGTGTCCCCTAGGAAGAAAACATCAAAACTTTCTGTCCAGAAGAGAATGAACTCTGCAGGGGTGATGCATGATTTAAAGCAGAAAGAAGGCTAGCTCTGGTTAAAGTTGCAAGACTTTAACTTTTTGCAGATCCCCAGATGAATATCAGTAAAGATGTGGCGTTGGACTGCCTAGGGTGATGCTGAGAGTTTCCTTTAAGAGTCCCACTATGAGAGGAGGCAGAGTTTAAAGTACTGCTCTCTCTAGCTCAGTAGGCAGCGCTCTGCCTTCCAACATCCAGCTGTGTTTGTTTGCTGTGAATTAGCAGGCAAAAGAGTCTACATGCTCGCTCAATATTACCACCATCACACCATAATTAGAGAGGAGTGCACTATTAA
>JARVGS010000548.1:15354204-15369644 GCA_031762315.1 Hypsolebias antenori | reverse complement strand
GTTTTTAAACATATTTGAGACCAGGTGTTTTGGTCAAAGTTGACTGATAAATCTGTCTCCCACCTTGCAACAGGTAGCATTATGGAGTCATCGCTTGTGGGACGCTTGTGGCTGACGATACAATTATATGCCCACATGGCTTGCCATACATTCACCAGCTGCACACGGCCATTTGACCGTGCGCTGACCGGTCGGTTGAAAGAGGTAAAAGTTCAGTTAAGCTTCAGATGGACTACTGCCCACAACCCATCGGCACAAATGGACGTTCATTCAGCCAACGTCCCAAACAGGTGAGATCACAAAATAGCCGACATGTCAGAGCAGGGATCAATGCAGACAGAAGCAGGGGAAACATTTAATGCACTTTGACAGCTCCTCAGCTCCGATCTGCCCCTTTACTCAGTCACGTGCATCCGCCAACCGTTAATAATAGTCAGTGGTATAAGCATTCAAATATTAATTAAAAATGTTGGGTTTTTTTTTTCCAGGTTTGGACCTGTAATTACTGTTAATTCATCAGATCGGATGAGGTTTGGAGATGATGGCTGTGGGCTGGGGCAGGGTTGGGTCGGATTTTTTTGGACCCGAGTGCAACTCTAGTGGGTATCACTTTAAGAGTAGACACGAAATGCTACCTGAAGGAGCAGCTGGTATACTCTTTGCTGTTGTGTTTAAAATGAGTGTTTATGTAATTATTTTCAGTTTGCATATCCAGTATAAGTTTTATTTGGTCAAAGCAGTCAAATTTGTTCATAACTTTATTATTGGTAACAACAACATTTGCAAAACATCAGAATTCAATTTAAAAAAAACCTTTGTGAGCATGACCAAATCATTCATAACATTTTTGTTTGCTATAAATGCACTTAAATACAATTGCATTTGATGAAAGTTGGCCTCACACAGTGTAAAGAAGTAAAAACCACTGTTTCAGCGCTATTCACAAGGTTATCATGTCTCACACAGTGAAGGTTTCCATGCTGTACATAGTGAGCTACTGGAGTTCAGGTCTGTTCTACCCATCATCCAGCAAGTTCTCCCTTGAGATCTGAACAAAATGTTGTACATGACTTGAGCACTTGTTAATATTCTTAGACACTTCATCTAACCGAATGGATGATGTGTCTCTTCAGCAAGTTGCAGACTTTGAAATTAGTCTGCAAGATGTGTGATTAGCCTTTGTGTGCTCTGACCTTGAACAGCGGTAAAGAGCGGCTGCATGAAATCAGAGATAATTGAGTCCCTTGTTAGTAGCATGTATATGATATTCTCAGCATGGCTTAAAAATCACACGACGAACAACACATAGCATGAACCTTGATGAACACATAGCATGTTTGCAGTGTTGTTTGAGATGAACAAAATACAGATTTGATGCAAGCAGTTGAGATGGTTTCTGAGTTTTCCAGTGTTTTAAGGCTCTGATCTTCATTTCATGCATGGCCCAGCATTCTCCATCCAAAGCCAAACAGTCAACTCGCAGTCACTTGGTGGCAGGACGTTTGTTTTCACACATACCTTTCATAATCCACAAGACACAGATGCAGAGCTTTTGGGAAACCCCTCCCACTTCAGTATATACATCATAGGGTTTCTTTCCAGAGTCTCCACTCCTTCCCTGTATCTACTGTTTGGCCACAAATCTATCACAAATTAGAGCCACATGTCATCAGACAGACTGCTTTTCCACACTGATCACACAAACACAATCATACCAATCACACAATATTTGGCGGATACGCCTGTGATTAAAAAGTTTGGTCTGGGCCTTTTGTTGAGGAGGGGTGTGTGAAGCTGCTCTGAGAACAAAATGACGCAAATTTTGTCGCACAAGTACATCACTGAGAGATGATTAAGTGGCTTTGGAAGGAGTATGCAGGGCCCTTTAGTTTGCAGATTCAAGGAAAAGTTCTCATGGAAGAGTTAAGCACCATAAATAAATACAATTCTGTTTTTTCCAGAGCTGACTTCAGCTGTCAAAAACAACTCAAACATCAAGACTTTCACAGAAAATGAAGTAAATATCCACCTGTCCTGTTTTATCTGCTGGTCAGTACAGGGACTATGTGAGCTGGTGCCTACTTCCAGCAATCACTGGATGAGAGGCAAGTTAAAAACTGGACAAATTTCCAATTCAACACAGATACATCAAATAAGTGCACTAATTGTCTTTTAGTTTTGCGGAGTGTACATTATTTAATATAACAGATTGCCGTACATTGCATGCCTGTTGCACAGTTAGCTAAATGCAGTTAAACAAGGGATATGGTGGGTGGAAGCAGAGATTACGTTTTGTACTTCACTGTACCAAATATTTGTACTTACCATTAATGGTTTTGTTCAAATACAAGTACTATTACATCCCTAGTGTCTTGCAATCTTTTTTTTAAAGGTCATATATAAATAAAGTTATAGAGATTAATTTGTTTAGGCTAAGTGTAGTCTAAATTTAGCCAGAGTAGTTTAGAGTTAAATGAGGGGCTGTTACTAGATTCACTGATATGCCATAAATCTTTACTCCCTGGAAAGTAATGTGGTTTATTTAGAGCATTTACTTGAACTGCTATGAAATTTTGAAATGTTTGAGTTAAATTGGTTGGTGGAAATTTGCTCATAATTGGACCATCTTCTTTGTAGACTTTAACTTGTCTCCTCCATGATAATTTCTCGTGACTTAGGATTTATTACTTTAAACTGAGATTGCTTTGACTGCTGTCTACCTCAGGTAAGAAACTGACTCCTAATTACTACTCTGTATAACCCCACTTTAACATTGTTTTACTACCCCTTCAAGATAGAGATGTTTGCAAATTCACTGAATGTAAAATGTATACCTCCAATTATTTAGAAGGATTTTCAACTTGCGTTTATTGCACAAAAACAATCTGATCTTAACAGTTTTGACCAAATTTTATGATAGGAGTCATCATAAATGTTAAAAGTAATATATTTGTAAATTATTTGACTACACATACTATGCATTTGTGTGTATGTGTGTTGACTAGATTCAGCAAATCGGCATCAAAATTCCTGCAGTAATCTAAAAAATTTGACTGGTCCTCTGTACTTTCAAAAAACAAAACAAAACAAAAAAAATTGTAGAAGCGTTTCGTCTTTCCTCCGAAAGACTTCTTCAGTCTGAGGAGCTGTATTCAGTTCAGTCTTATAAATAGCACCTTCTCATAATGAATCAACCAGTTTGCTGCTGACGACAGCTAAAACCAGCTGCTCACATGATCAAGGAGGACCCTCAACCTAACGATGGATTGTTAGCACCCTGATGGTTGATGGTTTGAATGTCCAGAGGACCAGACTTAACTATTTTAGATTTTTCTACCTGGATTATTGAGCATGCATCAGGATACGCTTGCAGTAAATTGCCAAGTTGTCTTCTTTTTTTGTGCTTCTTCTCTCAAGGATACTGTGACAAACAAAATGTCTGTGCACCCCAACCCCCCACCCCCCAGACACACACACAAAAGCTAAGCAGCCAAAGTAAACAAGCAGGTGGCAAGGCTCTCGAAAGCTGCTGCCATGTGAAAAGAAATGTAGACAAACCTCCCAAATTTAACCTTGATGGAGCAGAAAGCAGCACGTATATAACAAACTGAGGTAATTGAAAGGCAGAAGACGTGTAGCTGATTGGATTCTACCCACCCATGCACTGCCTGCTTTACTGAGAGACAAAATAAATGGTATAGTGTGTAAGCGTTCACCTTCGTCCTTTGTTTGAATCCTCATTGAAGAGAGGGACTGAGAATAAAGGCTTTCAGGTTTTTTTTTTTTTGGTGAGCCAGCACACGAGTGATCGATACCAGTGCACATCACTGATGGGGAAATTATCAAGGCCTGTGTGGTGGAGTTGGCCTTGTATGCAGTGGCGGCTGGTGGAGTTTTCTCCGGGGGGGTGGGGGGCTATAACTCCAAAATAGACATATACTGTACTAATACCTGTATAGGCAAGTGCTGTTGCTGCCATTACTCCACCTAAGATAGATTGGAGAATAGCTAAATGGATGACTATTATAATGAAAATACTGCACATAATTTTTACATTTCTCAGTCACTTTATGTCCCCACGATTTCCATCCACATGTCCGGCTTCTTTTGTTCATGTATACTGCTGTACCAACAAGAACCCAAATCCCAACTCACTATAGTTTTCCTCCTGAAGAATAGGAGATGCTATTGGGAAAATAATACAGAATTGTTCCATAGTAGGAATGGCGCCAAAAGAAAAGATGTACAGAGTAGTTCATTTTTTAAATAGAATACAGAAGTAGCAACACAGTTTCAGCTTCTCAGCTTTACCTTTACATTACATTCAAACAGTGGGTGAATTCTTGTAAAAATAAATTGGCTTAAGGGCTTTGATTTATGAAAATAATCAACTTTGATCAGTACATCAACATAAAAAATAATACAGGCAGTCCTCGAGTTACGACGCCCCTGACTTACGGCATTTCGGACTTACGAACGGCACCCGGTGAAGTCATCATGCCTCCATTGAGCAGTATTTTTCAGTATTTTCTGTGTTTTTTTTTGCTAGCTAACTGCTTGAAAATACATTTTAAAGGTACATAATGTACGCTGGTGTTGTGTTACGTTGAAAAAACGTGTTTAAAACGCCGTTTACGTGCGCAGTTTGACTTACGGCCAAAAATCCGGACTTACTAACGCCACGTGCTACGGGTCCCGACTTACGTCAAAATCGCGTTACAAACAGTCCTTAGGTACGGATCTCATTCGTAACTCAAGGGCTGCCTGTATCTTCAAAGTAAAAAGTAAAATGATGTAAGAGGTCCAGTGTTTTTCTCATACAACTCTTAGACACCAGATGGCACCAACAGGCTCACACCATTCTCCTAATGAGTTGTAGGAGTTTAAATAGCAGTTGATGACTTCAAACCAACACTGGTGCGTTGTCTGCCTACCGGTAGTTGTGTTTCTGGACACTTCACCATTCCTAGTGTTGTGTAAAGACTAAAACCTTATCTCACGTGCCCCATCTTGTCTCCAGCAAACTGGTTGGTCCACTCAAGGTCTTTACTGCTTAGTGGGGGAACAGTTT
Organism: Hypsolebias antenori; assembly: GCA_031762315.1. Classification (NCBI taxonomy): domain Eukaryota; kingdom Metazoa; phylum Chordata; class Actinopteri; order Cyprinodontiformes; family Rivulidae; genus Hypsolebias; species Hypsolebias antenori. Next base: position 15,364,573 of record JARVGS010000548.1, on the reverse strand, counting down.
GCTGGAATTCCTCTGACTGATGTGACCCTCCGGATAGAGGGTGAAATGTTTCTATAAAAAAAAGAAACTATCTAGATGACCTGACTGAGAATTATTGGATTTGATACCTGGATTATTGAGCATGAACTTTCTTGCCTTATCTCACGTGTTTCGGCACTGATTCCTGCGTTCCTCCTGTGCCTTGGACCTCATTGTGAAAACCTGTTAGTGATTCCTCCGGCTGTTCCTTGTCTTCCACCCACCGATCCATGCAACATTTCTGGGACTTCCTCATTTGTGACCACGGGAACTATTGGACCCTGACCCATGCAGTAACCTTCTCTGATTGTAAGACAAACGTCTTGAATCAGACTCAAGTATCCACACCATCATCTTAACTATTGTCTCCAGGTTTCCAGTCCCTCCCAGCCAAGCTGCAGCTCTACTGTTGATTTCACATCTTGTAAATAAACACCGTCAACTTTTTCTAGTCTTGGAGTTGCTCTTTTGGTCACATATCTGGATATTAAGTAAATTGTTACAAATACACTTCCTGGCCAAACAAAAGTCGCTACCTGGATTTAACTAAGCAAATAGGCACGAGTTTCCTATTGTATAATTACTGCATGGGCGATCATCTTTCAGCTGGCAACAAGTTATTTAACCCCAACCTGTGCAATGAGTTGCTTCTCAACAACCATATTGAAAGACACATTGCGCGGTTGTGGAAAAGAGGTCAGTCTGTTTGACAAGGGTCAAATCATTGACATGCATCAAGCAGAGAAAACATCTAAGGAGATTGCAGAATCTACTAAAAATGGGTGAAGACCTGTCCAACGCTGCGCATTATTAAAAACTGGAAGGATAGTGGGGACCCATCGTCTTCCAGGAAGAAATGTGGCCAGAAAAAAAATCCTGAATGATCATGATCGGTCATCACTTAAACATTTGGTGAAATCAAATGGAAGCACTCAGAGCTATAGTTAATAGTGAAAGTAAGAGCATTTCCACATGTACAATGTGAAGGGAACTCAAGGGATTGTGAATGAACAGTTGTGTAGCCTAAATAAAACCACTAATCAGTGAGGCTAACTGGAAAAAAGGGCTTCAATTTGCTAGGGAGCATAAAGATTGGACTCTGGAGCAATGAAAGAAGGTCATGTGGTCTGATGTGTCCAGACTGACCCTGTTCCAGAGTGATGGGTGCATCAGGGTAAGAATAGAGATGGGTGAAGTGATGCACCTATCATGTCTAGTGCCTAGTCATCAATGTACGAAGATCTTGGTGAAAAGTGAATGCAACACTGGTTGGAAATAGATCTTGTGACATTGCAGAAGCTTATCAAAACAATGCCACAGCAAATGCATGCTGTAATCAAAGCTAAAGGCGGTCCACTGAAATATTATTGTGTGACCATTTTTTTTTTGGTGGCGACTATTTATTTTGGCCATGCAGTGTATTAGTTAATTAAATAAAACACCAAATTATTTTCTCAGTATCGCTAACATCATCTGATTTATAATTATTTTTTGGTCTTTTTGATGTTTAGTCATCTTGACTGGGGCAACACCAAAAAGCTAATCAGTTGTAAAAGTACATCCATTGATAGCTTTCTGAGAATTTAGTTAAAATTTGTCTTGCGTATATAATATATTTTGCAGGCAGACACAAATATTATCATCTGCCTTTTTATCTTTTGGCTGTAGGCAACAATGATTGTTGCACACTGATGTCAAAGCTCTAGATTTACGTTTGCTTGGCAGAAACAATCTCTGGATGTGCAGTTGATGCTTCCCATGCTTCATACTGAACCTTTGATCATTTGATAATTGATTTGTGAAAGGCATGGCAGCGCTAACAGTCTGAGTCAGATGAAAAGTATGCACACTCGCTGTAAAACTTCCAGAAATTTAACAGTTTAGATTAAAATCAAGTGAAAATCATAGTCCACAATGTTTATAAAAAAAAGACAATCCCACCCCTCCTGATCTGTTTCTGGTTGCTATATACACAGTCTGATGCATTCAGAATTTAGACGTAAAACCTAGTTTTTTATTTTTTTTATTTTTTTTTATTTATTTTATTTAAAGCAAACAATCCCGTTTCCATGACGGTGGCAGCAAAATTGCCCCCAAATTCAACTTTCACATTCTGACTGACATCCCTATTTTCTGGTCCAAACCTAATATTATCCCATTCTTATTTATTTATTTGTATACATAAAGGGTATTATTTTGGGTGGCAGTGATGCGTCATCTATTGAAGAGTGAAAAGGGACCAAAGGGCTGGGGAAAGCACCAACAGTCTAGTTTAGTGGCCTCCTGTGGCCTTTAAAAATCCCCGCCTGCAGACGCCCTCCCTGCATGTCCATTCAGTGTCTGAGAGATGGTTTGATAATTTCTTTGTTTATGTTGTGTATGTTTTCTAAAAAAAAAAAAAAAAAAAAAAAAAAAAAAAAAAAAAAAAAAAAAAACACTTTGTTGTGAACCTGTATTGTTAGATGCACATTATAAATACATTTGACATGTCTGAGTTGTGTTTACACACGTACACACTTTCACAGTACAGTCGAACCATGAACAGCAAACTGTTCACACAGAAAGGTTTCCATTCACTAGTCCTTGTTAAAATGCAAATTATGCATTTTTCTTTGATGTTGTACATGAGGTTGAATTGATTAGAAAGTAATACAGTCAGCTGGATAAACAGAAAAAAGTGACCCCCCCCCCCCCCCCCCCCCCTTGTAAAACTTGTGGAAACTTATTGTTGGATCCTGAAAAAGTGTTTGACATTACTCAGGCTTAAATTTCCAGAAAGGCTGTGTCATTTAGTTATTTTTTTATGGTGTTCACTTTACTTTATTTATATAATGATTTCATGTTATTAAAATATTCATAAGCAACATTTGTTAAGATTTTTCAAGCCAAAAACCTAATGAACGTCAGGTCACAGTAAAAATTAATTCAAGGGTTGTCCATCAAAGTTGTGAGAACAAGCACACAAATGTAAACCTTTAGGGCAGCGGTTCTCAAACATTTTGGGTGCAGGGACCCTTTACAGGGGGGAGAAAAGTTTTCAGGGACCCCCTCAAAACCCTCATGTTTATTAACAATTTTTCTTCAGTTTGTTTCTTTAATGCAATGGAAATATTTGTGTAACATAAATACCTGTTATTTAATAGTGTCAATACAATTTTTATACTTTTAAATGAGATATTTTTCATTCAAGGCACACTTAAATAAAATTTTAATATCAACTTCCAAAAATTACAGTTTTGAGAAAATTAACAGAATCAAAAAGCACTTTAAAACTTTACCTATTCACATAATGAACATAATTGATGTTCAGCAGAGAAAAGGCCATGGAGGGTTAGAGTCGCACTGGGATGCTCAGGGGTCAGCATGCGTTTATATTCAAATCTATCCCAAGCCTCCTTCAGGCTTCCCCAGAGAACAGTTTAGCAAGGAAAGGCAAAACTATGCCACCCGATGTAGTTCAGTGACCTCCGACCTTTGTGACATCCTCTTATATCTTTCAAGGCGTGATCTGTTTCACCACAGAAGGAAGTCCTAGTTTAGGTTCTTTTATTGTGTTGATAAATGCTTACACTTTTCTTTTACGTTTGATAAAAACAAAACTTATCAGTGGAACCAAGATTGTTTTATTTGATTGTGACATGTTTAAAACATTAATTATGTTTATTATCATTTGCAATTACAAAGTATTGACGTGAAATCGTGAAATGTTGAATGTTTTAACTAATTTTCTCTGCTTTCTTCAACACCACCCCCCCACACACACAAACACACACACACACATTACGTGACAACACTCTGTGTAAAATTCTGGAGCAGAAGAAGCTTCGCGCATCAGAAGGGAGTCTAAAGAATTTAAAACTTCCCAAAACATTTTCTTGGAGCTAAGTCACAAAAGGCAGATACATTTTTTTTTTGTTAAAGCCAAGAGGCAATTTACAGAAGATTAAACCTATTATGACTTTGGTCGTGTGGATTTATGTGTGCAAGTGCGAGATTCTAATGAATCTGTCTTAAATTGTAAACTGTCCAGGCAGCCTTCCCTGATTGGAGGAAAGAAACAGAGGAGCTGAATGAGGACTGGCTTACTGACAGAGTGAGCTGTGGAAGTGACGATGGCTTCCATCCATTTTGTGCATCCCAACCAGACACACCTAACCCATTGTGCCACATCAACCATTCGTTCAATTGTAAATAGCTTTGAGAGGAGTTTACAGTGGTGAGCTGCCATTTATTTTAAGATATTTTTCTCCAGTTTTTGTCAGACTATGTAGGTAAGAGAGATGCATTTTTAAATGTATTTTTGTTGAGTAAGAGAAATAATAATGAGATAATTTATGTTTTGTCATTTTTCCTGGGCTCACCCTGAAGTCGGTAAAACTCCATTTTGTAAATGACTTTTTCTACAAAATACAATCCCGTCTCTGTGGCTGCATGAGCTGTGCAGAAGTTGGAATCACCATTTATGCTACAGCATGTCCTGGCTTCTAGACGGGGCATAGCAAAATCTTTTGTCACTGCAGGACTTGTTTCATGACTTTGAGATAAGCCTGGGACTGCTGATCGCCCACCGACTCTTATCAGCTGCCTATCTGCCGACCTCGTCACCTTGGACAAGTGATTGACACAACCATGGATCCATGAGCTGTAACCTGTGTTCTGCGTGGAGTCTTGTAGATTTTTTAAAATTGGTCTTCATTTTTTATTATTTTTGTGTAACTATTATTGTAATAAAATTTCTAAGCAACTCGATCGCCTCATTTGGGTTAGATATTTGTTTGTTATAGTAAAGACAAGTCCAGTCAGGTCACCTGGACAGTTTGTTTGTTGAGATGTTTTGTCCTTCATCCGAAGGACTTCATCAGTCCAGGAGCCACAACAAACTCCGTCCCACAAGCAGCAAACGCACATAGTGAACCAACAAATTTGATGGTGATAAGTTGGTTTCTGGGGCCCACTCTCTCCCCCGTTGACTCCTCTGAGACACCCATAGCTAAAGTGGTTCAAAACATCATGTGTAATAATCCAGGTAGAAAATTCAACAAAGTTCAGTCAGGTCATCTGGACATAATTTTATTTTTTATGAGACATTTCCTTGTTAATCCAAAGGACTTCATCAATGAAGCCCCAAAAAACTTGATTAAGTCCTTCGGATGAAGAACAAAACCATCCATCCATCCATCCATCCATCCATCCATCCATCCATTACCTTCCACTTGGTCCGAAGTCATGTTGCAGGGGCAGCAGCTTGAGCAGGGAGGACTAGACATCTCTTTCCACAGCCACCTCTTCCAGCTCTTCTGGGAGGATTTCAAGGTGTTTCCAAGCCAACTGAGAGACAGTCTCTCCAGCGTGTCCTGGGTCTTCCCCGGGGTCTCCTCTCAATCAGACATGCCTGAAGCACCTCCCGATGGAGGTGCCTTACCAGAGACTCGAACCACCTCAACTGGCTCCTGTCAATGTGAAGGAGCAACAGTTCTACTGCGAGTCACTCCCAGATTACTGAACTTTTCACCCTATCTCTAAGAGAGAGTCCAACTACCATGCAGAGGAAACTCATTGCAACCACCTGTATCTGTGCTCTCATTCTTTTGGTCACTACCCAGCGTTCGTGACCATAGATGAGGATAGGAACTGGCTGGTAAACAGAGAGCTTTGCCTCACAGCTCAGCTCCCTCTTCACCACAATGGACCGGCACAGAGTTCACAATACTGCAGACGCTGCACCAATCCATCTGTCAATCTCACGGTCATGAACAAAACCACAAGATACTTGAACTCCTCCACTTGAGGAACCTCACCCTGGACCTGAAGAGCGCAAGCCAACCTTTTCTGACTCAGGACCATGGCCTTAGATTTGGAGTTGCTGATTCTCATCCCAGTCACTTCACACTTCACTGGAAGGACAAAATGGCTCAACAAAAATAGAATAAACCATCCAGATGACCTGACTGAACTTTGCTGGATTTTTCACCTGGATTATTGAACATGAACTTTGATGTTTTGAACCAATTTGGCTATGGCTGCCTCAGACGAGTCGGCAAGGGAGAGAGCGGGCCCAAGAAACCATCTTATCACCACTATGGGAGTGTCCTGCTTGTAGGATTCAGTTCGTTTGTGGCTCCTCAAACTGATGAAGTCCTTTGGATGAAGGACAAAACATCTCAACAACAAACAAAAAAAAAGAAACCATCAAAATGACTTGAATGAACTTTGGTGGATTTTTTAAAACCTGGATTATTGAGCATGAACTTTGATGTTATGGTAAAGACTTTCCAGTAATTAATTACTTCTCTGTAGTTCAGATTATTAAAAGGTGAATAAATGGATCGACCAGTTATTTGTCAGTAAACTGGCATCATGCCCCAATTTTAACAAGAGCATATGTAAGTACAGTATAAGGTAAGGAAAAAGCACCACCCTCTTTTCTTATTTACTCACATCTACAAGTGAAAATTAAACTTTTTACTTTACAAAAATTAAAGGTCAGTGAAGAATGTGAGTATATTGTTGCAGTGATACTTTCTAGCCATTATACAGGGAGCGGCCCCAACCAGGTATGTTGACGGACCAGCTGTGTGTCATTCAGTCATGGGTCATGACTTTTACTTTATGTCATCGACTGCCCTGTTCTCACTGAAAGAGCCTTTGTGCATGTAGGTTATGTGGCATCTAACACACAGGATAGGAGGTCTGTGATACCTCATATGATGCCTCTAAGGTTCAGCAGTATTCTACCTATTTTCCCGATATTTCATTTAGGATGTTTAAAAAAAAAAAAAAGTTATTAAAAGAAATTCCGCCACCATTCATCCCTGCAGAAAATCTGCAGGGATTTCTGGGATGAGCTCTGAAGCTTTTCTCTGTTGTGACTGTCCATAACATCCTACGTCAGTGAGATGTTATAAGTTTTCGGGCTTGCACACAGTTTTAAAAGTGGCACCTGAAGTGAAACCCATGGCTGCTTTGCACCTCTACAGAAAAGAGACCAGGCCCAGTTAATGGCAGAGGAATGGAAAGTATTAATGTCTGACAGGAAACTGATGCAAATTGACGTTTCTTCACTGTTTTGGAACGTCACCGAGGTTTGATGTGATAAACTTCACAAAACAACATATTTTCGTGTCAAAAGTCTCTGCTTTGATGCTATAACAACTCCAACAGACACTCACTGACCAGCTGTCTTTTACAGCCAAACATACTGTCCACTGACCAGCTGCGTTTTAATAGATGGAGATTAGGAGTATTATAGATGAAAGAGCTGTTGGTATGTTTTCCATTCACACTCTCAGCCTGTTCCAGGATCTGAACTGATGACGACCTTACAGTTAACAGGTCTATCTCTAAACTTCACACCACTGCTACCATGTTTGGGTCAGTCCACAACAGTAAAACCAGATGACTTCACTCCCAAGTTCTGCAGTAACATCTGCACACTTCTGGTTCGCATCCCGTCACAAATAAGTTGTTCAGATATTTCTGAATCCTTGACAAGTGTGATTACTCTTTCCATTTAAATTATAGTTGAGCCGTTTGTTTAAGAAATGTGCTCCTAACGCTGTAAAGTGTGAACTTTTGATTTGATAGTATTTATTGACTGTGGTTAAACACCTGTGGGAGCTTTTGTTACATCTGGTCACATCCTCTGGTGTCTGTGTCCCGCTCAGGAGTCCACACAGCATATTTAACATCACACCTACAAAATGAGGCCCTAAGAGACAGAAACATATGAAACACATACGAAGATTTCACTTTGCCCTGTCCTCTAATAAAGCAAGCTCACGATCTGGGCTTCAAAACTGCGAAGAGAAAAAACGGAACCTCTCAAGGGTCAGTTAAGGAAGTCCAGTCTAATATACTTTGAAGTTTTACCCTAATAACCAATCAGAGAATAAAATGTTAGCTGTTTGTTTGTAATCCACAATGGACCACAACTCCGGAGGTTGTGTGAATAATCAGGCTTGTCCTTAGCCTGCTCACATTACTTGTTTTATATGAACCGACAGTTTTGGCACCATTAACATTCATTTATCTTGGCTTTAAACCAAATCTAACTCAAAACTATTGCACTAAGTGATTCAGTTTGGTATAATGTTTAAAAAAATGAATAAAATTTTCCAAACTATATATGTTGGATTTTAGAAATTCTATTGCCACTGCAAAAAAAAAAAAAAAAAGAGATTTAGTACTTCCGTGATTTTTTTTTTTTGCTTTCTGAAAGCGACTCCATGATGGAAAACTTTCTAAAACATCCAAGAAAAGAAAAAAAAAGATCTTCTCTGTCACCTGAAAGTTTCAGATGTGTGAGAAAACCTTTACAGACGACACAGCATATGGAGAATTTAACGATACACTGAGAATAATGGTAAACAGCGAGGAAGATGAGAGAAAGCAGAGCCCGTGTTTGGTCTCGGACCTTGGTGGCGAGTTATGATGTGTGTTTGAGAAATGTTGGCAGATTAGCCTGAACTCTGCTGTTGGTGGTTCCGTTGCTCTTAAAAGCTCTGGGTTTTTAATATCCAAAGGTGCGCTAAAGCCTAAAGTAAATTTTGGAGCATTCTAAAATTAAGGTTTAATGAAAAAGGGTTAAAGCATGGATAAATTCATGTGGTTTGAGTTGTTTTACCAAAAAAAAAAAACTTTTCAAGGACACAAATGAGAGAATTTCCAAGATTTCTGCAATATTTCCACGTCCTACTCACCAAATCAAACCAAATAAATAAATAAACATATTTTGTTGTGTTTTTTTGGGGGGCTCTAAAATGGCTGTTTGAAATCTCTGAGATTCAGACAATGGAAGTATTGGTATCGGTTATCGGACAAATAAGTTTTAACACATCGGCATATCAGATATCAGCTAAAAAAAAATCCAATATTGTGCATCCCAAGGTACAACTGTAAGAACAAGTGTCACGCAGATGAAATGCAAGTGAGCAGAGGGTTTTTATGACAAATTAAAAATTTTGAGCAGGTCTTTAAGAATAGTTAAATAATTTCACAAAATAGAAGCAGTGCTTATCTATATTTAGATTTGAACTAAATTATTCAATTACCTTGTCAGGATGATTTATATTTATTCTTTTAGCATATGACAACAGGTAAATGTTGTGCATGTAAGGTACTTTTGTACAAACGCTGACATTTTCCCCCTATCTACTTACAGATATAGCTTTTTCTGCTGTGGAATTGAAATACATTTTTCTGCATGGTCTTCGTCAATTTGACCTGCTACCAAATGAAGATGCCAAAAAGGGGGCTGAAAATGATGTAATACTTCAACTTGGATTATGTTTAATGTGATTATGTTTAATGTCAAATTTATTCATCATATTTACTCTAACACCATGACAAAACTTGAACTGTGCAAATTTGTAAATTTTCGCAAATCTAAACTCAACGGCATGCGTGACATCACAATGTGCTGGTGCTGCAGGCATCCTTCTCACTGGATTGATACAAAGTACTGTACACACGCACACAGGCTGATATCAATACCATGCAGATAATATTGTGCATCTGTATTGACACCTTAAACTTCCTTCATTGTTTTTGTGTTTTATGAAAAAAAAAAATACTAAGTGTGTTAGTTTGGCTGTTTATTTGTATAAACATTTGTCTCAACTTAAGTGTATTGAGATATAATTTAGATATAATTTTAATGCCTTTTGTTTTGTTAATTTTTAACGTACAGCATTGGGTGCAACTGTAATCTCAGGGTACCCAGTTGGTAACGAGACCCGGAACAACAAAAGACTTGAATAGAAATGGTAATAGTGTTTATTATTTACATATGTACAGGTGGTCAACTGGAACTCCTGAAAGAGGAAGTAGAAGGTCAGGAGGGCTTGGCAATGAGGCAACAGAGAATATTGACGTTTTGTTTGTTTGTCCTTACAGATGGATTTTGTGGGCAAGCGTCATGGAAAATCCAAAGGTTACAGTGGGGGTAATCCAGGCGGCAAAAACAAGGCAGGCAAGTGGCTGGAGGGCAAGACTCGAGGTCTTTGCACTTTGATAACAGTTTGTTTTAAAATGTGCTCTGCAAATAAAATTGACTTGAGGTACGAGGAGCAGGACCCAAGTGAACCAGGGCAGGACCAAAAACCGACAGGAGAACTGCAGGCACACAAAGACAAGGTAAGCACTTCAATCATTAAATCACAATACAGTACTGGCCAGAAGCATAAATACCAGAAGTGGAATCAATGCTCCAGCAAAGAGTAGGACTTGACTGCAACCTTATGTGGTGGTGGAGCTCGTCAGGTGGATGGCCGTCAGCTGGGGATAATTGGCGGCCATCTTGGAGCTGCAGCAAGTGCTACTCTTACAGCAGCTTTTGTTGTTGGACAAATAT
>JARVGS010000548.1:15334272-15344359 GCA_031762315.1 Hypsolebias antenori | reverse complement strand
ATTATTCAAAGTGTCATGAAGTGTCCTCATAATGACTTTGATAAGAGTCTTTGATTATCAAAATATTGAAAATAATATTGATAATAAAGTAAAAGAAGATTGTTATTCTGATTATTTGACTTAGACAAAATTAAAGAGTCTCTTGATGAGAAAATGGTAAATGGTAAATGGAGCTTACTTATATAGCACCTTCCAGCCCCCTATGAGGGGCCCCAAGGCGCGTTACAGCACGAGCCATCCACGCATTCACACACACATTCATGAAAAATTGTGTCCTGGATTCAAATTAACTGGATAACAGTTTCTGTCCATTCTGAAGGTCTTCAGAGACAAGATTGATGGAGGAGGTATATCACTACAAGATGAACAAACAAACAAATAAATACATAAAAAGTAATATAAATAAATAACAAAAAAATAATTGAATGAATAAATAAATATAAACAAACAAAATAAATTAATACATGAATAAACAAATAAATGCATAAATATAAATACATACAAAATTAATATAAATATAATCACAACTAAATACAAATAAATAAATAAACATAAACAAATAAAAATAAACTATAAATAAACAAATAAATTTAGATAAAACAAATACATACATAAATAAATTAAATTTAAATAAATACACAAGTAAATTAACGAATAAATAAATATAAACAAGTAAATACTAAATAAATAAACAAATAAATAAATGAAGCACATTGGGTATACAGGTACTTTGGTAAAAAAGGCTTTGTGCACAACTGAAATATATAATACACTTTCACTAGCTCCATTAAAATCAAGTAACACATGGTCCCAAATCAAACAAACTAGTACAGAAACGAAACCTGTATACACAAAGTGGAGTGCAAGGTTTAAACTAAATATCAAGAGTGGGGATACAAGTTATTCATTGGTGGATGAAACTGACAGGTGACACTGAACATCATTGTTTTTGGCAAACAATAAAACAATGGAAAAATGTCTGCAGGTTTACAGTTAATTTCCCTTTCAGTACCACACATTAATCAGAAACTCTATCGCCATCCTTGTAAAAGTAGAAAACAAATGTGTGTTTTTTTTATAACACAATGAAGATTGCTGTTTATGTGAAGCATCACATATACCGCAATATGGCAGCATGCACAATCATTTATTAATAAGCACAAAATTGTTCCAGTATGTTTAATGAGTGGATAATTTAAGTGAACAAACAGGTTATTTGATGTAAATCTTTCTGACAAATGAGAATGTTTTATGAAACTAAAACCACTAAAAATCACTAAAAAAGTACATTTACACTTTTAGTTTTCCTATAGCTATAATTTTATATCAGGCTTGTAAATGTGTCTAATTAATTCATAGATTGAAATATTTATTTGTATGGGGTAAATATCTTGTGTGGTACAACATTAATAATTTGCATTTATGCAGTTTGATGATTACAACTGTGGTTTTGATTATTATGTGTGTATTTCCAGGTGAACACAAGTTATTATTTCGTTTAGTGTTCATTTGATCTGTTAACAGCAGACATCAGGTCTGTGGAAACTCATTTCCCCTGGCTGTCTCACAAGACAAAAGACAGACAGACACACACACATACACACACCCCTCTATGTGGACTTGCAGACATGTTTCTCATTAACTTCCATTCGCCAGGTCGGGTATTAAGTTGTTCAAAGATGAGAGCCTTAAATCACACAGAATTACCCACAACCTCCAGGACCGAATCAGCTGAGCAGTCTGCTCCCTGTCTGAGGTCAGTCAGGTTGAAGGCTGCTGTGGGAGCAGGGATGCAAAGTTTAGTTCAAAAGTTTTGATGGAGGTGAAAGAGAAGATACAGGAGATGTTTTATTTATTTTAATGAGCAGTGTTTATTAAAGACTTTATTCACAGCTGGAAGAGGTGGCTGTGGAAAGAGATGTCTGGTCCTCCCTGCTCAAGCTGCTGCCCCCACGACCCGACTTCAGAACAAGCGGAAGATGATGGATGGATGGATGGATGGATGGATGGATGGATGGATGGATATACAGCAACTCCAGCAGAAGAGTAAAACCTCTACGCATCAAAAACAAACAGCTGTTACGTTTGAAACAAAAGCCACAGTCTGGATATAACTGCACTGTATTAAGTGTTTCTTTAACTATTCATGTTTATTAAGTTGTTGTTGTTGTTGTTGTTGTTGTTGCTGTTGCTGTTGCTGTTGCTGTTGCTGCTGCTGCTGCTGCTGCTGCTGCTGAATACAAAATTAGTTTTAATTTTATGTCTTGCAGAAATTAAACATAAGTGTATAATTCTAAATCACAATATTTACTGTTTTAATTTATTGAGAAATATAGCACTGCCACTTTTTGATGTGTACTGATTAAAACCTTATAGGGCAAATATAATAAATAAATAAATAAATAAATAAATACACAAAACACAAACAAAGAAAACTTATTAGACAGCGAGCTGAATTGAAAGGACAAAAATTAGACCAAAGGGTTTGTGAAAACCTGGGACTGCACACACTGAAGGAGTGAGGACTAACACAGAGCAGGTGTGCTGATTACTAATTAAAAACAGGTATGTGTGAGGGGTGGGGGGGGGCGGGGGGAGAAAATTGATCAACAGAACAAACCCAGAATGAGGACTTGAATTTAGGCAAAAGAACGGAATAATCAAAATAACGTAGCCAAACTTTTCACTTAACCCAAAGTAAAACAACAAAACTGAAAGCAGCGCAAGAATATTACAAAAGAAGAGAAATAATATATATTTAAAAAAAATACATTAACTCAGGACAGTAAAACAGAAAACTCATATTTGAAGCCCCTTCAGAAAGTTTTTGACTTCTGGAAAAATTATTGTCCGAAGAAGAAAAGGTGAGCGCTATCATGAGTCTTGTTGTCAACCTGAGTCCGTTCATGTGTGGGGTTGCTGCTCATCCAGGGGAGTGGTTTCGCTCAAAGATTTTGCCTAAGAACACCACCATGAATAAAGAACGGTATCAAAACCACCCGCTTCGAACGTTATCAACCATAAAATGGCCATCATTAGTTATTATCATCCCTATATGTAGCGGTCAGACTGCCCCTCCTGTACCTCCTAGTAGGTTTAAAGGTACATTGTTAGCGTTGGTAGCGATGATAATAGACTCTGTTCTCAGCTACATGTTTAGGTTTACAGTAAAGTGTCTGGTATTATGTTTAGGGTCTTGCTTAGGTTTAGGCACAAGGGTAAGGGGGTTAAGTTTAGGGTTGGTCCTCTGGGTCAGACGCTGCCTATTATCAGCGATAATAACGATAATAACGATAATAACGTACCTTTAAACCAACTAGGAGGTACATGGGACAGTTTCACCGTTACATATGGGGATGATAACAACTAATAACGGCCAGTTAATGGACTGATAACATCCGAAGCCGCTCATCAAAACCTCCTCCAGGAGCAACTTCTCCCAACAATCCAGGAGCAGTTTGGAGTTGAACTGTTTTTTCCCAGCATGATGGAGCACCATGTCACACGGCAAAAGTGATAACCAAGTGGCCCGGTGAGCAAAACACTGACATTTTGGGTCCATAGCCAGGAAACTGAATCTTGAGAACCTGTGGTCAGTCCTCAAAAACAGGGTGGACCAACAAAAACCCAGAAGCTCTGATCAACTCCAACCAATGACTAGACAAGAATGGGTTGCCATCACAAGTTTTGTCAAGAAGCTGATATCCAGCATGTTGAGGCAAACACTAAATATTGTCTTTGCATAAACTGGATATATTTGTCAATAAAAAAATTTAAGAGATAAATGGAATGCTTATAATGTTACTTTCTTTTACTGAGGCTGCAAACTTTGTGAAAACCAACATTTGTGCCATTCTCAAATCTTTTGGCCACAACTGTACATAGTAAATGTAGTCTCAAAGGACGATCAAATTTATTCTGTTCATTTACGGAAAATGTCAGAAAGAATGATTATGTGCTATGTTTTCATGTACAGTTCAATTAATTTAAAAAAGAAAAAGATTTTAAATGTTCAACATCCACATTCAGAATACAAGTTAAAGGGATATTAAATCTATGCTGTGTTTAACCGAAGGAGACACTACATGGCTGCAAGAAACTGAGCAGTGGTTGTTAATTGTAAATATGGGTAGTCAACTTTATTTATAGAGCACAGTTTATTTTACTTATTTAATATAAGTAATATAAGTATGCATCAAATATCCTCTTCTGTCTCATTAAACTGTGTGTTCATACTGCCCAATTGTGTCAACGGGTGCTGCTTCATCTGTTGAAATCTCCTCACTGATCATTGCTGTTATTGTTTTTGGTCAGAGTATGTCTGATTCACATTTTCATATCCCAGGGGCAACATTTCATTAGTCACAACTGGCTCGTAACGCGTAAATTAGCTGTATTTTTATTTTTTAAGGAAAACATTTCATTTTCTGATCTAAGACCTCTTTGTGTTTGGTTTCAAAACTCAAACTCCCTCAACGACCAGGATCAGAGTGATGTGTCATTAAAAATATTGGTTATTAAATATTCTGGTCTTCCATCCAGCCTGGCTCTCAGCTGAGTAAGCAGTGAAGAAATCCCATAATCATTTCTGAATGTGCCCAAAAGGTCCAAACATGCAGCTCTGACCCCATAAAACACTTGGTCTATGTCCAAATTACGTCTCCTGTTCCTCTCTGCTTCCACGCCGAGGTCAGAGGAGAGAGCACCGTGAAATTAATCCACTCTACATGGTTCCACTTTATCACAGCTGACAGCTTCATGAAGCAACATGGGCTGCCTGGTGCCGCCAACGAGTGATGAATCCAAACTGAAAACATCCCTGAAACCTCAGGTGCTAAAATTTCAAACTGGACTTTCCACGTGCGTTTCCTCTTTACCTCTTAACTGTGGAAATAATTGACCAGATTTCAGTTTGGAGTTGGGAAATGTTAAGTGACAGTCCTGCTCAATTATTCATGCAGCCTTCAAGATGTTTTTCCACTCAAACCAAGGTTGTACAAAGTTTAAGCTTTCCGTTTGGACCGGTGTTATCTCAACAAACCTGGTACAGGAATCTAAAAAAGTTAAGTCTGGTCCTCTGGACGTTCAAAAAACAGGACGGTGCAGGAATCACTGGTACAGGAATTTTCTGGTCCAGTGTTTTTTATTTTTATTTTTCTCAATTCAAAGAAAAGTTATAGGGCTTATGAGGTGTGGTCTCATCAGCTTTTATTACAATCATGGTAACTCTCCATGACAGTTCACGAGGAGATTCAGTTATTCAGCTCCACAGGTCTTCACATCTCCTTTATGTCACAGATCTCTGAGCGAACGCGCTGCAGGGAAGCAAATGTTCAGGGAAAACATCTTCCACCCGTTTAAAAACATGTGCCCAGGATTTAGAGGGAATGAAGAGTTACAGATTCACACTGAACAAGTTCATGGCCAAGAATTCCAGTAATATCTAAATCTTGCAGGAAACGTTTTGCAACCTCAATAATTTAATGAGGTGCAATTCACAGTTTTACAACATAAATAAAGATTACATTTAGATTTTTTTTTTCCACTTTGTAGCAAATCTTCAGCCAAGGATATTTAAAGCCTTTCAAAAGGTCTGTTTAAGAACATTATTCTGACTGTTTCACTATTTTTCAGTGGAATCTCTCACAGACTGGTGAACCTCTGCCCGTCTTTACTTCTGAGGGATTCAGCCTCTCTATAATACACTTTTTATACAAAGTCCTCTTCCTTACCTAATGCTAATTGACCTAAAGTGCAAAATGTTACTTATTCGTCCAACAATTTGTAGTCAGGTCATCTGGATGGTTTCTTTCTTTCTTTATTTTTTTTAAGACGTTTCAACTTTCATCCAAAGAACTTCATCAGTCCGAGGAGCCACAACAGACTTAGTCCCACAAGCAGCACACTCACATGGTGGATCAACCAGTTTGATGGTGATAAAATGATTGTTGGATTTTTATTTATTTATTTATTTATTTTTTACCAGGATTATTGAGCATGAACTTTGATGTTTTGAATGACTTTGGCCATGGTTGCCTCCGAGGAGTCGATGGGGGGTAAGGACGGGCCCCTGAAATAGCTTTAACTTTGTAAGTTTGATAAATATTGAGCTAAAAATTGATATCGCAGTTGCAGAGAATCATTCACAACACATACTCTGAGCTTAAGATCAAGTAATATCACATAAGCTTACGTATAATTGTGTTATTTTCAAGGTTTTACCTAAATGCCTACATCTTTGTCTCATTCCCGATCCCAATTTAAACTAACTTCAAGGCCTTGTATTTTTTTTTCAAGCATTTCTCTAAATTGATTTTGATTTATTTAGCCTTACTGGTAAAAGGTCACAAATTACAGCTTTAGATAAAATTTTAAAAACGTAAACTTAAATTCCTTTAGCTACAGGATAAAACACAGAGTAAACAGATGTATAATTTTAAATCCTTTATTGAAAAAACAAATAAGCAGAAACATTAAAATACTGTCTCTTGGTTTACAAGCAGAGAGGAAACAAAATAATTCATCATTTATTTATAGAATATGTGACAGAGCTGCCTCAAAAGGAACTGTAAATTCACATTGTTCTGGGTCCAACAAACTACTTTGGTTAATTTATCCAAGGAGAGAACGACTTTAAGTGTATTTTGTTTTAATCCTGGAAACACAAACTCACTTAATCAGTGTATTTACACCATGGTCAAAGTATTTGTGTATTTATCTGGTACATTTTGGTCACAGTAAATGCTCTCTAGTAAAAACTGTTTCACGTCTGCAAAATTTAAACATTTCCAAGGTGAGATATCATCACTTGAATCTTGTTAATAAAACTTTATAAATCTAAGGAACAAAAAACACGGGTGAAATAAACGTTTAAAGTTTTATTGCCGTGCATTATATTTTTCACGTTATTTGATAATTGTTAAGTTCAACTTGAAAAATAATGAAATAGATGGACACAATATCTGAAAGTCAAAACATTTAATAATAATAATAAAAATATTAGGCATTTGTGATTGCATTTTTATTTTAGTGTATTCAGCTATGAGTTTAAATAAATTAGTATAGTTGCATGAGATTAATGGCTGCTAAAGTCTGTTACATTAATGATAATCACCCAGTCATTATAACAAATACCAGAAAATAAAATGAAATAAAGCTCAACCACTTACTTAAAAATATTTGATAGAAGCCAGACTTAATGTTGTATTTGGGTGTTTGAGTAAAACAATAAAATAAAAAAAGCCTACTGCAAGTGTCCAGATTGAAAGCACATGGTGGTCGCTCGGATCTCAACCGTTTTTATTTGATTATTTTCTGCTCTGTCTCGGCTCAGCGGCTCTGTGACACATCACACATCACCTAAAATAAAACAGTAAAAAAAAGGATTGTTTGGTGGTTTGAGAGCTGAGCTGGATGGTTTCTGGGCTCATGAAACCAATAACAGCTTTGTTTTTCAGCCGCTGCTGCTCGGATTAACAGACTTTCTAAATTATTATTTATTTCACTCTGTCTGACTGTGGTTAAGAAACACGAATTGAAAAATACTCCACATTTGTTTGACATTTTCATGTTGTCACACTTTGATGAGGTTACTGAACAAGACATATGATACTTATCAATGAACAAAATAAAAAAAAAATTGAAAACTGAATGTTTAGTGTTGAGGTTTAATACTGCGTTTTGTGAAACAACCTTCATTTAGTAGCTACTGTACATTTTATAAAAAAAATAATGAGATTAAACATATAAAAATAATAATTAAAAACATTTAAAAGACACATTTGATAATAAAGTGGCACAAATATGTTTATATAAAAGTGGATAATTAAAAATGCTCCCTTTGCCACTGTGAATAGTCCTTTTGTGACAAGAATCATTCAGCTGTTTCAGACAATATTTAGCTTTACATTCCTACTAAGGACAGGTGTTGGTGTAAAAAATTGCATTTTTGATCCCTACGCAGCTCAACCTTGACCTTTTCCGTCTTACAAAACAATACAGTTACCCCGTTTTACAGTAAATCAACCTGCACTTTATGCCCTTTGAGGTAAAGTTGTTTCTTAAAGGGATAATTCAGATCTTTTGAAGTGTAGTTTTAACGGTTTGGTGTAGATCGTTATTTGAACGGCCTTAGTTTAGAGAAATACAGTTTAATTTTGACCATGAGAGATCTGCTCACCTGAGCGAGGCCAAAAACAAAGTGGATTTCTGCCATCTTTAGAAAACTCCAGTCTACAAAACAGGCTCCATACATCTTTACACGACCATCAATCTGAAAATATAGTTATTTTAATGAAATGTTCTGGTTATTTTTAGCACGAATAACGACAGCAGCTGCAGCACTTCGGTGCATCCAGGCCAGGAAATAAATCATAATCTGCTGGTATAACTGTGCAATGTAAAATTAATGGTGATGTAAATGTTTATAAAATAGCATTTGCTTAATTTTTTCTGAAATTTCTGAGACCGAGTTTAGTTTAAACTGGTAGAAAGTGATTTGGATTTATCAGTCTGGTTAAAATAAGGCTTTATGTCTCCAGTCGTCTCCAACAGGTAAGATGTTAATTACTTATCATTGTTCAACAGAACCACACTTCAAAAGAGCTTCACTATAAATTATTAATTATTTACTAACTAAAAAAAAATGTATGCTTTATGTTCTTCTTATGCTCAATCAAAGATATGAATCTAAAACATGCACAAAAAAAGTTGCACTCATGGATGTTTTTCTCCCTGTGTGGCAAATGTCCTTTAAATTAAAAAGTGATTCAATCCCTCGTTCATTCTTGCACAAACAGAACCAAAATACAATTATCTAAATGGCTTTGCCCCCTGTTGTGAATACTGTATACATGAAATCCTTGCTCGGTCCTTTTTACAGTTTACATACATTTCCTCTGTTTTGACCTTAAAGTGATGCCAGAACCGAGTCCTAATTAACAAAAAAAAAAAAAAACTGAAACGCTCCGGCTCGTTCCTGGAGTTTGTCTCATCACCCTCAGTCAAGAAGGAATGCCGCCTTCGCCTCAAATCAACAGAAGCTTTTTTTTTTTTGCATTTATGTTTGGAAAACCCACACCTTAGTCTGCCAAGAAGAAAAGTGGGAGACTTTTATGATGTGGTGATGAAGAATAAGCAGGTGATTTGAGTGACGGACGAGGAAGTGAAAACTTTGGCTGTGCTAAGTGTAAGCGTAAAAAGCGTGCTCGGTGTAAGTCCCAAGGACATGACCACAGAATTTCCTTTGGCGTTTGCAAATTGAACACTTCTTCATTTGACCAACAGATAATATACGAAGCTCACGATGAGGCAAGAATTTTCCCAGAGTCCGCAGCTTGTACTTGAAACTGAACTGACATAAGGTTTGTGTTTTTACAGCTGCGAAGTTAAAAAAAAAGACATAAAAAGTCTTCTAGAAGGCACAGAATCAGAGTTAGTGCATGTACGCCACAAACACACTTCCTGTTTGGTTAGTCTCTCAGCTCATATGTTCAACACGCGTCCCGTTATTCCAAAAGAATTGCATTTGGTGCTTGTATAGGTAGTAGGAGGTGACTGCTTGGATGTTCAGAAAGACCAGCGGTGGTGCTGCGGATGGTTTGGATGAGGCTCTGCTTCTGCAAGCAGTCCATGCTTGTTCGCAAACATCCAACGCAGTGTCACGGAGGCACAGAGGTCTGACCTGGGTTTGCATTTGCAGCTCAGATTTGAAGAATGCTCGACACTCCTTGGGTTTAGTTCTTCTGGTTGTTGCGTCTTTTGGATTTTTTAACCCTGGAGATTCAAACACAAACATGAAAATGTTTTATTCGTGCTCTTTGGGTTGAGCAAATGAACAACTTTTGATGACATTTTGATGCAAATGTTCACTTAATTCAGATGTTTTGAACTTTTTTTTTTTTGTTGTTGAAAGATTTGGTAAATAAATAAAACAATTTTGAAACGTGTGCATGTTTACTTCCCAGTTTAATTGTGATTCAAAATTAGTCCTAAATGCTAGTAACACCAAAGTTACCAAGTTTTTTGGACTGTAAGGCGCATTAAGCGAAACAAAACAGATAAGTCAAACTTTTTTTTTTAAATCATT
>JARVGS010000548.1:15307781-15334172 GCA_031762315.1 Hypsolebias antenori | reverse complement strand
ACGTGTGCATGTTTACTTCCCAGTTTAAGTGTGATTCAAAATTAGTCCTAAATGCTAGTAACACCAAAGTTGCCAAGTTTTTCCAGACTGTAAGGCGCATTAAGCGAAACAAAACAGATAAGTCAAACTTTTTTTCAAATCATTCAAAATAACCACATAAAATTGGTTCAAAGTCATTAAGCACAACTATAATTAATACATAAGGATCACCGGATTATAAGGCTCACGGTTGATTTTTGAGAAAAGTAAAGGATTTTATAGCCCAAACAATACAGTATGTTGTTCTCCCCTAATTCTGTGGTAACCATTCTTTCTATTACAACACTGAATGGTGATATCATAGAACTTGTAGACACATACAAATATCTTGGTATTTGGCTGGATAAATATCTTATTATATTATATATTACATATTTAATTTAAAAATAAGCTCAAATTTACTGTTTTTTTTTTTTTTTTTTTTTTTTAACCACAGCTGGACACAATATATAGATTTGCCTCCACTACCTTAACTAAACTGGACTCCATTTACCATGCTGCTCTGAGGTATTTAACCCTTTAGGACTCACCGTTGTACTTTATATACCCTGGCTATACTTACTTCACTCAATATTCAAAGGATGAAGCACTGGTATATTTTCATATACAAAGCCTTTTTAGGAAACTGACCATCATATAGCTACTCCAAGTTCATTTCACTCCAGAACACACTCAGTCTCGGGACCAGGGCTGTGGTTTAAAGTACCCTCTGTGCACACAGAGTCAGGAAAGATGAGTTTGTCCTATTTCAGCCCATGGTCTTGGACTGATCTGCAGCTGAAGCTGAGGTTGGAGTATGTTATTCCTTTATCTATTGGTAGTTTTAAACAAAAACTGTCTGAGGTTTTAGTCACATCTTACACATGTAACATTTAAGTGTCTTAAACTGTGATGTTTTTAAAAACTTGTATTGTATTTTATGTTTTATTACCGGATGTCTTGTAAATATTTTAATATTACTGTTACTGTTCTTAAAACTGTGGTGCTGTATTTGTAATGACTTGTTTGCATGCATATTGTCCAGGACATCCTTGTAAAAGAGATTAATAATCGCAGTGGATTTCTACCAGGTACAATAAAGGTTTTTAAAAAATATTCAAGCCTGACTGTTTTTGGATAAATCAGTCTTTATAAAAATGTATGTAAAACGAAGAATAAGGAAAACAAAACAAAGAATAGGTAACCCTGATGTTGAGAGGTAAACATAAGTTTTCATTTTTTAAATATTATAGTAGTACATTGATGTGATTTTTTTTTTGTGTGTGTGTAAATAAATAAAACAAAGATATATAATCAGGAAACAAGCTTATCAACATATTTTTGGAGCTCAAACATATTGAAAATATCAAGTTTTGATTAAATGTGTTGTCACGTTTCATTTATAATGCCCACGTTCCCTTTTCTTATTCTAAGACTAAACAAACTGCATGCAACTATTTAGGCTTTCCAGAGACTGTTTGACGGGAGAGCACAATTGTGGTCTACCAGAGTTGACTTTTCACTGGGTTTAATCCGCCAGATCCGTTGCACAAAGTCCAGAAAGCCTTCATCACATGTTTCCCATCACGTTCTGCCTTCTTTGCACTTCATTCTGAGATCCCTTCAGAGTATTTGTGAAAACATGTCAGACCTAAAAGATCCTCCTGCCTCGGAGGGCATTTGTGTCGGGGCAAAGTTTGAATCTTTTGAGATTCGTTCAAAAAAGTTAAACTTGAAAGATAAAAGCTTGAGAATTTCAATGGGTTTTTGACTCTGCTTCACTGGAAATGTTTTGCTTAAAGTTCAACAGCAAAATTGAAAATTGAAATCTACTGAAATCTAAAGGAAGTAAGGAAAAAAATGCAATTTATAAAGCTGTGTTAGTCTCTTTTGGGCTAACAAGAGCACCTGTAGCTCCTAATGAATCACTCCGAGACAGAAAACACAAATATTTACTGCACAATATCTATTCAGATGCCCTAAACGTTACTCATAAATATTTTTCAGTACTGTTCTGAATATCCAGTTTGACAAGAAGTGTTTTTGCAGAGATTCTGGAAATGGGAAGCAAAGGACGAATGCATGTACCATATTTTCCGCCGTATAAGTCGCATCAGTCCAAAAATGTCTAATAAAGTGGGAAAAAAAAATAAGTCACTTTGCTGTATAAGTCACATCTATTATGCGTCACCACTAACCACCCGGAAACGTGGGCCGGTGTTGTGCCAAAAATCGACTGCCAAAATAACGGTCGCGTGAGTGCACACGGAAGGACTTTAACAAGAATTTAACAAGAATAACACTTAAAAACAATTATTTGTTTGCGCAAAATTATAGTAAAGGTGTGTCTCAGTTGCAGCCAATTTCAGTGTTAGCCACTTTTACCTGTTAATGAGACACTTGACTTGCCATAAGACTTGAAGGCCCTCTGGCAGCTGCAAATGGTGATGTTTAATATTGTTCACGTCAGAATGAATGAGATCTCAGATCTCTTACAAAAATTGGGTTATAAATATCAGGGGACACAAATATTAGTCACTTCGGTGTATAAGTCACGGGTCTTGCAAATTTATGCAAAACGTGTGACTTATATAGCGGAACATATGGTAACTGCATTTGCTTTTTGACACTCACAGTTTTTAACACCTTTGGGATTTTTTCCATCTAGATTTTTCTAAATGCCCTCGCAGTCTCTTTCTTTTTGTTTTCCACACAGCACTTGGTGTTTATGGTGTTTTGGGATTTTGATTTGCAGCATTTGAGGTAATTACCTTGAGTTATGATGGGAACTTTGTCATTGTAACGGCAAAATAACTGGACTCTTACCGCAGCACCTTCAGTCGTAGACCGAGACCACCGAGGTGCTCCACAGAACACCACAGGAAGTTCTTCCTCCCTGTGGCTATCACACTTTTAAACTCCTCACCCTTTTCTACACATAAAATTAATCCTGTACCACAATGAACACTTTAATGTTTTTTTCTGCACCTGACCTGTTTAGAACTTACTTGTTGGTACTTTTACTATATACCCTGTCATTTTTTATATCTTGTGTGAGCCCTCGATTATGTTCCTTTGTACTGAAACTCTGACACAACTATATTTCCTACAGGATCAATAAAGTTCTTATCTTATCTTAAATACTTTATTTTCCAACGTATAAGTCACAGAGTTTGCATAGATTTGTCAGTCCTGCAACTTTTACGCCAAAACAACTTATATACACTTTTTTCCCATATTCATAACTCAATTTTGACTGACACTTTAAATCTCTAAGAACTGCAACAGCGAGTCCTCCCGTGCACGCTTACGTCACTCAGCTGGTGCAGGCGGAGGGACACTGGAGAGCTAACAGCTTCGGCCGCAATGGATGGATGGATGGATGGATGGATGGATGGATGGATGGATGGATGGATGGATGGATGGATGGATGGATGGATGGATAGATGGATGGATGGATGGATGGATGGATGGATGGATGGATGGCACTGCACTACCCAGGCGAAATGAAGCTATTTTGACCATTAAATAAATGCATGATAAACACGACGGGTCAGCGGTGATGCAAAATAAATGCGACTATATGCCGAAGTGACTTGTGTTTTTTTCCTCTTCATGATGTTTTTTTTTGGACTGGTGCTACTTATACGCTGAAAAATATGGTAATTAAAATAACTTAAAAATGAATTAGTCAAAACCAGTTTGAGCAGTTTCTTCCCAGCAGCTGTATTGCTGATGTGCAGCTAGTGGTGAATGTAATGAAAAATAAATAACATTAAAAACCATAAGTATAAAAAAAGAAACCAACATCAAACCATGATGTGGTGAAACCTTGTACAGTATACTATTTGAAAAAGAAACATGCAGATAAAATATTTATCTTTGATCTTTCTTAGTGGTAATTATTTCACTGTCATCAGTGAGACTACAGAGTGCAAAGTCAGTGTTTGTGCATAAAGAGAGCGATGAGGGGTTTTTCCTACTTGTTGACGGCGTTCTTCAAGTACTGCTGCAGCCACTTGGTCTCTGGGTTGATGCAAACTTCTCTGTTGCTCTTCAGCTTAGCACTGTGGGAGAAAAAGTCAAATTAGAAATTAATTACATCCCGTTTCCCGAGGGAGACTTTATGTGATCATTCCTGTAAGACATGAAGATGGACTTTAATTTTCCAGTTTCTACCCTCACTCTGATGTTTATATGAAGCTGAAGCAGCAGAGATGAAGAGGAAAATTGAGTTTCATCCAAACGCACATAGAATATATCAGATCCAAGGACATCACTGGGGGATATTTATACTTTGGGGCCTCTCAACATCTGGTGATGGTGTACATTATACTGGGACCGAATCTAATTTATTGTCTGAGTGCTCAATCAAACCAACACAAAACCTCTTAGAAACCATAATACAACGCAACATTTTAATTAGAGGAACTCATTTAGGTTCATGCTTTGTGTCTTTTACAATTGTGCAGAAAGTTTTACGTGATAATACAAAAAAATTTAAACAATTTCTGTTCCCAAGTCAAATGTCCTGTAACTAATACTCCCTAAACACCATTTATATTTTTAAACCTGTTGTAAAACTTCTTTGGGAGATAAATCTATAAAGTGAAAATACTGTATGTTTAAAAGATGATGGCCTCTGTACCATATACACTTTTAGTGTTTCTCTCACTGCTGTGTCTTTATTCATTTATTTATTTATTCCAGACAATATAAGTTCTCTAACAGCAGTTTATTTTTCCCCAAAGATTTTTAATGGACTTTTGAACTGGACTTACTGCTGACCAGTTTCATGTGATGCATCATTTCTGTTTAAAATAAAAAAATCCCTGCACTTTTATGCTTCCTGCCACTGTTCTGCTGAAAGAGAGTCAGTAAATAAAAAAAGACTGAATAACCAACTTTGCTTGAGAACATTGTTTACTAACTTCTTTTTTATATATTACAGTAAAAGAAGCAGCAAAAAAGCAGAATAATATAGTAATCCCCATGGTTTATTATTATTTATTTTTGTAGGTCAGATTTTTGCTGTAATTTGTCCTCGAAAGCGTCCAACCAGCACCAGAGCCTCCTGTTTGGTTCAGTGATTGATTCAGCCTGAAGCTAAATGTCCTCAAATCATCAAACGATTCAATTGGAGGTTTTTTTTTCTTGGTAATTATCCTTTTGAATGGACTTGTTGTTTATATTTTTCATCTTTAATGCATCCACAAACAGCTCATTTAATTATTCAGGTCATTTTCATGAATATTCTGCATTGATAAATGGCATTAAATCTTTTTTATAGATAAAAATTTCAATTAAATAACTCTACAATTTTCTTGAAAATAATATATATGAATAAAATAAACTTTTTTTTTATTTATGTTTCCCTTCTCTTGTACTGAACTGTGTTCACATGATGCAGCAGCTGCAGGCACATCTGCATGTTGGTCTTTAAGTAACGTCTGACTTGGTGGTGGAGTGAGCAAGATAATTACGATACATATTTTTTTGTATTCAGACACCAGTGGGTGAGTTTCAAATCTGCTGGGACAATGGAGGGGCAGGCGGTGAGGTTTTGAACCCCTCCAAACATGTGGCCATCACACCTCTGTGATAAAAGTGTGTAAGTGTGAGTTAACAGCTCAGAGGTGTAGCTCCTCACAGTTCTTTTCCTCCTCCCTCAGTCTTTCTGTCACACAGCTGTAAATTAAACACATTCCTAAGCAGCTCAAACTGCTCCTCTCTTCACTGCCTTCTGATCCAGGTTCATTTCTTTAACTCAACCACTTCCACCTCAACTCGTTAGCAATGAACAAATGGGCCTTGATCTTAAATGAGCACTTCAGGAACATACGTCCCAAACCCTTCAAACTAAAATTATCCAGAAAGCTAAGCGCCTCCGAAACCAGATCTGTGTTTGCTTTTCCTCCAGGGATGCCCCCCACCAGTTTATTAGGGGGTGGCATCTCATCCATTTGGAAGCAGTTTGATGCGTCTCCCTGTTTATCAGTCTGGGTGGCACTGAAAGACCAAACTCTGATTGATTTGGTTGGAATTTGAGAGCCGGAGTCCCACGAGCAGCAGGTAGTAATTACTTCACAGCAAGTTTAAATTAACAGAGGGCTGGGTGGGGGCACGAGTCGGGGGTAAAGGATGAGGGCACCGTGACACACGAGAGATGGAAGTCTTTCATCTGCTTTGGTGGAGCAACAGTCTGCAAACTTTCCCCTGAATGACTTCTTGACTCCTCTGTCAGTTTTCTAAAAGTTTGTGGCCTGGCCAGAGAGCAGCATGTCCTATCTGACCTTTTGACCTTTTATCCTGCCTCCCTTTTGATGATGGAGACCCTACAACCTTTGTCTTCGGCTGTGAGGCTTCGGCTGTCCGGTTATCTACAACAACTGATGAGATTAAGATGTTCTAGACCGGTGACGTTACATGCTGAGCAGTTTCAGGCGTGTATAAGTCGGATAAGAGACAAAAGGTCAACGGAAATACAAAGAATCATTTTGACTCTTAAATTATTGGCTCCTTCACGCCTGCTTGAGCTCTGGTGCTTCCCTCTCTGCTGTTTTCATTCAGGGAAAGAGATGGAGGATATTTACACTTTGTCTGTTTGAAGTTTAAATGTGAACAACATGAAGTGAAATTAACAGTTGGAGAATAAATCATCAAATGTGAGATCAGCTGGACAAGTTTACCAACACATTTAATTCATCTGGGATGGAATTAAAGTCTAAATGTTTTTTTTTTCCCACTTCATTCAATTTTAGTCCCATTCAGCTGATCAGGCATGAGTTAGCGTCAGCCGAGCCTATTAAAATAGTCCATCAAGAACCAGCTAAATATATTAAAACATCACGAAAAATTTTAATTTAAAAGCATTTGATCTGTCTTTTTGCCACGTTTTTAATCATAAAAAAATGCATTTTTTTTTTGTGAAACATCATTTCTGATTTATATAGTCCAAAAACAACAAAAAAAAAAGGAATCACCAAAATACATTGAATAAAAATGATCAGCTCAGACATGCACCGTGACATTGAACAATGGAAGCGATGACTTACATGACTTGGAAGGGGCAGTTTGGTGTGTGCAGAAACTTGAGCTCCTTGATGGAGCGCTGAGGAACGGTGTTGAGCGTGGAGCGACACCAGCACCGCTCAATCAGACTGATGGGCTTGGCTGCAAGAAAACACAGCACATGAGAAAAACCTTCACAACCAGCTCAGGCACCTTCGCCCACCTGTAAAAAATCTGTCACTCCAGAATAACAAGAAGATTATGTAAAGGTCAAACGCTCGAGAGGAGTTTATCTTTTACATGAAACACATCTAAAATAATTTAAGGTGCACCTACTTCATGCATAAAAATGCATGAGTTTACTAAACATGGCAATTAAAAAGAGATTATTCTCCTCCTCACACACACACTCACACACACATGCATGCACATACTTTAAGCCCATGCAGCCACTCTAAAGGAGAAGGGTGCTCTGTGATGCAGCCTCGGCAGCCAAATCAACTCAAGTGCATTCTTATATGGTTACAAATCCCTCCCTGCGCCTCCATGGATGCATGTGGAGCGAAGTGCAACCACTTCAAATGCTTCTCAAAAAAATGACCTTTTTAGAACTGAGTTCACTCAGTTTTAGAAGAAATCGTGTTTAAAAGAAGTCA
Organism: Hypsolebias antenori; assembly: GCA_031762315.1. Lineage (NCBI taxonomy): Eukaryota > Metazoa > Chordata > Actinopteri > Cyprinodontiformes > Rivulidae > Hypsolebias > Hypsolebias antenori. Next base: position 15,326,487 of record JARVGS010000548.1, on the reverse strand, counting down.
CAAAAGACGTGAAAGTCTTGATCCCTTGCTGCTGCGTTTTCAATAATGCCTATAGAAGTTATGAAAACTTTCACAGGCTTAACATTTTTCAGACAGTTTCAGTTTCTTTTGCATTTCCTGCACAGATAAATGAACATCACAGCAGATTGTTGCTCTGGCGTTTGACGCTCAACTGTTGATGTGCACGTTATAAATAAAGAAAAAGCAAATGTTCTTCCACAAATGGATAAATCCTCTGTAATATCAGTCTAATGATTCGACCCATTCAAGGCCCTTTCTTATGCAAACGAGGGGATTATTTCGCTGTGTGCAGCTCTGGGGCCAAACTCCTATCACCTCCTCACTTCTTAGCCCTAATTAGAAAATGATTATAAGAAAGCAAAGAGAGAGGACAAACATGCACATGCACATGAGCTCTCAGTGGGGCTGAAACAACAAACTGTGCATGATGCAGGCGGCTCTGCAGCCTGTTCGGGTTAACACACAGATTAATGTGGGGTCACTGAAGGCAGCTCAGCATTTATTTTTGGAGATTCTAATGAATTTACATTATACAAGAAAAAACTGTAAGACTAAACTAGACATACAGCTCTGACAAAATAATTTTGCCAAAAATAGTAAACACTGGGATTAATAAAAATTCTGATGTTCTCTCTCCTTTTTTTTTTTTTTTTTTTAAGAAATTTGTATCGTCTTCTGCCTTTTTCTTCAAACGTATGGTACGTTTAAGTTTTTGGATCTCTCTTTTGTAAAACTTTGCTTGGCGAGATGTTCAAAAATTAACTATTAATATAAAACAAAAATAGTAAAAGTGTTAAATTCTAAAAGGAGAAAACTTTGTGAAAGTATGGCTTTTACTTAGGAAAAAGATTTGAGCAAGCATAATTGTCACGCATCTCAAGTTAAATTAGATAAATTGATTAAATCTTTGCAGACATTCTTATTTTTAGTATTTTATATTGTTTTACAATATAGTTTGTTTTTATTTACTTTTCATTTTATATATTTTTATGTGATTGTCTGTACCTCTTCTGTGTTCATTGTCTAAAACAGGTCTCTCTTGTAAATGAGTCCGTGTGACTCAATGAGACTAACCTGTGTAAATACAGTTTTTCCCAGGACATCCTTGTAAAAAAGATTAATAATCTCAATGGATTTCTTCTCGGTAAAATAAAGGTTTAAATAAATATTTTTTTTAAAAGTCAAATGAATTTGCAATGGGCGTTTACTTTTACATTGAAAAAAAAAAACCGAGTTGTCTGCAACAAGTGAAAATAGACAAACATAAATGGTTTTACAGCTCAAGCTATTCATTCAACCTTTATAAATCCTTTAAAAACATAATAAAGCTAAGCCTTGATTTGATAAATTTGACTGCATGTAAACATTTTTCATAACTGACTGGACACACGTTTTCCCAACTTTAAACTGAATCCAAAAACAGGAAAGTTTTACACATTCACAATAAAAATGCTTTAAAAGATGAAAGCATTTAAGTTACATTTGTTAAATTAAAACATTATAATGCCTCTAAAGTTGCTAAATTAAAACTTTTCCATTTTGAGCTCACCCTCTGAGGTTGGGCCATGTGTGGCGATGGCCATCAGAGCCATCAGGACCAGCAGCTTCACGTCCATGGAGGCTGCAGGAGGAGAACTGCTTCTCTGTCTGTTACAATCCAGCGAACAACTGTGGCCGTCGCCTCGCTCTGCCCTCTCTTAAAGCTTTGGATGGGAGGGAGAGTGAAGGAAGGGGGGAGTCCCACTTTCTCAGGAGGGAGAGGTGGGGGTCCCAGTATGGGAGGAGAGAGGAGGAGGCAAACTTCCTCAATTGTAAATGTGCTGGCTGGGAGTCAAGGAAAAAGAGGAAACTTTTTCTTTTTCTTTTAGTTTTGCTGCTCCATCGCCTCTGTTGTGTGTGTTTTTTGTCTTCTTCTATCTTATCCTTCCATCTTATCTTCTTCTATCTTATCCTCCCATCGTTTGCTCTTTCCGCCACACACACATGGACACACACATTGATTACAGTTCAAGCAGTCAGTCGCAGCCCACTGTGAGAGGCAGAGCTCCCTGCTGCTGTACTAATATTGTTGTATATATTGTCTTATTGTTTGCTCGGACACAGAATCCTTCTCTGCACCTCGATGACTCCCTGTCCTCTGGCTCGGCTCCCCTCCTCGACGCCTGCTTCTTGTCTTTAATTGGCTCTATGGGACTTTTCATTGTCTGCTCTGTGATGAAACCATTAAGGCTGATTGTTTGTACCATAATTAGGAGACAGAAAAAGCTGTTATGAGCTTAAAATTGATTTCTTTAGACTACAGATTACCGTATTTACCTCCATACACTTTGTAAGTTGCATCAGTCCAATTATGTCTTATAAAGTGGAAAAAGCATACTTTGTAAATAAGTCACTTTGCCGTATAAGTCGCACTTATTATGCATCACTGCTGACAACGTTTGTTGTGTCACTGCTGACAACCCAGAAACATGGGCCAGTGTTGTGTCAAAAATCGACTGGCTGCCAAATGGGGGCTACGGGAGGTTGCACGGGAGGACTTTAACAAGAATTTAAGAAGATTAACACATCAGTATTATTATTTGTTTGCTCAGAATTATAGCAAAGGTGTGTCTCAGTTGAACTTTTCCTTAATAAATGCACTTTAATGGTCAAATCAGCTGCATTTCAACAGCAGATTTGCGGCTGTGGGAGCACACAGAGGGACAACTCGCTGTGCATTTCTTCGACATTTAACAAGATAACCACAAAAAACAATTATTTGTTTGCTCGACATTATAGTAAAGATGTGTCTCAGTTTAACTTTTCCTTAATAAATGCACGTTAATGATCAAATCAGCTGCATGCAAAATGCAGCTGATTTGACGTTTGCTCCAGGAGTTCCAGAGCGAGAGGAAGACAGCAAGTATGGCAAACCAAGTGTCTCATTAATATCCACTTTTACATATTAATGAGACACTTGGCTTGCCATACAGGTCGAGGGCCCTCTGGTGGCTGAAAATGGTAGTGTTCAGTATTTTTCACGTCAGAATGAATGAACTCATCAGATCTCAGCCAAAACTTGGGTTATAAGGAAAAACATAACTACATTGCTTAGCTGTATAAGTCGCAGGCATTCTAATGTATGCAAAAAACTGTGACTTATACAGCAAAATTTACTCTACTTTATATTTTTGCTATTTTTGGTAACTGGAACCTTGAGTACATAATTTTATTTCACCTCATGCATGTGATGCAAATGAAAATAAAGAACCTTGAACATGAACTTTAAAAAATCCTCATAAATATTCTTAAAAGCAGCCATTCTCTAATAGTTCTTATATGATATTTGTACATTTTTAGCCCTTATAATATTTACTGATCATTTTTCAGGATGGTCGCAGTACAAAATCAAAATGTGGGTGTTTATGAATGACTCCACGAGCCCTGACAGCTGCTCAGTCCCGTTGGAGGAAATCACAAGAAAATGGGTACACAAAGTTCCTCAGAAATGTTTAAATGTATTAATCAAGGTTCTTATTTATAATTGTCATCTTCCTTTATTTTTTGGTTTGTTTTTAGCTGGAGAGTATTTTCCCTAAAAGCATTTCTGTCCAAAACATTTTTGTGTCATCTCTAAGGTAAAATATTTTCTTCTTCTTTTTTATGTACAAAGCAGCTACAGAATAGATTATTCTTTCTAATCCTGCAACATGTTTATTAGGTACATACGGTAGATTAGTTCCATAGCTTAATTATTGTTGCAATCTGATGTGGCCATCTGGTTATGCTCCTTTCATCTTATTTCTGCTAAATTCAGCTATTTCTGGTATTCCAGCTACTATTTACTTGTTTTTGTTCTAATTTCTGTTTTTTCAGCTAATTCCACATTTTTTTGGCAATCAGTTCAACTTTTTTCAGCCTAATTCAGCAAAATCATGCTCTACCCACTTCCTTCTGGTAATTTAAGCTTCTTTCTCCTTGTTTTAGCTACTATTCAGCTGTTTAGGCAAATTTAAACTTTTTACAGATAATTTCAACTTTATTGTGCTAATTTCTGTCTGTTTCAGCCTTAGTGAGGAAAATTAATCTCAATTCACTTACTTTTAGAAATGTAAGCTTCTTTCTACATTTCGTTAGCTATTATTCAGCTGTTTTGGGGAAATTTAAGCTTTTTAAAGATAATTTTCACTTCTGTTTCCCACAGTTTTTTGTGCTATTTCAACAATTCATATATCAAAACGTTCATCTCATTCAGGACAATGCTGCCATGACTTTTGGTATTGGTGCAGCTTGAGCTTTTTGAGATATTTAGCTTTTCTACCATTTTTCCCCTCACTGAAAATGAATTGAGCTCATTTTACATTTATTTATAAATTTATTCATTTTAATACAGTATACAATACCAAATAATCCCATAAATCATACAAATACAAAATATAAAATGAAATGTAGCAGAAGGAAGAAAAAAATCTTATGTCTGCCCCTGTTTTCAAACAATCAGTTCAAACAACAATTATCTATAAGTAACAAAACAAAATGAATAATACATTGTAGTAAAGATGTAATACATCATATATTTTGATCTGTTTACAACCTTCTACTACTAGTTTCACATTTACATCCGGTTAAGCTTCTTTCAGCTTCCTTGTGCAAAATTAAACAAAAAGTCTACTACTTTCAACTAATTTCAGCTGGGTTTTTTTTTTTTCCAACTTCTTGTGTGCTACTTTCAGCTTTATTCAGCTAAGTCCAGCATTTTTGTGCTTCTTGTAACTTACTAATTCCATCTTGTGCTCAGCTTATTTCTGCTAAATTCAGCTATTGCTGGTATTTCAGCTATTGCTGTTGTATGCTAATTTCAGCTTTTTCAGCTAATGTTCCTTTTTTGTAGTCAGTTCAACTTTTTCAGCCTAATTGAGCAAAATCATGCTCTATCCACTTCCTTAAGCATCTTTCTGCATGTTTTAGCTGCTATTCAGCTGTTTTTGGCAAATTTCAGGTTTTTGCAGATAACTTTAATGTGCTAATTTTTGCCTCCTTCGGCCTTAAAGGGCACAATTAAGCTCACTTCACTTCCTTTTGGAAATTTAAGCTTCTTTCTACATTTCTTGTTACTATTCAGCTGTTTTGGGGAAATTTCAGCTTTTTTAAGAAAATTTCCACTTCTGCTTTCTTCTGCTAACTTAGGCTTGTTCTTCTTTTTCAGCTACATGTCTGCATTTTTGCAGGAAATGCAAATTCTCTGTTTGTTTTTTCTCTAGTACTTCCTTTATTAAGAGGATGTGTGTCTGAGGAACTTATAGCAGATATTTCACAATCAGAACAGCACCTAAGAAACACAGCTGATTTCTATTTCTGTTTTCTGTGTTCCCTTCCAGGCCGACGTGCCTCATGGGTAATAATTCTGCAGCCTTGAAGGCGCAACAACCTCAGGTACACCGATGAGTTGAATTTTCCACTGCGAAAGGCAACAGAAGGACACAGCAAATTTAGACTAAAGTGCATTTACTTAACCTTAAAACAAAAATCAACAATTAAAAATATGAGTTCTGAATAAGTTTGCTGAAAAAAAGGTGCAGAAAAGCCAAAATGCTAACTAAAAGGTACAATTTAAAAAGCTTGTTGCAAAAAAACCCTCAAAGTTTTAGCTGTAAGTTAAACGTAGCTATTCCTTTTTTTATTTGTAATCATCTGCTAGTGAGCATTTTAATAAAACTGCATACATTCTTGTTTATCTGCATTCACAGGGTTTAAGAAAATCAAGCCTAATGTGTGACAAATGGTAAGACGGCGCAAAATAACGTTACAACATTTCAAAAAGCTGCTCAACAAGAAGCTAACTATCGCCCAAACCTGTTCATATATTCAGCTGAGCAGCTGTTTCATGTGTGCTTGTGCTTCTGTAGTTTCAGCTGCGCGGTGGACGTGAACGTGAACCCTGCTACTGACGTAAAAACAGTTCAGGCAGAAGTGACGACATTACTCAGTTTGTCTTTCTCTCACAACTTCTTCACCATCACAGTTTTCACTGGCAGCATCGTCATACTTCCTGTGGGTGAGTCTGTGCTGCAGAGTGCAAGTCACACCAAACAGGAATCAAGATCAACTCTACAGATATAAAATGGTTTGAAGACATAACCGAAGAATTTTTGTTCAGTTCATAAGAATGCGCACGTGGATAAACACGTTATCTATAAACTTCTGCATGCAATCTTTCAGTAAAGACAATCACGCTCCATGGAGATATAAATTTAAACAGACAGACATCGATCACTACCAACAAGAACATTTCTGCACCTCTAAAAACACCAGCATGTTTTTTTTTAGTCACTGTGATAGAGAAAAACGTGACTTCTTCTCTTTCTTTCTGTCAGAAGTTCTTCCACAAACAACAGAACCCCCAACAACCAACAGCACCAACTTGTTTCCACCAAGTGAGCATGCCACTGAGAACGAAGACCGTTGATTCGTCAGACAACCACCTAATGGATTGTTCTGTTTTACCAAGAGGCTGAAAAGATTTTATGATTAAAAACATGAACAATTGTTTTACAGAAACAACTCCTGCTGACGCGTCAACGACCAGGAAATCAGCTGTCGGTCAGTCCTCTTCATGTCTTTGATGATTATTCTTAGGTCTATTTTATAATAAATAATAATAATAGTTAAATAAGCGCTTTTCTAAATACTCAAAGAAGCTTTACATGAGTTAAAAATATAAATAAAATCAACCATACATCACAACACATAAAAAAACAATAAAACATTTAAAAAGGGCAAATTTAAACATTAAAAGCAATTTTAAACAGGTCGGTTTTGAGTTCTTTCTTAAAAGTGGGGAGATGGAGCAGGCACGAAGCTGTTGGGGCAGTGAGTTCCAGAGAGTGGGGGCAGCGATGGAGAAGGCGCTGTCTCCCAAGGTTCAGAGCTTGGTCCTACAGGGGAGAGACAGAAGGTTGGCATTGGAGAAGCGGAGAAAAGTAGGTCGGTCAGGTATGGAGGGATCTTGAAATGGATGCGCTGAGTGACGAGGAGCCAGTGGAGTTTCTGCAGGACAGGAGTGATATGTTCACAGGAGTGGGTGTGGGTGAGAAGGTGGGCAGCAGAGTTTTGAAAATATTGCATTTGTTGAGAGTTTTGGATGGTGTACCGTACAAAATGTTACTGTGATAGTCGACTGATGTGACAAAGGCTTGTACAGTATTAGGATTTCAGCAGTGGAGAAAGTGAGTGATGGGTGGAGTTGTTTTTGAGATGGAAGAATGCAGTTCGAGTTATCTGTTTGACGTGTGATTCGAATGAAAGAGTCGAGAAGAACACCAAGATTACAAATGAGTGGGGATGGAGTGAGAGTGATGTTGTCAAAGTGGAGGCAGAAGTTTTGAATGGACTTGGTAACACTCTTTGGACCAATGAGGAGTATGTCAGTTTTGTCAGTATTTAATTTGAGAAAATTGTGCTTCATTCAGATATTGATGTAATTTAAACGATGGGTGAGGGTGGAGTGGATACTGGGGATTATGGATGTAGTAGAAATGTAAATCTGCATGTCATCAGCGAGGAAATGGAGGCCATGATGATGGATGATATTACCAAGGAGGAGGATTTAAGGGATGAAAAGGAGAGACCAAGCACTGAACCTTGGGGAACACCCTTAGTTTGTTTTAATGTTATTGAGCTGTTAGATTATGTAAAACTAAAACAGGCCTATTCAACAAGTAGTCTGTATGCCAGATACAGCCCTTTTGTAATTTTTTTGGCCCTCTATATACTGTAAATTTAAAATATATAAAATCTTTGTGATTGACCACGTGAACAGGAGGAACATCCAAAGCAGCTTGAGCTAAGCTAACAAGCTAGCTTAGCTTAGTATAGTTTTTTTTAACCATAAAGAAGGAAAGCAGATTTAAAATCTGACAATTTGAACTAAAATGTATTTTTCTGTTCACTATTCAGTCAGTGTTTCATAACTTTATGTTGAGAAATAACAAAGTTGTGGTCATTTTGGTCAAACTTCTCACATAAAAGTAGAGTTTCATGCACTAATTACTATCATGCCCAGAGAATGTGTTGGGGATGACTCTCTCCTACTACCCCATCAATTTAAATTCAAAATCTGTAAAACTGATTAAATCATTACCTTTTTTTTGGTGCTGGTTGTCTTCAGCTGTATTGACTGCAAAAATGAATTACGGTAGATGCTAAAATACAATGAGTCCGTTCTCAGAGTTTCATTAAAATGTGTGCAGTTTATGAGATATTTTGCAAGCGGGTGGGCAGAGTTGTCTCCAGATAGTTGACAGTTGAGGTAAGTTTTTATCATAGATCATTTAGATCTGTAAGCATTAAGAATATGAGTTCGGGATCAGTCTCATTTACCACCATACCACATTTTTAGCTTAATTTCTCTAAAAACGATTGTGTTTTAGCTATTTTTATGGCAGCCATCTTGAATTGGATTGATTGCCGACATCAATAAGTCGTAGATATACATCCAATGTTTAACTTTTGGAGTTCAAATAAAATCCCTCCACAAAATAAGATATTCTGTTAATAAGCAAACACACACAACTCATAGATGTTAGCATTTGCATGATCTCCAACTTCTCATGGTAGTTTGTGATACTAAATACAATCTGGGCACTTAATTTAATGCTGCTCAGGTCTTGGCGTATCTATTATAATCAAACATCACAAGGTTCCTGTCAGCATCAGAATTTCACCATTTCGTAACATTTTTGTTCGTTCTATTGCCTTATCAGCGTTAATAAGGCACCTTCAGCTTTTTGTCATGATCTGTGTTTTGTGGTGTTTGTGTCAACTTGTGATTATTTTATTTACTTTGTAGTTCTCTGAGTCTGTTTTTCCTGTGCCTCCCCAGTGTTTCTCCTCTTTTGTTGCCACCTCCTGCTCCTCCCACTCTCACTTGCTCCTGATTGTCCTCCCCAGGTGTTTGTCACTCCCTCTCGTTAGTTTTGGTCTTTAAATGATGTCTCGTTTTGTTCGTCCCCTCGTCCGTGGATTGTGCTTCCCGCTCGTCATGCTCAGCTTCCTCTGTGTCTCCCCGTGTTCTTGGTTTGCCACGCCAGCTCTTGGATTTTGTGTTTTAAGTTCAATAATTAGCTGAACCTTTATTTATACAGATAAATCACATAGCGCTTTGAAGGCTCATTTACAAGTGAGACCTGTTTGGACAGACAGAAAGTAATGAAAGTGACAACATGTTTAGAATTTGGAGGCAAACAAAAATTCCCAACAGCCTCTCATTCCTTGGCCGAGGAGAGAGAGCCTGAAATTGATAAAAACACCCCGTACATAAGCACAGTGACAGACATTTCGCAGGGGAGATGACAACGGTGGCAAGCATGTCAAAGAACAATAAATAAGTTGTTTATTCTAGGGGTGGTGGCATAGAGGTTAGAGAAGGTGGGCCTGTGATAAGATCACTGGTTCAACTCCCGGTACTGACAACATCAAAAATGTGGGTGGGATAGGTGAAGCTCCCACAACTGCCTCCATCCTCAATTGCCCCACCCTGGGCCCTTGAGCAAGGCTCTTAACCCCCACTGTCTGCTCCCCCAGGTGCCCCAGATAACAGCTCTCTACTCCACACAGAGGGCTGTGGTAGCTCAATGGGCTGTGGTTGCACCAGGGCATCAGGCGTAAAAAATAATTTCCAAGTCTTCATGTGACTTAGTTCACTACAACAACTAAAGAAGGGAGCAGCCGAAAGAAGAAGAAAAAGTTTATTCATCCTTGAGTTTCCTCGAGTTCTGTTTGCATCTGGGTTCAACACTACGCTGATGATACGTTCATGATACTTTTAAACTTCTTCTCCATGAATGAGGGCCCAAGATGTTGGAAGTTAATAACTTTGATTTTGAAAACTGCTCATAACAGGTCATTTCAACTAATTTGTATTTCTGACTATGTCCACCCCCACCTACCCGCCCATACTTCTTAAGTTGCAGGCCAATCAAAAATAACACAGATCCCTTAAAAATAAAAGCTTTTTAATTGTTTTTCTCATTCTTGTTTTGTTGTCTGCCTCCCGTTGGGCTTTCTCTTTTATTTGCAGTTGATTCAGATAAATTCTTCAGAGTTAATTTGACTTTAAGTATGACAGGGAGCCCGGCAAATCCAAGTATTGTCATTGAGAGATGGGTAAGAAACAAACACAACCACATTTCTATGTTGTGTATAAAGAAATATTTACGGTTTCTTTTTTCTGCTTCTGAAAGTTGAAAGAAGAGCTTCAGGTGAACAGGACAATGATTGTCCTGAATGTCGTCATAAAAGAAAGTGTTGACAGGTGAGTGTCGTCAGTACAGTATTTTCTGCTGTATAAGTCGCACCGCTGTATAAGTCGCAGGACATGAAAATTAGTTTAAAAGAAAAAAACCTGCGACTTATACACCGGAAAATACGGTAATTGGCATTTGTTCCCCCATTACCTGTCAAGTAAGAACCGTGTCTTGTTTTCTAACAGGAGCGTGAAAAACGACAATAGTTTGATGGTAAGTGGGTTGATTTACATAGAACAAGTTGGATGTGCAGGTTTATACATAAAGTTAACTTTTAAACAAATACCTGCAACTTTTTACTCACTTTATTCATTAAATGCTCTGTTTTCCTGTTTTCCAGACTTTTAACAACCAACAAAAACAGTAGGTGTCAATATGATAACATTTATTTAGCATCTTTTTGATTTTATTGTTGCTTTATCAGTTTATTTTCATGTTATTGTTTGTTTTTCGATTTTGCAGCATAATTTTACTTCACAAATGTAAAAAGCCTATCTGTCTCATCAAACCGCAGCATGATTTTTATTGATCTCTTCAGCAGGTATTATTGCACCTTCCATGTGCAGGAATTTCGCACCAACAATGTGGCGGAGATCGAATCGGCCATCCGCGCTGCTTTGACAAAAAAGTATGAAAACGGCACACTTACCATTCAAACTCTGACTGTGACCATCAAACACATAGGTGAGCTGTATTCATAATGTAAGTAAAGAGAGCGAGGGAGACAAATACTGACCACAAATTGCCTTTTTGTTTTTAGAACCGGAAAACTGTGCGGAAGAAGACATGTCAACGATTTATGGGCGATACATTTGGCAAGAAACGTTTCCACAAGTCCTCCAAGAAATGATCTGCAATAAGCCGATAACAAACAGAGCCTACAGACTTTGGTGAGACAGAACCAGCTTTTTTATATTACAAATGTACTGTGCTGCTTTAAATTACAAAATCTGTATAGCCCATTTAAATTACTGCTGGTTTCAATGGAGATGGACTGAAGCTGATCCATTTACACAGTTGTAACGTTCAGAGCACTTGTTTCTGTGTGGACTTCTCTTTTGTTTATCATATTAAACATTGTTTCCACAGAGATTGTCTCCAAACTACAAGAGAACTCTCAGTTACAGCATCCAGTCGTTAAAGCTGATAACATGTATCGCTGTTGCTTGGATCCCTGCCATCCTGTAGTTAAAATAATAAATAAATAAAGGATTTCCCGCATGCTAATAATCAATGCAATTATTTCACTATGTCAAGCAATAAATTTTATAAAGACAAATGACTGTGTAATCTGTTTTATGGCCGTGTTCAAAACATTTAGTTGATGCTTATTAAGTTAATCATTTGACGGCAGCATTTATTACGAGTTATATCCCTTTGGTTCAGAAACAGGCTGCGTTATAACAAGCCAAGGATCCAGACACAAACACCAAAGTTATTCAGCTTTTACGCTCCCTGATCTTTTTCCTTTCAGTAAGTTGGACATTGAAACGGACACGACCCACTGGGCTGATCCTGATATGACTGACTGCCACCAGCTTTTAACAATATCAGACCTCACCAACATCACCGTCACCCCTGGTAAGAGGAGACTTCTCATTCCATCGTTCTAGTTTTTATCCCACGTCAGAGCTTTGCAGCATATGACTTCCGTTAATAGTCAATAATGATGATCTCCAGGTAATGCAGCTGAAGTTGTGGACATGATCCAGGAGCTGGTAGATGTTCAGTTAGGGAACAGTTCCCAGCTCTCTCATTCTGAGCTGGGATCAGTGGTGGAGAAGCTCAGTGAAGTGGTTGATGTAAGCCCCATCGAGCCCGACATTGGAGGGGATATTGTCAGTATCGTTGCCAATATCCTGCTCTCTGAAACTGATGTCACACCAGTGGCTAGCAGGTAAAGAAAGGGTGACTCGGCATTAATATCTGCATTGTTTTAAATAGCAATGAGTTGCTTTCATCATGTTTTTTTTTCTGTCATCTTTTGCAAAGTGTTCTAGATCTGACGGACCGGATGGGGAACAGCATGGAGTTCCAGGGTGAAATCGCAAGTATAAAAGCTCCAGCCCTCGCCCTTTCCATGATCGATGTAGATCCAGATGAATTCAGTGGCCTCACCTTCGGAGTGTCTCTGACAACCACAATGAACCCCGAGGTAAGTCGCCATGATGGGAACATATCAAGTCCAGTCCAAGGGCAACAGATAGACTCACCTGATAACTGAGTCTTTAGGGTTATTGAAATGTTTGACTGACAAAAGAGAATAGCTTCTCTTTGGGAACAACAAAGTTGGAACTAAACTCTATTTTGTAATGATTTACCAAGTACACAGAATAGTCGTGAGCCGTAACAGTAACCACAAGATCAGGAACAGTTTTAACTGTTCATTTACAAGTGAGTGATGAGGAAACCCTTGAACTGCGACCTCTGGAAGGAGGGGCTGGAACCCTGAAGACAAGGGAACAGTTAGTAGGAGCCAAGCCGGTCTGCAGACGATGACAACAAGAACAAACAGTCCTCTTGCTTGAGAAGGTGGTAAACTCTGGGGCATGAGAGTCCAAGGTTCCAGCAGGGTCAGTCCACTGAGGTAGGACGATCAAGGCTTGGGACTTGCTTAAGTGGGGAACGCAAGGCAGGAACGAAGGACGATCCAGGGTGTTGAAGGAGCTCAGGAGATTCTGTGAGGCGTAGGAGCAAGGAGTCAGAAGAAGCAAAACTCTAGAGAATACAACGAAGGGCCAAGAACACCATCAGGCAGACAACGCACCAGCGTTGGAGTGGTGTCGTCAAACGCCCTTTATACACCTGCAGCTCATCAGGGTATAGATCTGCAGGTGTGTCTCCAATGGCAGCATCTGCTGGAGAAAGCTGTAGGAACAAAACTCTAGGACTGCATATTTCTTCAAACTGCAGTCATTCAACAGGTAGAGTGGCAATGTTTTATGACGTCTCCACAGAACCCCACTTCAAAAGAGCTGAGCTTTAAAGAATACTTGGGACAATGAGAAAACAAGATGCAGTGACCTGCTGAGGTGTTGACGTGTCGATCCAGTCATTGGAAAAAGCAACAGAAGTTCTAGTAACAACATCAAGAAACCAAAGGATAAAAAACGACAAAGCAAAGACACAACAAGAACTGAACTAATTCACCAAGAAGAAAAATAAAGAAAAATGAAACAGATTGAGAAGCAAAACAGTGAATTAAAAATAATAAATCCATCTAACTATTAAAAATACTAATTCCCGTACATTGCAGTTCTTGTATGATTAGAAACACGTGAAGAAACAATGTTTCAACAAATGTGAAATATAAGTCAATAATAAAAGAACAAGACATTATGGCTTCAGGAAAACAAAATAGCCATTAAAGCTAAAACGTGTTTTTACAAGTGACTGACAGATCAACTTTCAATTTAATTTCTTTCTTTCTCAGGTTTTTGTCAACCAGAGTTTCGTGAACAAACCGTTCCCCGAGACAAACGCCACCATCTCTCTACCCTCTGAACTCTATCCCTTTTTACCCACTGGAGATAAAAACACCACACGTGTCCAGTTTCAGTTTTATGGAACTCCCAACCTTTTTCAGGTATTGGCTTCAAAATATAAGTTTCAGTTTGTTGTTCTCACTAGTTTATCACTCCTTTACGCTGTTTGAATAAACCAGTTTTATGAATCAGAATGCCACTTGTGTGATCATCAAAGGATTACGTCAAGGTTTGGGAAAATATGCTTAAAACAGAGAAAACACCTGACCAGGCTTGTTATTTTGCTGGGTTTTATACGTTTAGTCATCTCTCTGGTCAAGTGCTGTGATGAAGCCTGATGCTACCAGGCAACGTGTTTTACACGTCACTTTACAGATTGGACAAACAAGAAATGGAACTAAATTATTTCATTCATTCATTCAACCGTTATTTAGGCACGTTAATCCCACTGAGCCTCGAGGACTCATTTACGAGAGACCTGATTTCAACAAAGAATTGAATTCTGATTTTAATCTGAGGATTCTGACTTTAATCTGAGGATTCTGACTTAATCTGCAGATTCTGACTTTAATCTGAGGATTCTGATTTAATCTGAGGATTCTGATTTTAATCTGCAGATTCTGACTTTAATCTGTGGATTCTGACTTTAATCTGAGGATTCTGACTTTAATCTGCAGATTCTGACTTTAATCTGTGGATTCTGACTTTAATCTGAGGATTCTGATTTAATCTGAGGATTCTGACTTTAATCTGAGGATTCTGATTTAATCTGAGGATTCTGATTTTAATCTGAGGATTCTGATTTAATCTGAGTATTCTGACTTTAATCTGCGGAATCTGACTTTAACCTGAGGATTCTGATTTAGTTTGAGGATTCTGTCTTTAATCTGAGGATTCTGACTTTAATCTGAGGAGTCTGATTTAATCTGCGGAGTCTGACTTTAATCTGAGGATTCTGATTTAATCTGAGGATTCTGATTTTAATCTGAGGATTCTGACTTTAATCTGCGGAATCTGACTTTAATCTGAGGATTCTGATTTAATCTGAGGATTCTGACGTAATCTGCGGATTCTGACTTTAATCTGAGGATTCTGACTTTAATATGATGATTCTGATTTAATCTGAGGATTCTGATTTTAATCGGCGGATTCTGACTTTAATCTGCGGCTTCTAATTGTCATTTTAGGATTCTGATTTTAATCTGAGGATTCTGACTTAATCTGCGGATTCTGACTTTAATCTGTGGATGTTGGCTTTAATATGAGGATTCTGATTTAATCTGAGAATTCTGGTTTTAATCTGAGGATTCTGATTTAATCTGAGGATTCTGATTTTAATCTGCGGATTCTGACTTTAATCTGAGGATTCTGACTTTAATCTGCGGATTCTGACTTTAATCTGAGGATTCTGACTTTTTTCTCCAAAAAAAAGGGAGGAAAATTACCTTCAGACAGAAGCTTATTTCTTGATTTCAGTTTCTTAGCTGACTTTTTAATGTAGTAGTCAGACTTAAGAAGGGGTCAGATCTTCACACCACTAGAAGATAATTAAGAAAATTTCCACAAAATAACCTTTTTATTCATAACTGTTCATATAACATTACCCTATTAGGACCAGCTTTCAGTACATGTGAAGGATGTGCAGTCTGCAGCATATTTTTGCCCTGCTGGTTTTACTTTTTTTTTTTGAACAGGACTCATATATAGCCAATGCAACACAAAGCAACTGGACATTAAACTCTTGTATAGTCTCTGCCAGCATCAACAACAGCCAAGTCATCAACCTGGAGAAACGAGTGGTGGTGACCCTCAACCATATAAATCCCAAACAGGTGAGGATTATTGCTTTCACTGTAGCAGCTGTAACAAAACCTTGCCATGTGATAGTTCTTACATCATTAATAATTGTCATTGTTTATAGCCAGAAGATAAGGTCCAGTGCATGTTTTGGGATTTCCATAAGTATGGTGAGTTGATTTTTGCTAATTATTTTCTATAATGTGTTAGTGTGGAGTAAAACCCAAGGCGCAGACAAAACTCAAAGGCTCAAATGTGACATACATCAGCAGTGGATGACCATAGTCCTGAGCTACGAAGAGCTCAGGTGTTCAACACCACTTGACCGTCTATTTAAATTTTCTTTCTGGACATGAACTGATGAAGTTCTCGCCCACTAAGAGCTTTGTTAGGCAGATTAAAGGTCTCAAGCCCAAAACAGATGAACCTACAATTATTGAAGAAAGATAGGAAGTAGAACCCAACAAGGTTCATTCAGGTCATTTGGATGGTTTCTTTCTTTTTTTTTCTTTTTTTTTTTTTGTTGAGCTGTTTCATCCTTCATCCAAATTCAGTCAATTTTTGAACCACTTTGGATATGGCTGCCTGAGACTAGTCAAAGGGGTAGAGGGCAAGCCACAGAAACCATCTTGTCACCAGCAAACCGGTTGGTCCACTATATGTGTGTGCTGCTTGTGGGACTCGGTTTGTTGTGGCTCCTCGGGCCGATTAAGTTCTTTGGAGGATGGATGAAAGGTCTCAGCAACAACAAAAAGAAACCGTCCAGGGGACCTGACTGCACCTCGTTGGATTTTCTACCTGGATTGTGGGCTTTGAAAGGAAGCAGAACTTTATATTATCAAACTAGTTCACGAAGAAACTTTCAGCAGTGACATTAAGCCTAGAGAGAAACAAAAGAATAAAATCTAAAACATTTTGAACAAACTAAATTCTTCTTGTGGATGAAAATGTTGTACTCAGAGTTGGAGGACGCCCAGCATTATCCAACCATTATTCATATATTAAACATCCATCCAGTTATCAATCCATCCATCCATCCATTATCTTTTGCCTGCTTCTTACTTTTTGGGTCACAGGGGTCGCTGGTGCCCATGTCCAGTCGCTGTGCGAGGGGTGGGGGACACCGTGGACAGGCCGCAAGTCCCTCACAGGGCCGCATAGAGACAAACAAGACAACTATTCACTCTCTCACTCACACCTAGAGACAATTCAGAGTCACCAATCAGTCTAACATGCATGTTTTTTTTTTTGGTCTGTGGGAGGAAACTGGAGTACCCAGAGAAAACCCACGCATGCACAGAGAGAACATGCAAACTCCACCCAGAAAGGCCCCCGGACCAAGATTTGAACCAGGGACCTGCTCACTGAGAGGCAGCAGCTCTACCAGTTGTGCCACCATGCTGCTTGCTTGTAAATATTGAAAACCCAAAATTCAATGTCTCAGAAAATGTGAACATTGTGAAAAGGTTCAGTATGGTAAACTCCTGGTGTCACACCCTGATCAGTTGATTAACTCCAAGACATGAGCTACAAATATCTCACTTCTCAAGTTGAGCCACTCCTGAACCAGACACAATGTCAGAAGTCTTACCTGCAGAGGAGAAAAATAACTGGACTGTTACTCAGTGGTCCAATGTCTTCTTTTCAGAAGAAAGTACGTTTTGAATGTCATTTGTAAATCAAGGTCTCTCAAAGTGTGGAGGGAGAGCGGAGAGGCCCAGAATCCATCTTGCTTGACATCCAGAGTGAAGTTTCCACAGCCAGTGATAATTTGGGGCCATGTCTTCTACTGGTGTTGGTCCACTTTGTTTTCTAAAGTCCAGTCAATGCAGCATCTACCAAGACATTTTAGAGGGCTTTTTTCTTCCTTCTGCTGATGAGCTTTATGGAGATGCTGATCTAATTTTCCCGCAGGCCTCAGTTCCTTCCCACACTGCCAAAGGTACCAGAAGCTGGCTGTGGAATATTCAATTTTTTCTGAGACACCAAATTTAGTTATTGTTATTATTATTTTCATTATTTACATGTCATAATCATCAAAAATACAAGAAATAAATGTTGTATGAATGTATGTAATATATGAGTTTATTTTTGAAATACTGTAATTGACAAAAAAGAACTGTTTCACAATATTCATATATTTTGAGATGCATCTGTATGTTCAAATGCCCAACAACAGAACAGCTGTTATTGGAGCTGAAAGCACTTCTTTCTTTTTTCTTTTTTACTTTGAAGAGTACTTTAAAGTTTAAATGCACTTAAGTTGTGAATAATTGACTCAGTGCCATTGTATTCTGTTTTCCTGCTTTTTCTACCACCTCCATATTCATGTACAGATCATTATGTCAGTCTGAGTACACGTTACCTTTAACATGCACATTAAGTCACAAAAAATGTCAAGGTTCTGGCCTGACATCTATCACAGCTTTTCTTCTATTTTATTCTCATGTATCAGGGCTTCTGTCTTTTATTGAATTTATACTTCCCCTGGATGATGACAGTGTGAAAATAAAGTCCTTCCACTTACTGCCCATCCTTTTTCCTCTCCTCTAAATGAATTCCAGGTTGATCCAACCTAGTTCAGCCAAGTGCATTATTGACTAAGAGGCAGAATAATACCCTAAGCACAGCTGGATCCCACACACCCTAGGTACAGACTGAAATCCACCTCACACACTAACAACTCATTTTACAAAATGTCTCAGCATGAGAAATTCCTGCAAGCCTTGTGTGAGTGTGTATATCCCTATCTGTGCACCAAGACTTCTAAGCATGCATCAATGACCAGCGCAAGGCAAAACTCAGGAGGAATACACATTTTCCCTGCCAATGTCTTTTGTTGTTATAAAAGACAATAGACAAAGACATTACTTCTCTCACATCAGGGGAATGCTACTGTCAGTGGAGAAAAGCTGTATCTATTCAGACATGTCAGAAAACACAATCTGAATGGGATATATGGACATTAGTAAATGACATAAAATAGCTTTTTGATTGGGAAAATCCTTGCCAATTGCGCTGATTAAAACTTAGAAAATGGTACCCTGATGCATGCTCAATAATCCAGGTAGAAAAATCTAAAAAAGCTAAGTCTGGTCCTCTGGACATTGAAAAAACAAA
>JARVGS010000548.1:15268427-15278518 GCA_031762315.1 Hypsolebias antenori | reverse complement strand
TGTGTGTGTGTGTGTGTGTGTGTGTGTGTGTGTGTGTGTGTGTGTGTGTGTGTGTGTGTGTGTGTGTGTGAATCACATACAGTGCCTCATATGGAAGTGATTGTCTAAGCCTGGACAATTTTCTCTCCAGAAAGGAAGTTTGGTTTATCATGATTTATAGTTTCTGATTGATGCCAGAGAATATGTTCTAGGGATGTTATTATTTTATTTTTTAGTTTTTAGTTGTTTTTTTTTTTTAAAGGGATATCTTACCTGTCTTGGATGTACCCCTCCTCACCCCAATGACTGCCACAAGCTCCCTGAGGTCACATATGGGAAAGTACATCAAGAAAAAGGATGGGCAAGTTGATAAAGCTACAAAAATGACCTACAGGAGCTAAATGCTGTCATTAAGTATTTCAGAGTGGTTAACACGTAATCTCATGTGCATAATCAAATTCTATTTATTTTATAAATACCATATATAAACACATATCTACATAAACTAAGGAGTCCCACACTGGGATTTGATTTAACAATCAATTCTGTCACTTTGACATTTGAAATCCAACTGATTTTAAATTTTAAGTAAAGATAAAAGTTCATTAGGATGAAATGATTCAAGTATTAATGACTACACAGTAAAAACTGCAAATTTTGAACACAGTGCTGGGGCAAACTCAGACCAAGTCAACTATTGCTGAATTTTGTAAACTGACCAAATTGTTTAATTAAAACAACCAAATAGTTGAGTTGAAAAGAATACCCCAAAATATAGGTTAATAGATATTTACAACGTGGGTTGGTGTTAGGTGGCTCTAATTGCAATTAGTGCTTTCTTCATAAATTTTCTTGTTCCATTTTAAAACAGATATCCAGTCAGGTTTAATTTAGTCAGCTTCTAAAGGCTTAATTGAAGAATGACAAAGCCCAACAACTGGATATAACTTTCTGACCCACTATTTCGTCAAACCAACCCCACCTAGCTTTGATTCAACAATCAAAATAGCCCATCAGTTTAATGGGCAGTAACTTGTGCCATCAGAAACTGACTCGCATAAACTGAATCTGCATTTGTGTAATTTTGTAATTTGAAATTGAATACATTGGGTTGAAAGTGAATTTAACTAAATTGAAACTGAATTTTGTTGTATTGAAAATTCAGGTGTACTACTTTCATTTTCAGTTCTATGATTCAGTTTCACTTCCAAAATTCAGTTTTTTTGCATCAAACATCTGGACCCTTGAGAACGCCAGGAATAATCGAACACAGATTGACAGATGTACGCTTCACGTCCGTAAAACTTCCTTTATGGAAATGTAGGCATGGGGTTCAGCCTCAAGGAGGCGGTGATGCAACAGAGTGGATGCAATCTACTTTAAAACACCAAAGAAAAAGAAGAACTTCAGCACAAGGTTAATGTGCGTGAGATCATGCCAAGTTCGTGTGCGCAGCACTGCTCCAGCTCAAAATAAGATAAGAGAACTATAAGATAGAAAATCCGGATCCGTACTCAAATCTGTATCAGTGACCCAAACTGAATTTTGGAATTTAAATCGACTAATAGAACTGAAATGAAAGTAGTCAAACTGAATTTTCAATATAACAAAATACAATTTCAAAGCAAATTAATTCAGTTTCAATTTAGGGAAATTCCTTTTCAAAACCAATATATTTAATTTCTAATTACGCAAATAAAGATTCAGTCTAAGTGATTCAAATTCAGTTTCTGATGGCACAAGTTTCTGGCCATACAGTTTTTAGAGTGTACAATGATCCATAGCAGTCAGGTCATCAGCACTTCTGCATTGCATTCTTTTATTCATAAGAAAAATGGAAAAACGATCTGTCACTGATGCACATAAACCATCCAACAAAACAAAATTGTTGTCTGCGAGTTTTACGTTTGCTTGAGAAATAACTAAACAGAGAATAAAATCTATTCTGAGGCTTCCATTTGTCTATTTATTCTGTGCAGATTCCCCTCCACCTCATGTGACCTCCATCTGTTTAGTCTGATTTATGATTTAAATGCCTTTGTGCTCTGCTGTAAGAACTGATAAGTATGTTTATGGTGTGCTTCTCTTTGTACTTAGTGCTCTGTCACTTAACTGCAGTTTCAATGCAAAAAAATTAATAATTTTGTTTTGCTGGTGCAAAGGTTCCCAGTTGTGCTAGTTTGTATTTTATACTGTCTAACATTGTGTCATTTATCAACTCATCATGATTGTGCTCTTCATTTTATTACATTTGGTTAGGATCACTTAGCCACAGTGACCATTTCTAGAAATGTTTTTTTCTTTGAACCAAATTGCTGTTCTCCAACCAAAAAAAGTCTTTTTCACACCCAAACCATATTGAAAATGCAAATTAGGCATTAAAAGTTTAACACCCAGAGGAATAGACCCAGTTTAGCTTGTAAAAAGTGGGTAAAACCCTGAATAATGAATAAAAAGGTAATTTCAGCTGACTGATTTAACATAATCTTAGCTCTGAAACAAACAAACCAAAAAAAAAAAAAAAGATTGTTAAAGTTAGGTGGGGAAAAAAGCTGCTCTTGGATCCATTAAAGTCTTTTGAGCAGTTAACTGAAAATATTATATAGGCGGTTTTTGGAAACCAGAAAGTCAGCTGCTGCTGGGTGGTATTCAACAGGACAGTCTGCAGAAAAGGAAGCAGCTCCAAACAATCATTCATCATCAGGGCATACACGGTGACACCGTATCCCATGTTAAACGGGAGGTCTCAGGGTTATGTTGTACTTTCAGAGGGAACGGTAACTAAAGTAATCAAGCCGCCTCCAAATTCAGGTTTTTTTCCATTGAGGTAGAATACAGTTTAAAAAACAGACAAGAAAATCTAATGGACCGTTTTCTTACATAGCTTTTACTAGATAGTCATTTCAAATGTAAAGATGTTTATCAGCTCAGTCAAATGAATATTTTAGGACCACTGTGATTTACTGGGGGTTTTGTTTCATCGCTGCAATCATGCAGGCAGCAGGGTTTGTTTCAGCATGAACGCAAGAGGCTTAAAGCGCAAAGGTGTTGATTTACTGTAAGTGACAATGTATGTTAGCATGATTCGCATATATACTTTTAAGTGCATGCTCATTTGTGAGTCCCGCTTTCCATAGAACGAAGAGGGCAGGCCAAACATAGGCCGTTGTTTATTTTGTATAATTAAAACTACAGGAAATTTACTGAAGGCAATAAGAGAAGCCCAGCGGCTTGTTTCATGTCGTCACCAATTTTCTAACTTTCTCGTCAACCTTATTATGATAACAGAGACACAAATTTTCCAAACATACTTGAAATATCTGAGTGGAACTTTATACATACGAGGTGAGCGTTTGGCATTTGATTTGGGCAAGGTGAGAAAATAACAAAAGGACTCGTGATGCAGACAAAGAACAGAGCAAACCTTTGCCTCGGCTCCATCAGTGAGCTCATTGTTTGGAGAGCTGCCTGCGATGATTGTTTTGCATCGATGGCCATGCTGATAAAACATCCGTGGAAAATAAACCGCCCTCACACCCTCATACCACAGTGTGCAGTCTCCGACATTCATTTATCTCAGACTTTGAAATCAACTGTTTACAGTCCTTCCTTGTACTATTTTAAGTTCTTCATAAACTAAACCTTTTCCTCGTTTTATCGAGGCAAATTAATCTCTTTGTTGCGTATTGCACAATGGCATGGTGATCACGTCTTTGCTTGCGCATGTGTGCATGCATGTGCTTTTGTTGTGGTAGCAATATATCTCAAACACCTGAATGGATTTGAATTAATCTCTTAAAATAAATCATCATCATACGTGTAACAGGGTTTTACTCTTGCATTATTATAGGTGTGAAGTTTGTCAAAATTGGTTTATTTATTCTTAAAATTCATTTTGTTTAGTCGAAAAAGATATTTCTCCTGACATTTGTTGGTATGCCAATTACATCGTGCTGCTCTTGACAGTCGGCGGTTACCATAGCAACCAGTAGCTGACAACTTGTCCCCTTTTTCTGTTGCCATCTGTATGCATTAGGATTGGCTTTGTTTTTTCTTTACAAGTATTATATTTTAGCATATATTTTAAACAAATTTAATTATATACAGGGTTTCATGTGTAATTTTGCCATGTTTTGTATGTTAACTGTTGAAACAACGAACTCGTCCGAACCGAGTCTATCAGAACCGGGTCAGAACTAAGACCACACAGCTGATAACACAGTTTCAAACAAAATATGCATTTATTTCCGGCTTATAATGTAAAATACCACAAACAGCATTCCAGCAAATGTAAGAAGAAACTTTTAGAATAAAATTACTCGGCGGTCATCACATGAATTGCACAATCTTTTGTGAACACGTCATCAGAACCGAGCCACACATCTTAACCAAAGCAGCTTCAAACTGCGTTTTAAAGAGTTGATTAGTGATAATTCTCAGCTTCAAATGAACATTTATGCAGTCTGCATTTTTTCTGAACACTTTCAACCATGAAGTATCACTTTTAAGAGTAAAAACTTGGATATGATATATGCTAACATGAAGTTTCATCCATAAGATCACACAGATATTAATCTAAATACTCCTTAAAAGAAGACACGTACGTGCCACCAGTTGTAGGATGTGAGAACAGGGTTAACTGCTACATCCCCAATTAATTATTCAAAACTAGTTCAAGTCCAGGAATATTAATTGTTTATTGATAACGGATTCTCTTCTTTTTGGATTAAAAAACATCTTGGTGATCAAGTATGAATATATAGCGACATGAGACGTTACGGTAATTATAAGTGACCCATCAAGCAAATGAGGTCATTTATTTAACAGATCATCAAATTAACATCATGACATATACACAATGATTGGCTCCGATTCAATTTCCTATAACTGAACATCAACAGATGAAAATCACGCGTCCGTAATTTCAAAAACTGACGAGCCTTTAAGGAACAACAGATTAAGTTATGAGATGGTAAATAATGAATTCAACCAGGAATGACACGCTCTCCATAGCGATTTCCGCTAGACCAGGTACACACCAGTAACATTGACGACTCTTACCTTGTAAGACAATCAGTCTAGAGTCCGATAATGACTAGCCACCAGCCGTAGATGTAAAAGGGTTTGTTCATTGGGAGCACTGTAGTTTAGTGTATAGGGGCAGAAGTTGTTGGGCTGATGCTAACCACCATTTTGATTTTGCTCTCACTAGGTATGTTTTAATTTTTGATACAAGTAAGTTACAGTTATCAGTTGTGTGATAGTATTCGACTGTTGTGTGGTTTTATTTCCTGTACTAAAATATTTATTCATTGTTACTTATGTTAAAGATACGACTGGTTATGTGGATTAATGGTGTAAATTTATATTAAATACCACTATACGTCAGCTCCCCCATTTTCTGTTGCTGTCTGTAACTGTGGGGCAGAAGTTACTGGACTGACGTTGACCACCAATTTGATTTTCCCTTGCTAGAATAAATACAGTGAGCCTGAGTGTGTCTGTTGTGAAGCCAACCTACTGGACCTGAGACAAACAAACAGGGTTACATGTGTGCATTAATAACTGATTAAGTTTTGGAGTCAACTCAGTTTAAGATGCTGTAGCAGCTGATCAATCTTGCAAACATAAAACAACTTTCTTCTTTACAGGCATTAATCCAGAATGTGGTTTGGTAGTAGCTGAGAGTCATCGACAACACATACTTCTGAGTGCTAACAGATTTTACAAACCTCACAAAATGGCATAAAACTGAATATGTTGGGGTTTCAAGATTACCAATCAAAAAAGATCTTGATTTACAAACAAAAATATGTTCTTAAAAACTGGCATGAAAAGCAGAAAGCAATAGGCATTTTCATAAAAATGGGGTCTTTTTATAATTTTAGCAAAATTGTGACGTCTGCGTGAACGTTTTATATGAAAATAAAAACAAAACAAAAAAACAATCACACGTCTTTAATTTCACTTGTGCACAATTTATTAGCAGCACCGCCTGTGCCTGCAGCTCAGCTGGTTTCCATTTTTCCATCCTCTTGGCCTTAAACCCAAATACTGCAGAGTTTTATTAAATCAATACGTTAGAACCAAATCTGATAGTTAATGGCTGCACTGTGCTCGTGCAGTGAAGAACTTCATGTTCGGCTGCACTCCTGGCAGAGCTTCAGGAACTGATTGGCCTCAAAGCCACACTGGGAATAATTGTACACTTGATGTTTTGAGTCACTGTGTAACAGCTACTATGGAGACAACATGTTATCCAGTTCTAAACTACTAACGGCTCACTGAGACCACAATAAATTTAACATCATTCACAATTATTCAGGTAATAATTAACAAGTCGTTTGTCTTCCTGTGGGTAAATGTGTATATTTAAGTGTGGATGAAAACTGGGTCCTTTAAAGTATCAGGTTAAGCTCTAATTGAGGAAAAATAATAAACTCAAGTTCACAGATTCAGCTAAGAGCCGTGAGGAGCTGGGTGTGGGGGTAAAAAATAAACTAACGGTCTGGACTTCCACATTGACAAGCTGATCAGTGCTTTCCTGAAAGCTGAAAATAATGTTTGGAGTAACATTTTGCACTTCTGAGGCGTACTGTGACCAGACTCACTAAGCGCCTGTTACTAAAGATGTTATTCCAGCACAAGGGCGCTTTGAGTGTTGAGCTCGGCTCTGAAAGGCATGGAGGGAGTGAAGCCCTCAAAGACACGGGGTCACCTCTGTTTTATGTTCAGCCCAAAGCTGCCCCGTTGTGTCCTGACAAGGTGAAGATCCATGGGATTCCTGTCCAGAGTTTATCATCAATTCCTTCCATCTTGAGACGTTTCATTGTACGTTAGGTGTATTTTATAAATTCTTACCTCTTGAGATGAATTCAAGTTCGATCCTCATTTTCATAAATGACGCTTGGCCTATAAATGAACTCGAAATGGAATTTGGTTTATTCAACCCCGTGTTTGACCTTAGCTTCTCAAAATAAATCATGTAAGTGGAGTTAGTAATCATTTAGGTCTGCAGCCGCTCAGCAGTTGTTTCAGTCACGTGTGCAAGAAACTAGTTATGGCTAAACCAAACCTCCTGAATTGGAACAGACAATTTATGTTTCTGTTAACTACAGATAAATCTGTTTAACGTGCTGAAAAAAACATGTAGATATAATAAAGACCTTGTGACATGGCATGTGGAGTGAGTATTTATTACATTTAAAATGACTGCAACAGTTCTAAGTAATCGACGTGAAATTACAAGTGCTCTGATGTTGGGGACTGCAGGAAGTGAATGGAAAACCAGAAGAAAATCCACATGCATGAGACGAACGTAAAACATGCAGAAAAATCAAGATTCAAATGACCTTCTTACTGTGAGGTGAAAAAGTCAATAACGTCATCAAGAAGGCTTCAAGTGCAAATTTTAAGTAGAAGTTTTTTTTTTTAATTATTGGCTGAGGCAATATGGAGATAAATGTGTTTGCTCCTATCTGTGTTAATGGCTTTCCTTTCATCATTAGCCAAATATCTTGTGAGTCTCGTGACAGGTAGTCAATAAATACACATCTACAACTGATTAAACTTTGGAGGTGACCTGACTGAAGGTGGCTACCACAACTAATCAAACATAACAAACACAAAAATGGATGCACAGTAGTCCTTCGTTTATCACAGGGGATCTGTACCCTGAAGACCCGCGATAAATGAAAAACCGCCAAGTAGGAATAGTAATCCAAGTAGTGGGTTATTTTAGTATTTATACATACGGTACACATTTTATATTAAGACATTTTAAACCCTTCCCACACTCTTGCAATATTCTAATTTTTTCCAAAATCCAAAAAAAAAAAAAAAAAAAAGAGCACAGAATGTCATGATTTCAGCTCTCTGACTCACCGCCTGCAAGTGCTCTCAGCCACGCCCACCCCCCTACTCTGCATGCAGATCAGCTGATCAGCAGCAGCAGGAAGCTTATCCTGCAGTGTAGGCTGCACAGAGATGCAGGAGGTGCTAAATAATTTAAAATAATTAAGTTAAAAAAAAAATCCATGCCAATCGTGCAGCTCATCCATCAATCAGCCAATTGTGTGTCATGTCCAATCTTAGTTTGAAAAATCGCTATAGAGCAAGTCTGCGAAGAACCCCAAAGTAGCGAGGGACTACTGTAAACAACAATTTTACCTAAATGTACGGTAGCAAAAATTGAGTGCATTTACTGTTGAGAGTCCTCCCCAACACGTACACTGAGCACTATAGATTACGTAATAATTTTGCCTTCAACTTTGGGATTACTTGAGTCAGCCTAGTTTATCTGTTAGCAAAATAACTCATGAGCCACTGGAGTGATTTTAGTAAAACTCTCAGAAAGTAATCACTAGATGTACGTCTCTTGTGCGGTGAGGTTTGTGACAGGTGAGGCACTGACTTTTCTGGGACTGGATGCTCACGTATATGAACCCAAAATAGAAGTTTACATTTCAGTTTAGCCTTTTTTGTCCTTTTTTTTTAAAAAAAAGGCATCTATTTATGCTTTAATCAACTCCTAACTCCTCTTTTTTAATAAGCAAATAAATAAATAAATAAATATTATCTTACCTTTATTTTAAGATGAATGAGTCTGGAAAAATGATAAGTAAAAAAAATCCTTTAGTTTTGAGATATGATCTTTCACTCCACCCCTTTGTGTAACAGAAGAACAAACAGTGACGTTTCATTGTCCCGATGGGGCAACACTGCCCCCTATCGGTGAGGGATGGCACTTTCTGCCTCACCCTTTGTATTTTCACTGTACATTTATGACCGATAGAATGAAAAAGTATGTCACACACATTCATTCAATATAAAAAAACTGTAGAACATCAGCATGTGCAGCACATGCGTAATCAAACATGTGTACTGTATTAGCGATATAAAGAGAGAGGTATCAGATTCCAACTTTCAAAAACATATAATGCAGCTTTAGGACTGATTCCCAGATGATTTTCACACCTGATGGGAACAGAGGAGCCTCATCTGTGAATTAGACTAAGAAAGACCTTAAGAAACACCTACTGTTAAGGTGTGAGGTGGGATTTGTCAATCTACGTAGGTATGTGTGTATCTTATCTCAGCCTTTAAAATCTGAACCCCACACTCTGTTCTTTGAATTGAGAAAGCTCCTCGGATGAAGAGCGCAATGTCTTCTGTTACAAATAAAGTCCAGTTGTTTCTGTATTGAACGTTTTTTGATATTAAGAGTTGTGAAGTGCTCGCCTGTTGACACTTATGTGTTCTTTTCTTAGGATCTGCCTTAAATAGCTGCATTAAATGAAAGTGTGATGTGGGTGAAGGTAGGCAACAACATATTGTGCACAGCCATTGAAGTTTTGCAAGCTGTCCACATGAAAATTACCTTGAAAAATGTAACCACATAGCTTGCTTGTCAATTGGTCTCACTCAGAATGAACTGAAACTGCGACTGAAAAATGACTCAAACATTGAGATAAATGTGAGTCACCAATAGTCCATTGAGTCACCACCTTAATCCACCATGTGTTTTAGATTCCACTAACCAAGCAAAAGAGAAAAACAAGTTTTGTTCAAGAAAACCAAATATTAAAAGATGTGTAAATGTCAGAAAATCATACATTTTGATGTGAAATCTGTGTTCTATTTGAATTTTAAGATAAAGATATAGTTCTTTATCTTTTAAAGCAAATTTATGTTTGTTTCTGTTCTATTTAATCGTTGACTTTTACTAAAACACACTCCTAATAAATCATTTTCAGCATATGCTGTTATGGACACATATCTGTAATTTTATGGATAAGCACCGACACAGAATACATACAATTATGCTTGGACTTGTCGCTTATCTTGATTTTTTTTTGTCTGTGTTACATACCCTGTTGTGCACAAGTGCTTTTTTCAACGTGTTTTGATAAACACAACAGTTTTTTTGTTTTTGTTTTTTTCTTCATGCTTTGTTTTGCTGTTCAAAATAAAATCTGGTCAGGTTTTGTCAAATCTTATTGTGCTGTAAATGCAATTATTTGAGCATCGCATCCTGCCTACACTTTACATCTCCATGTTTATAGAAAATGCAAGTTGTTTACACCGCTCTAGTCATCCAGGACATGCTCGGT
>JARVGS010000548.1:15229689-15245338 GCA_031762315.1 Hypsolebias antenori | reverse complement strand
TTGTTTGTTTGTACAGCACTTTGGTTGGCCTTGTTGCTGTTTTAAGTGCTCTATAAATAAAATGGTATGGTGTTAATGAGTCAGTGACTGTGTGAGTGGTTGAGTAAATAAGTTAGTGAGTGAGTGAGTGAGTAAGTATGTGATTGATTGATTGATTGATTGAGTGAGTGAGTGAGTGAGTGAGTGAGTGAGTGAGTAAATAAATGGGTGACTGAGTGAGTGAGTGAGTGAGTGAGTAAATACGGGAGTGAGTAAATAAGTGAGTGAGACAGTATGTATGTGATTGATTAATTGATTGATTGATTGATTAATTGATTGAGTGAGTGAGTGAGTGAGTGAGTAAGTAAATAAATGGGTGACTGAGTGAGTAAGTGAGTGAGTTATTGAGTAAGTAAATAAGTGAGTAAGTAAGTGAGTGAGTGAGTAAATGAGTGAGTGTGTGAGTGAGTACGTATGTGATTGAGTGAGTGAGTGAGTAAATAAATGGGTGACTGAGTAAGTGAGTGAGTAATTGAGTAAGTAAATAAGTGAGTGAGTAAATAAGTGAATGAGTGAGTAAATGAGTGAGTGAGTGAGTGAGTGAGTGAGTGAGTGAGTGATTGAGTGAGTGAGTGAGTGAGTGAGTGTGTGAGTGAGTGAGTGAGTGAGTGATTGAGTGAGTAAATAAATGGGTGACTGAGTGAGAAAGTGAGTGAGTTATTGAGTAAGTAAATAAGTGAGTGAGTAAGTGAGTGAGTGAGTAAATAAGTGAGTGTGTGAGTGAGTACGTATGTGATTGAGTGAGTGAGTGAGTGAGTGAGTGAGTGAGTGAGTGAGTGAGTGAGTGAGTGAGTGAGTAATAAGTGAGTCATTTTGTTTGTTTGTACAGCACTTTGGTTGGCCTTGTTGCTGTTTTAAGTGCTCTATAAATAAAATGGTATGGTGTTAATAATGTTTAAGTAAAATAATTAAAACAGCCTAAATGAGTTGAAAGGCTATGCACTCTCACAGGGGTGCACTCTTACTCTCCCGCTGTGCGGGGAGTTCTGATAAACTGATCATATCTGGGTGTGGTTGCCAAATTAAACAACAGATTTATTGTTGGGGAATATTAATGATGATGCACAGCAGCTTTCTAGTTAGTTTAAAAAAAATAGAACAGAATGGATGAAATGAGTTCATTCATTATAGTAACTGGCATGAAGAAGACGTTTGAGACGCATCGCCCTTGCTTTCAGCCCAGCTGAGTTCTGCTCCGCCTCTTTTTGTTCTGTTCAAAGCTCACACCTGAGCACAACGTGGATGCGTCTCCTAGATTTATGAACCGCTGGAGGAAGATCTGGTCTGTGCAGCCATTTCATAGCAAATGAGAACTGGTTCTTAATTGTCCTACCTGGAACATGTCGGTCATTCAGGGCACATGAAAAACGGTCAACGTTTTTTATTTTATTTTGAAAAGCATTGAAAAGCATAAAAATTTGGCAAGTTAGAGAGATGACAATAATATTTATGTTAAATAGGAGGCATAGTGTATCATTATTGTTTTTAATATTGCTTCACCTTAGAATATCAATACTTTTACTGAAAATAAATAAATCTTGAAATGTAATTTCTTAGAATTACACTTTCTGGTTCTGTTTATTGCATTTATGATTCAATGCAGCAAAATAAACACATTTAAAAGGTAACATCATTATAATACTTAGTTTATTTACATAATGACTTAAGTTGCTGGAACTGTGGCTCCCTGAGCAGTTTGGTTGAATAGCCCTGTCTTACAGCTCATCACTGCAGTATGGAGACACAACTCTGTGTAAAGTGAACTGGTTTTATCGCACTAAAATCTAGAGGTGAACGCAAAGTTGTCTCTCCTAATGAACAATCCTACTCAAGTAGTTTGTGCATCTAATCACCCTTTAAATTGAGAATAAAAGTGCCAAGCATGCAGCTTCTGCATCTGCAGCAGTTGCTCAGCATTATTTTGTTTTATAAACACTTTTAGCTCTGTTTGACTGGAACAGGAACTTACAGATACTTTGGCACTGGCTGTACTATTTTAGCACTTTTTCTTTACAGCTATGCTGAATAACAATGCCAGATAGATTTAATTAACGTGATTTATCAACATGGCTGACAGTTCAATACATGATGATAATTCCTCTCAGACAGGAGTGCTAACCTGCAGTCAGACTGTTCCTCTGCTTGTTGAATTCTGCCATAGTTCAACAATTCTTCCAACACTTCTTTATGGCCACCTAGTAAAAATAAAAAAAAATAATGTAAGAAGGTGAGTTCAGGTTCACAGATTAAAACACACCAATCAACCACAAAAAGGAAGCGTGAACATTCATTATGTAGATTTAAAGTCAATTATGTCTAGAACTGTTCCAGAAGGTTTGGAGAACACAATGGTGAGTTTGAGGTATTGACTTAACCTCCAGGATTTCTAGATGTTAATTTAACATCTGTGGGATTTACTGGAGAAACAAGCCCAAACCATTAGCAAAGGTAAGACATATGGAAATTTTACAGGTTGTCCAACAGACAACTTCTGGACTGAATCTGGTTGTCTGGTAAAATATTAGGTTTTCTGAAACCTTTACCATAAAAGGCAAAAATATATATATCAAGCTAATTTTAATTTAATAAGTATGTTGCACTATATACACATGTTCTCAGTCAGCCGTCTTGTGATCTCCAAGCTACTGAGTGGTGGACTTCTAAAGGAGCTGCTCAAGTGGAATGTCCTTGTTCTTCTCATCCTCTCCCTTTTCATTAGACTTTGTGACAAAGACACTCACAATGTATTTAAGGCAGAGATTAAAAATGAAATAAATAATAATTTAACAGAAAATTTCTCTACACCCATTAGTTACCCAACCTTTTCAACCTTTAATTATACACGTTAATCCATGCACACGTTGCAAATCTGTACAATGATGATGATGCTCCAAACACATTGATGTTTACTACAATGTTAGATTTTAGATACTAAAGTTCTGGAGAGGTCGGGGCATGGTGCGGGAGGATTGGGGGTGGGGTGGGGGGGGGGTGTAATGGCTGCACTGAAATAGTCATGTGCAAACATATGTTTAATACGTAGATGTTTAATTTTTTACACGTCATCACCATTGGTTAGGGTAGAGAGGTGTCCTCCTTGGAGAACAGTACAGGAAACACTAATTGGTGCTTTCAATTGCAGTCTCTAGCTAAGGTTGGGAACGCTGTGCACACCCGCTGTGCATCAGACAGCTCGACCCGTCCTGCTCTGCTCTGACTGGGCAAAACTATAAGCCCTTATGCATTGTAAGACCCAACCTGGCTCGACCCAGATCCTGTCCCAGGTTTTGAGTGTTGGCATTGGGCAGTCTGGCCCAGTTCCAGCTCGATTTTTGGAACCCAGAGTGCTGTGGTCCCATTTGGACTGGGATGATGCTGCAGATTTGACTTCAGCAGACTGCTGGCCATTGATTGATTTGCTGGATTGGGGGGGGGGGGGCACCTCACGGATGAGTCATGCTTCACACAACTGCTCCATTCTGCCATTTCCTTCTGCTACTTGCTTCTGGCCGGTTGTGTAATGGAGAAAGCTCCTATTTATCTTTAGAAAAAATGGCATAGCCAAAGATTATCATCAGTGCTCGGGACAAACAATGACTCGCGGAGTCTTGCTATGATGGTCCTGTCCACATCGATGCGGCACTCTGCTCAAAGCAAAGAAAACCAGAGCCAGGGAAGAATGGGGCTGGTCAAGGCTTTGCAAAGCATTTGTGGCATTAGAAACTGGTTATTTACTTGTTGAAAGTAGTCAGTTTATTCCCTGTAACAGAAATTGGATGGCTTTAAAATTACATCAACAAAACAATTCCTGCCCCATCCCTTATTTTTTACGGAAATCCTTTGGGCAACAGAGAACTTTAATTCATGTCTATTTTACGTTGTTGTCCATCGGACAACCTT
This sequence comes from Hypsolebias antenori, assembly GCA_031762315.1. Taxonomy (NCBI): domain Eukaryota; kingdom Metazoa; phylum Chordata; class Actinopteri; order Cyprinodontiformes; family Rivulidae; genus Hypsolebias; species Hypsolebias antenori. Next base: position 15,241,399 of record JARVGS010000548.1, on the reverse strand, counting down.
GAGGCGAGATCTGGTTGTTCGAGACAAAAATAGGTTATCAACTGGAAACCCCCCTGATGAAAGTCCCACTTTATTTACCAGTTGCCATTAGCTTGGTACCAGACGCCAAAGCAGAACTGTTGAGGTAAATCTATAGGTTGATGTGACTGATCAGAATTGTTTAAGCTGCAAAATGGGGGACTAATTAATGCCACGTTGTCATTGTTAAGTGCAGCTCCACTCGTTCTCCTTTTCTCAGTTCTTCTCAGAGGCTGACCTGTTTCTCTGCTCTGTGGGAGGGATCATAACTGGTCTTTTCTGTGTTCAAGCCACTCCGCTCGTTGTGATGCTTAATCACCCTACAATCTGACTTGAATTTCATTAGCTTATCTCGGCACTGCTTTGCTTATAAATCCAGGTGTAGCCATGCTGCCCCATCATCTCTGATATCTCGGTAAATGTGCTCATTTCTTGTGGTTCTGTACATCAACATGATGAGGAAGTGGAGATGTTCAGATGTAGTTTGCAGGGCAGGATATAGCTTTGCTGCCCAATCAACGGATGCCGTTTGCTTACGTCAAAATTGGCCCCTTGGAGCAGCTCGCTTGGAACCACGAATAAGGTGGTCCCATAAACTGGGCCGAGTGAGGTTGGTACCAGCAGTGGCAGACCTTAACTAGTGCCATGTCGTGTGGAGCCAATGATAGTTGAGACAGTGGCAAAGCACCATAAATATTAGTTGTGAGGCCATACTGTTATGACTAATAAATGTATATATTTCCAGTTGCCTGATGTTACCTTCCAATGCCAGGTCCTGTGCATCCCTGCCCTGTGCATCCACCACTCCGACCCAGGCTGCACCATGATCCAGCAGCAGCCTGACAGCAGCTCTTTGTCCTGACCAGCTGGCACACATCACCGCTGTCCAAAGAAATGTATCCTGTGAAGCAAAAACAAACAAAAAGCATTATGTAAATAGAATCAACATATTTTCTGAGTTTAAAACTAAAATGAAACACTGACTACTCCACCTGAAAGTTTATGTCGACCCCTTTAGACAGCAGATCTTTGAGACCAGAGATGTCCCCCTCCTGAGCACAACGCAGCAACTTGAGGCCCAGCAGCTCCATGGACCTTTCTGACAGGTTCACCTCTCTGCTTTGGTGTCCATCATTTTCAACAGCACTTCCTCTTTGCACCACAGACTCTGTTTGAGCCTGCTGCTGATGTTCTTGTACAGCTCCGACTCTTGATCCTTTACCCTCCTCTCTGACCCGACGCTCTCTGCCTTTAGCTTTATTTAATCTTCTTGATTTACCTTGTACTTTGTTATCTTTCATCAAATCTTCATAGAACTGCCTGGCCTCTTCTCCGCTAAGTTTGCAGTTTAATTTAGACCTAGAATGGCCTGGTCGAATACTAAAAGCATCAGGCTTACTGGCAGGAATGAAACCTAAAGAAGCCATTACGAGCGACTAGCATCAGCTTTACTTTTTGTTTGTTTGTTTTAGAAAAAATAATCAAAGTAAGCCTTTTTAAAAAGCAATTTCATTACAATTTGATTATCGTAAAAATATTATAAATCAGACTTATATCACGTCAGTAGCATAGAGGAGCCTTAGCCTAATGCTACCTAGCATTAGCCCACCGAATACTTGTCCGCTGGCTAGTGAACGAACACTTCCGGTGATGGATCCTTGACAAAACCCAAGTAGCTTCAATAAAGTCCAAACTAAGACATAAGCAAATTACCTAAATGAGCAGAAAAACAATGCGGTTCAGGACTTCCGAGTTCACTCGTAATGCTAATCTTTGCCTTGTTTATTCCGGAAGTCGTCTTCTTCTACGGTATTATTTAATGGCTGACCGACTATTTTGGAGCTTTACTGCCACCTGCTGATAAGTAGTGTGAACTGCAAAAGCGCAATAAATAAATAAATCCATCCATATGAATAAAAGAAGAAAAATAAAATTAAATAAACTAATTAAATAAACAAATACATTATTCCAGAAGTCAAAGTTTGACGTAACTTTTGAATGCTGCCACCTACGGGACTATGATATGATATTAGTGCTTAGTGTATTTTTTGGTTGGTGTTTTTCTTAGTTCACGTCTTAAATCTTAGTAATGTTTTCTTTTGCATTTTATTGTTGGATGTAACTGGGACCCTGTGTACATAATTTCGTTTCATCACATGTACCACATGTGGTGCAAATGACAATAAAGACTCTCTGACTCTGACTGGACGCTTAATTCTGCTGAAGTTTCACAGAAATCTTGTATGGTAAATAAACAAAGAGAGCTTAAAACTATTATTAAAAAGGCCAACTTAATATACTGTTCTTAAATAAGTTTATATAACCATTAATAAATAAGTAGATGTGTCAACATATTACTTAACCTAGTTTCACTAGTAGCAAGTAAGGAAAATTTAAAATTTAAATCCTTATTTTTAAGAACTGTTGCCTCCTTCAGTCATTAGAAGGGTCTATGAAAACATAATGGGCAGATTTTTAATACATTAAAGTTCTTCTTTCTGTACAGAATAATATTTTTTTTAAGTTTCTTGGACTTTGGGCCATAAAGCTTTTGTTCTCTGTGACTGTTTCCCACTCAGGCCTGCTATAACAGTAACATTCATTTTTAAAAAATTGTCCAACAAAAAAAGTAGCAATGATATACAACAGATAACTGTTTTAGGATCAGCAGTTAACTTACAACCCGTATCACCCTCGTGGACGTTTAAACTTTAATTTGAATGAACTGTTCAATTAGTGAATGTAACATTTTCCTTTCAGCCTTCTTCTAAATATTCAGTTTATCTTTGGGGCAAATCTCAGAAATGAGAAACTACACTCCTGTTTGACGCAATGTCCTCACATTTTCTTGCATATTAAACTCAAGGCAGAAACTGGGTGAGTAAATGACAGTTTAATTTTCATGGCACTTTCTAAACATATTTACAAGACACTTGCAAACAAAGGCCCAATGAAAGTATCAAAATTATTTAAACTAAACTAGTATGAAAACAAATGCTGATTAAAAAAAAAAAAAACTTTTTTAACATGTGCTTATAGAGAATTTGTTTTCATTTGATCAACAATCTGTAGCGTCTAGTTTGTGAGACGAGGCAGTTTAACATAAAGCTTAACTGAAAGGAAACGTCAGGCACAAGATGGAGAAATATGAGCAGCACAAAATTAACCAGCAAACACAGCTTATGTTTGTTTGTCCATACAGACGTCTTTAAAGGAGTCATTAAAGTGGAAAGGGAACAGTGCAACATCTCCTAAATGCTTCTGGGAACACATTTCAACATTAAGTATTGTGACAGCTGACAATAACTAAGCTTAAAAAGGTCAAAGATAAACTGACAATTTTTTTGTGTTTGTTACACTAAGTTGAGTGTAAATACATATTTGCTGTTCTTAAAAGTCACATTTCCGCTAACAGATTGTAAACACCAGGTTATTATACATATAAACAAATATCTAGATGAATGCCTTTTCCAGCCTACAAAGTTAGTGATGTATACAGTTTAACAACCTAAAATCAGAACACGGTGAAATGGACCTGCCATCCTGCACGATGATTTTTAAAAAGGGGCATTAAACGGCTTCTGCAGAACTTGATGACATGCTGAGACAATTCAGTCGTTTAAAGCAGGTGTGACGGTGCAAGAAACATCTAAAATAATGCAGATTGAGGAACAGAACAGAGGGGACTCTACAGCAGGGCTATTCAACTGGCGGTCCGGGGGCCAAATCAGGCCCGCGGGTGATCTCAGTCCGGCCCACCAATGGGTTCATTTTTAAATAAAATTAGATGTTAAACCATAAAACAAACTTACTTAATGGATGTCTGGCCCCTGAGCCAGTTTAGTTGAATAGCCCTGACTGTCTGAGAAAAAACATTCAGTGCATTTAGTTTTGTGGAGCAGCTCTCATGTTCAAGAGTTTCATGTTGGCTGCTCCTCATCAGTATCAAGTGCTTTATGCAAATTGGGACAGATCAGAGCTGAATTTAATTCAATTCAGTTTATTTATATAATGACATGTCACAACAGAAGTCATCTCAGGGCACTGGACAGAATTAAAATCACAGACAAATGCGCAACAAAACATTTAAACATTTTTTTTAATGTATGTGAATGATTTGTTCAGTACCTTGAGCCAACTTCTGATGGAACTTGGCATAATAAAATGAATTATTTTAAATCTAAAATGAAGACAGAATTAAGAACAGCATGTTTTCTCTACTAAAATTTTCCAAAACACATGTAAAAAATTATCTTAATATAAAGAAACTGAACATTTCCTCTTTAGGGTATAACCTTTGGGTCAAAGCCTGTTTTAAAGGGTTATTTTGACCTAAGGGCAGCAGGAGGGTCAATCTGTTTCAGGGAAGAAGCACAGCTCGTATTAATCTGTTTATTGACAAATGAACACCCATCAACCCTAAAAAGTACCAGGGAGATGACCTACTCTAAGTTTGATGAGGTCGTGCTTCCAGTATAATTTAGCTTTTCCTCAACCAACGCGTAATGAATCTAAATGCATTCCTAACTCTTACAACGGCTACAAACATGCAAAACACTCATGTGCTCATTCAGTGAAAACTAAAACTTCACGGCGGTTACATCACTAAAGGTATTTTCTGATAATGGGTGAAATTTGCTCATGTGTCTGTTTCTGTCCCCCGTCTGCGTAAACGTCTGTCCACAGTGGGGACAGGAAAACGGTCTCTCCCCCGTGTGCGTCCTCATGTGAACGTTCAGCTTGTCTTTGCTAATGAAGCGCTTGCTGCAGCAGGTGCACGCGTGCGGCTTGTCTCCTGTGTGGTAGCGCTGGTGCATCTTCAGCTCCGTCATGCGTCCGTAGCTCCTTCCACACTCGGGACAGTCGTAGCTGGGTCGCTTGTCCATGTGCTGCCTGCTGTGCAGCCGCAGCCCGCTGTTCGAGCTGAAGCTTTTCCCGCACTGCGAGCACCGGAAGGGTTTTTCTCCGGTGTGGATGAGGACGTGCAGCTTGAGGCTGGCGGCCGAGGTGAAGCCGTTCCCGCAGATGGAGCAGAGGTGAGGTCTCTCGCCGTTGTGGATGGTGACGTGTCTCTCCAGCTTGTCCTTGTTCAGGAATGTTTTGCCACAGATGGGACAGGTCTCCGGCTGCTCCCCTTCATGTAAACTCATGTGCTCCGTCAGCTCGATCAACGTGGTGAAGGCATAGACGCAGCGAGTGCACGAGTAGGGCCTCTCCTTCTTGATTTTCCTGTGTTTGAGGGCGTGTTTGTCCAGCTCCTCCTTCTCCTCAAACGTTTCGATGCAGCAGCTGCACTGGTGAGGCCGCTCCTCCGTATGAGTCCGCAGATGATATTTAAAGGCAATTAGCTTCAAAAAGACAGCATCGCAGTGCGGACATCTGGATTCTCGTCTGTCGTGGACCATTAGGTGTCTCTTATAGTGAGTCACCTTGAAGAAGTGCTTGCGACACGTCGAACAGTAATACTGCTCGTTCTGGTGGCTTTGCTCATGTTTCTTTAGCGCGTACTCCACCTTGAACTTCTTCCCACAGGTGCTGCAGGGGTAAGTTTTGTTATGGACCACCATGTGCGCCTCGAGTTCTCCCGCGCTGTCGAAGGTCACGTTGCATTTTGGACAAGTCCCGCTGTTTTCTTTCGCGTGAATCTCCAGGTGTTTGTTGAGGTCTCCTGGGAGCAGGAAGTTCTTCTGGCAGTCAGGGCACGAGTAAAAATCAGCGTTTGCCGCTTTGCAATGGCTCATCACGTGTCTCTTTAAATGGTATAAGCGGCCAAACTCTTTGTCACAATCGCTGCATTTGAGGTTTCCAGGTTTGGACTTAACCTTCCTGTGCAGCTTCAGGTGGCTCACGAGCGCAGCGCTGCCTTTGAACTGCTTATCGCACGCCAGGCACGTCAAACCGTCAACAGCGTGGGCTTTTCGATGAATTTTCAAGTCCAGCCAAGTGCTAAAGCTCTTCCCGCATTTGGCGCACACGTGCTTGCCGAGGTCGTGCTGGTTCCTAACGTGTCGGGTCATGTGGTAGGACTGGCTGAAAGTCTTAGTGCAGACTGGGCAGGTGAATGGTTTCTCCTTGGAGTGAGTCCTCATGTGGCGAGCCAGTTTGGCCGGACCTCTGAAACACTTGTTGACGCAGACAGGACAGAAATGGCCTTCTGTTTTTGACACGACCTGATTCTTGCTTCCGTCTTCGGTAGATGTTGCTTCGTCAGCGCTCTCATCTTCAGGCAAAGACCGAACTTCAAATTCTTTACCGCCAGAATCAGCATCTAAAGAGGCGACACCAGCATCAGCTTCAGTCTTTACTTGGATTCCACCAGCCTGATGAGAATGACGACGGTCAGTTTGAGAGGACGAGTCGTTGGTGTGACTACAAAGCTCATCTTCGTTGGTGGACTGTTCGTTACAATCCGGGCTGAACACAACTTGGGACTGGTGTGTGTTCTTGTGGCTTGCCAACTCGGCACAGCTCGTAAAGCTTTCCCTGCACGTAGGACAGAAGTACTGACCCCCGCTGTGCTGGTTCCTCATGTGTCGGGTCATGTGGTAGGACTGGCTGAATTTCAGATCGCAGCACGGACAGATGAACGGCTTCTCTTGCGTGTGACTCCTCATGTGTCGAGCCAGTTTGTCTGGGCCTTTGAAATGCCTGTCGACACAGAGAGGACAAACGTGTCTTTTTGTTTGTGTCGTTGACAAAGTCGTCGTAGCGCTTTTCTTCCCTGCTTTTCCAGATGTGCTTTTGGAGTTACTTTGTCCTGTCGCAGGCTGAAACTCAGATTCTGCAGTGTCTGAATCAGCATCGTCAAGCACTTCTTCCTCTTTGGTTTCTTTTAGGTCAGCCTGTTGAACACTCTGACCTCCATGTCTGTGCGTCTTGACGTGACTACAAAGATCATCGTTGTTGGTGAATTTTTCGTTGCAGTCAGGGCAGAACAGAACTTGGGACTTGTGTGTCTTGTTGTGTTTTAGTAAGTCCGCGAAGCTTTCCAGGCTTTCTCCGCACACGGAGCAGACGAACTGGCCCGCTGCGTGCAGGTTCCTCATGTGCCGGGTCATGTGATCGGGCTGGCTGAATCTCATTTCGCAAACGGGGCAGGTGAACGGTTTCTCCTTCGTATGAATTCTCATGTGTCTGGTGAACCTGTCTGCTTTGTTGAAGTGCTTGATACAGAAGTGGCAGTAAAAACCTTGATTTTTAGTCACAGGAAGGACATTCCCATGACTGCTGCCGTCTTCTTTTGTCATTCTAAATGTTGATGAGGTGTCATCATCACCTGCTTTACTGCAATCCAGATTCTCCACAGCCTGAGGTTCATCTCGACCATTACTGTGGTCGTTCTCATCCTCGTCTCTAGTTGAGTCCGTTTTTCTCACAAGCGGCTGTGTTTTATTTTTCTCCTCCCCACGACGAGGCCTACCTCTTTTGCGTTTCACCGGTACTTGACCGGCCTGCTGACAGCTTCCGCCCTCCGTTTGAGACGTCGAGTTGTTTGTGTGCGACTTGACGTGAGTAGAAAACTCACCTTTGTCGGTGAACAGTTCATAGCACTCTGGACAGAACAGAACTTTGGACTTGTGCGTCAGATTGTGCATCCTTAGTTCGGCCAAGCTTTTGTGGCTCTCCCCGCAGGTGGAGCAGACGAACTGGCCTGCGTCGTGCTGGTTCCTCATGTGTCGGGTCATGTGGTACGACTGGCTGAATCTCGTTTTGCAGACTGGGCAAGGGAACGGTTTCTCCTGCGTGTGCGTCCGCATGTGTCTGTTGAGCTTGTTCACATTGTAGAAGCATCTGTCGTCGCATACGGAACAGCAGAGGGCTTGTCGTTTGGTTGAAGAGAGGACAACGCTTCCATTGCTGCCGTCTTCTTCCATTCTTCGGAACGCTGAGGTGCTTTTACGATCATTTACTTTATTGCGATTATTCTCATCCACGGCTTGAGGTTTATCTTCATCGTCACTGTAATACAGCTTATCGTTACTGTAGTAGTAGTCGTCTTTGAGCGTAGAGGAGTTTGTTTGGGTTTTAGTCACTTGTGGCTTTGGTTTAACCCTTTCCTCCCCACGACGAGGTCTACCTCTTTTGCGCTTTATTTGAACAGGGGGCTCTAAATACTCTTCGACGTCTACATTGACCTCGTGAAAATCAAGCACGGAATCTTTTAAAACCGTTTCCAGCTCTTTAGCCATCGCCAGCGCTGAGGAGAAGGTCAGCGTCTCTTTTCTCATCTGTAACATCTCTCTGAGTTGCAGATTGTTGGTTTTCTCAATCAGCTGGTCCAGTAGAAGTTTTTCCTTTATGCTTCCACTGCAGTTGCAAGGTCTCAGCAGTTCTTCCAGTGCCAAGACAAACTGGTCTACAGTCTCTCCAGGCATCTGAGCCCTTTGGTGGAATTTCAGGTGGTGCACTTGGGAGGCACGGTCGAGTCTGAAGTGGTCGGTCAGCGCTGAAATGGCAGCCGCGTATGTAGCGTCACTCTTGATCAGAGTTGAGAAGACGTGCTCTCCCGCTGAGCCGAGGGAGTTCCGTAAAAGCAGCATCTTAGTGGAGTCGGCCAGCTCCTTTTCATCAAGAGCATGAATGTAGTGTTCAAAAGCTTTGAGCCATTTCAGCCACCGCATGGGTGGCTCACCTGGGTATGGCAGGAAAGGTGGAGGTGGAGAAAGGATTATAAGCAGCGGTTCTGGAAGAGGTTCTAAAATGATGCCGTCTTTCGTCTCCTCCAAATCCACCAGTCCGCTAACGTCACACATGGTTACTTTGTATGATCTGCTCACAGGAGGTAAGTGATGCTCCTTGTTTGAATGAATGAAGAGTTGAGTTAGGATGTCATCATTTGCAGGTCTTCAAACTCCAGATGTTTCTTGTCACTTTGGACGACTTTTGGAAACTGCAAAGAAAAAAACAATGCACCTTTTAAATCAGCTTACTCTTGAAATAAATCTTAATCCAATATAATGGCAGCTTGGGTACTGTTACAAATATGTGCATTATTATAGTGGATGTTTTTTTTTTTTTTTTGGCTGCTTTCTTTTGCAGGTGTCACCACAGCAAACAAAGTCGTACAAAAAATTTTTTGACAATTGTTGTATGCTGTACATCAGTGGTTCCCAACCCTGGTCCCTGAAGTACACTATGCTGCATGTTTTAGTTGTTTCTCTGCTCCAACATACCTGATTCAGTGATTTAATTACAGTACATTCTCAAGTTCTGCAGAAGACTGTTAATCACCTAGTTACTAACGCATTCGGAACAGTCTTCCATGAGGACCAGGGCCGGGAACCGCTGCTGTACATCCTTCATGAATCAGGTGGGAATTGAACCACAGCACTGACTACTGAGCCACCGCAGCCCAAGATATTTTGGAAAATGCACATTCTTACAAATACTATCACATTACAGCTGAATTTTGTTTTCTAATCTTACTATACTTTTGATAGATATGTCTATAGAAATTTCAATATAAGCACCTCCCAATAAATTTAGCAAAAACATTAAGCTGTTATTTCCAACCTTTATTCATTTTTACGCAAACACAAACATATATATATATATATATAAATAAACGGTTTAATAACAACTAAAAATTACACTTTACATTTTACAAATTAAACAAGCCGGAGTATTGTGGATGAATGGATCAATGACACACACACAGACTTTTGCACCATTGTTAGAGCAACATGTCTTTAGCAAACCTAGCTGAATTCAGCACCCCTGCTCCATTTCAAGGACCTTGTCATTTTATGTGGCCTGTGAGAGCTTCAAGGATGTAATGTCTTAAAATGGATAAGCATGTACCACTTTAAAGGAAGCAGTCACTATAAACTACCCATTTATCTCTAATGCATGTTGATATTTTACCCATGAAATGACATCATTCCACCACTAGGTGGTGGTGTATTGACAAAAGTGTATTCAACAAAGAAGAATCCCCCTAGAGGACCAGATTTAACCTTGTTAGATATACACACAACTGGGTGCCACTTTACAATAAGGCCCCCCTTTAGATGGCTAATAGATAGTTTATAGATGTATTATTAATTCCTCTATAAACACTATAAATCATTAATAACTGCTTATGCATTAATTAAGGGTGACAGAGACAAAACGGACCAGTTTCTTGCCCAATAGTGATCCAAACCTTTTCACCTATATATTTCATCTAGAGTTGTTATATTAAACATTTCAGACTAAGTTACTACCTTGTAAGCACAAGAAGCATTTGTAAACTCATTCAGCTCACTCACCGAGGTGAGTGGGCTGGCCCGTAGCGGCCATGCATGGAGTGGCTGCCATACTGGATGTGGCAGAACTGCCAGTCAACTGATAGAAGGAAATCGACTGAACTTTATAAAACACTGTTCTACAAAGTGTTTTATGTTGATGCCTGTTCTTCTTCTTCTTCTTTTGGCTTTTCCCTTTTCAGCGGTCGCCAGTGAGTCATCCTCCTCCACCTCACTCTGTCTTCTGCATCCTCTGTCCTCACTCCAACTACCTTCATGTCCTCTCTAACTGCATCCATATATCTCCTCTTTGGCCTCCCTCTTTGTCTTTTTCCTGGCAGCTGCATTTCTACATCGGATGCCATTCCTGACACAACCCTCACCATTTACCCGGGCTTGGGACCGCCACAAGAGATACACTGGCTTGTGCTCCCTAGTGGCTGGTTTATGTTAATGCCTGTTACCACACTAATATCTGGAACACGAACAGGCACCAAAGACAATATTTACAACTTTTAAAGTGATTACTAAAAATGTTTATTCCTTAAATGTTTAAGTTATAGGTAAACACTAAGCTAACAGTGTTTACAATGTGTGTACCGGTACTATTACTGTGGTGATAAATATAGAAATATTCATAGTGACCATTTAATTTGTGTCTATGGTAATCAGTTCCTGAAATGTGACGTGTTGATTTTCTGAATAAAGAACACTAATGATCACATTTAACTGATTTTGATTACGGTAATCACATTGATGAACATATAAACACCGATATATATTTACAGGAGTTGGGAGTATTGTTTGTGTGCATGTATGTTTTTGTTGTTTGTTTGTTTGATTTTTTTTTTGGATTGGGAGGGATTTTGAGTGATTGGGTGTTCTTTTCAATGTCCAGAGGACCAGACTTAACTTTTTTAGATTTTTCTACCTGGACTATTGCGCATGCATCAGGGTATCTTCTGTGAAAAAGTTTGACACCCCTGCATCTTTATTTACCTTCAAATCATGATGCATTCACTGTACCTCTGATATGTAAACAAAACAATTTGCTCCTTGTGTTAGTGTTTGATGTAATATTGTCATCATCAGACTTACTTAGTCAAAGATTATATCATTGAAAAAGGATAAGAATGTTCAATGCTTTACTGTTTGTCTACCATGTAAAAAGCATTTTATTTTGACAAATTTCTAAATGCTTAAAAATAAATAAATAAAAAAGCTCAAGTTCTTGTTTAACTTTGTTTGTTTGTTTATACTTTATTCATTTCAAGTTAAAAGAAACAGAATACTATTTACAACAACATGATAAAAGAAAATACTTATGAAATGAAAGGAAGCAGAAGAAGATAAAATCTTATTTTGTCTGCCCCTTCTTTAACAATCAACTCAAACAAATTTTTATTTCCAAACAGAATAATCCATAAAAGAAAAAACTACACAAAGTAACTCATCGCACTTTACCA
>JARVGS010000548.1:15215471-15225507 GCA_031762315.1 Hypsolebias antenori | reverse complement strand
CCCCCCCCCCCCCCCCCCCCCCCCCCAGCCGGGACAGGTCACAAACAAAATCACTCTCACTCTCACTCTCATTCAGAGACAATTTTGAGTTACCAGTTAGCCCAACATACATGTTCTTTATTAATAAGTTAGTGGGCGTAAAATCTGGTATTTTGTTTCTAAAAACATCATTTTCTTTTTCTTGTGTCATTCTTCAGTCTATTTTCTTCTGTGCTAAAGATCAGTATTGAATGGAAAGATCAAGCAGGCATCCATCCACACATTATCTTAAAGCAGGGCTATTCAACTAAACTGCTCAGGGGCCACAGTTACTGAAAGCCGGCAGCTCAGGGGCCATTAGTCATTATGTAAATAAACCAAGTATTACATGATCTGTTACCTTTTAAATTTGTTTTATTGCACTGAATCTGCTAAAGCAATAAACAGAACCCCTAACCCAAACCCAGAACACAAAAATAAAAAAATATGACATCATTGTGGGCCGGATTGAAGTCACCCGTGGGCCGGAAATGGACCGTGGACCGCCAGTTGAATAGGCCTTAAAGCATTCTTTAAAATTATGCATTATTAATGACGCAACAACACTATTCCACCTTTATATCTAAAAGACCCATTGCACATGAGTGTAAAGTCCAGCCATGAGCTAAGCTGTAGAAGAAAACCCTTTGAGCTCTTAATTCCTTGCCAGACATGGACATAGCTTCACAAGGCTTCAGAGAACTTTTTCAATCTCAAGAGGACACAACCCAATTCAAATTCAGAGGAAATTAGGTGTTTGAAGGCAGAGATTTAGATAATTTAAGTTGGATCTTTCCTTCACTCAGAAACTTTTAATTACTGGAAGAAAAAAAACAAAAAAAAACAGGAAACTTCATTCTAATTTACTGCTGAATACATGCATGTTCTCCATGTGACTGACCTGTTTGACATATACAAGTAGAGGGAACATTTTTAAGAGTAATTTCTTTAAAAGTTTTATCATATAAACATAAAAAAGTCACAGTAGAAGTCATGGTTTTGTTTGAATAAAGGATCATCAGCTATTTGTTGTCACCTTAGAGCAACTGAACAACTTGCACCACATTGAGCTAGTACGTGTTGTTTCAATTGAATCAGAGCTTACATCATTTATAGGATCATCTTACCTGGACGTCCTTCAATGCATCCTCTTACATTTGGAAACGCATCACACACACACTGAGCCGAACAATAAAACACGCCCGGCCTTCTTCAAACCAACACAAGCAAACCTCAAAACTCTGGACAAAGATATCTGTTGTACTTTTACATCTCTAGTTCTGTTAGTGTCACAGATGTTGTACTGAAACCAACACAAACTAAGACACTTCTATAGAATGATATTGTTTATTCACACTGTATGAGGCTCAAAACAAGCGTGACAGAGTGAAGGATGCTGCTGGCCAGCCAAGGAGCCTACAAATCAAACATGAGCAAAATCTTGGAGATGTTTGCAGTTGAAGAGAAGTTCAGAGTCGACCTGGTTGTTCCTGGACGTCCGAGCAAGGTTCAGATTGTGGAGCTTCATAGTTCAAAGTTTAATTATACACAAGCAGAGCAAGGAAAAATACTTTTAAATAGCTTGTAAACCTACTCCGTTCTCTCCTCTGCGATTTTTGTAAAACTTTTGCCTCCTTTTCTCTTATCAGCTGAACCTTCTGCAGTTCTTTTGCTGTGAATCCAACAGAACTACATACAACAGCATGAGTAAAAAGGGTTTTGCTGTACAAAAGTTATATTAAAAATACAAACATACACACAATGGCACACTTTGCTTAGCAGTGAATGTAACAGACACGCGAGCAGGCTTCAGAGCCGTTTGACACACATGCCTGTCCCACCCAGACGTGGAGAAGAAACTTAAAATAAAGGTGAAATGGTCAGGGCTTTTGGCTCAGTGCAAGCATTATGGCTTTGAAGGATGCAATAAAAGGAAAACAGGCGGTACACAGTAAAAACAACACATTTCATATATTCCAACGCAAACATCACATGGTGCTCTCAGAGACTGCTCAACACTCTTACTGAGAACGATAAGTGCCGATAAACAACCAGCTCACTCTTTATTTTATCTCAAATAAAAAAAAAAACTAACTGATTATCTGTTTTTTTTTTTTTTGTCTTCATTCCTCTGGAGATCTTTGAAAGCCGACAGCTTTGTGTTTGTGTGCATGACGCAGTCTGTCACCTAAAGCTGCTCACTTCTGTGCCACTCTTCAGGTCCTCTCTCAGTATCAGATGCTGAAATTGGTGCATCACAGAGTGCATGAAGACAGAGGGAGGGGGGGAACTTGTGCACTTGTGTGTCGATACAGAAATCAGAAGAAAAGTTTTGTGCAGGAATCGTTTTCTCGGCTTCAGGGTGCTCCCTCCAAGTCGGCAACACAAACGCACGCACAGATAAATCCAGTCCTGGCTCTCGTCGGAGAGTCTCTGAAGTAGACGCGAGCGTCTGGAGGGAAAAACCGTTGAGCGTTTGTGGAAAACGAGGACAGTCACTGTGTGTGGGCACACCGACAGAGGTGTAAAAATTTCATGAACACGCACAGAACACGGGGTCTTCATGAGCATGGGGAGCACGAAGGAGAGTGAGACGTGTAAGTTGAATTCTTTGGGGCGTGACGGACTGCTTCAGTAGTTCCTTTAGTCCAAACACACACCACAAACCCTCCTTCCATCGTCACGTGTGTGTATAACTTTGTGCAAATATTGTCTCTACAGTCAAACAAATGAAGAGAATCCTGTCACGGGGGTGCGGGACCCCGGTGGGTTAGTGTTGGGGTTGACGTGCGTGTGTGCAGGTTGCCCTGTGGGTGTGTACGCTCCACCTGTGCTGTGCTGAGTGACCACGGTCTGGTAGTAGGGCTCAGTGTCTGCCGTCGCACACTCCTCGTAGCCAAAAGGGGCCCCCACCCCTTTAAGGCCTTTGGGCTGCCGCTTCCACGAGTTGTAGTAGGTGGGGTCGCTCATGTAGTGGTTGACGAAGGAGTGCTTCGGCTGCTCGTCCTCGTAGTCGCTGTCCGTTGACTGGATGGAGACACAAACACAACGGGGTCAGACACTAGAAGGAAGGAACACCAACGTTCATGCTCAACAATCCAGGTAAAAATCCAACAATGTTCAGTCAGGTCACCTGGACGGGTTCTTTTTAAGAAGACGATTCTTACCAAGGAGGAAGGAAAGTACCAAAACACTTGAAATGTATTTGTTGCAAATCAGAGCATTTATGTTGGTTTGACGGGCTGAGAAGTGAACAGCTGGGTCATTTCCAGCCCAATTCTATGTGTTGTTTTTAATAAATGTTTATACATTTTGGAAACAATTTTTAGGCATTGCAATCAGTCAAACAAACAAACAAATAAACAAACAGCCACCAAGTCAAAACAATCAGGATCTAAAATAAAAGCTTTATCCCAGACGTGACATTGAAAAAAACGTTTGCAGCTCTGAGACAAGAAGCAGCTACAAACATCTTATGAACTTTTTATTAATTAATTTATTTATTTTTAACATCGGGAGAATGTTTTAATTTCCAGACTTGTTGTCTTCAGTCGCACTGACTCGGCTTTTAAAGTTTGTACAGCTTCTCCTCAAGGCACCACAAACTCTCTAGGAGACAAATTGTGTTGAAAAGCCTTCATTTCAAATGGCAGCCTGTTCTCCAAAATGAACGTCGTTGACTTCAAAACGCCTCATGGGTCTGTTCGTCTGTTAGCAAAATATTTCCTCATCCAGTGGATGGATTATAATGAAACTTTCAGGAAGTAGTCAGTTTGATGTTCATCTTTGTGTGAGAGTCATCCTCAACACATACTTTGAGCACAAAACTATTAACGCCCAAGATATTTGTTTAAAAATTTTGGACGGTGTCCCATCAACAAAACACTACTTTTAGTGATACTTAATATGTCTTTAATATTAATATTTTTGTTTGTATTTTGAAAGCAAACATAACATTTTATCTGACAATACAGAAAATTGCTGTTAGTAATTTTTTTTCAAGTATTTTGACACTGGTTTTATTTATTTATTTTGACACTAATCAGAGATCAATAACAGTGAGGGAAGTGAAAAGAAGGTTCAGAAATCATCCTGTTTGCTTCTTGATAAAAAATGATGAAAAAACTCTAAAGCTGGTATATGTTTTTGTTTATGGTGCTGCAGTCTAAGCAAAATGTTTCAACATGACAAAAGGTTGTATCCCACAGGGCTGCGGCTAGTTGGCAAACAGCATTCATAAAGGAGTCTCTAAAATGTTTTGTGATGTTCTGATGGTTCTCAATTTCCTTGGGATGTGCAAAGTCCCGATGCTACACATGTTCAAACTGTTTGTGATTTATGTTTGTCACAATAAATAATCACAAAGTTGATATGTGCATCTCCAGCTCATCTAAAAAATGCTAGAGCTGCATTTTGTCACCTGCACATAAGCTCTCCTCTGGCAGAAAACATGTTCAGGTCTCAAAACCAAACTAATAATAAACATCAGCAATTGAAAAAAAAAAAAAAATGTCCAAATCTGTTCATCATCATTTCTGAAGTCCATTTCAGTATGTTCAATCTTAAACATGGGGGTGGATGAAAAGTTGGGCAAAACGAGCTGAGAAGTACGATGTGAAAAAAATGTGTATAGACAAGACTGCAGTTCTGCAAGTTGCACACACACAAAAAAAGACCATAGATTAAAAATAAATAAATAGAAATTTAACTATTCAAGTTGTGTAAACTTGCCTGTCTGGTTTTATGGTCGGTCACAAACAGACTAAGGAGGCACTTCAAAATCTATTTCCTCCCCAAATTTCCTGTAATTTTGAGTCACCAACTTGTCTACAACAGTAAGACATCACCTAAACTGCAGAGGAGAAACCAGGAAGTCTTTTGACTAAACCAGCTAGATCTAACATTTGCTCTGTCACAAGATTATAAACAAAGAAAATTAGTAACACTAAAATGATCAACACTAAACTCTACCAAATACAACAGAGATGAGTAAAATCTATTTGACAGGAGATGTTAGAGAGGCATCAGATGAAAGACAGCAGACAGAGACAGGAGGTCACAGGTCAGGCTCAAACCAGCAGATGTTGAAAAGTCACATCAAGTTTATTTAACCACAAATTTGTCTCAAAGGAGAAAGAAGCACTGAGGCTTCTCTCCTTCTAGACACACAATAAGAAATAATCATGACAACTTTAACAATAGGTTTTAAAATAATTGAAGAGATCGAGCCAATATGAAGTTAGTGATTCTTGATGTGTTGGAGCAGTTTTCAGTCTGGAGCCAGACGAGTGAAGACAGACAGAACAGGATACCTCTGACTCAGAGACCTCAGTGGGTTTCTCAGTGAGTGTGGTGCTCTCAGTGAGCACCGCTCCATTATAGTTGTTGCAGATATCATCATCAGAGTAGTGAAGACCACCCGGACTGGGCCTGGGGGGAGACCTGGACACACATTCAGACAATAAATCTGTTATTGCTGGATCAAGTCCAGACATTTGTTTGCGCTCGCATCAGAGAAGGAGCAAGTGCTCACCGGGTCCCGTTCTTTTTCAGAAAGGAGTTCTTGGTGTTGAGCGTTCTGCTGTTCAGTTCCAGAGCGGTGAAACCTCCGTTGTCCAGAGTCACGGACTCCTCCCCTGTGGTTGTGTGTTTGCCTGCAGGAAAAAAAAAAAAAAATATGGGAGTGGGTTCAAATAAATATTAAAACATTTACAACAGTTTGGCACAACATTTTTCTAGACATTCATCTTCTCACTGCATAAAGTGAATTTGTAGTCTCCTGTTTATTTAGCGCATTCACTGAACCATCTGAATAAGAAACAAATAGAAGTACTCCATGTGGCAGGTGCTGTAATTAAACCTGCCAGCCAATAACTAAATCCATCTTAATATCGTCACTAAATAAATAAAAAAGAGAACAGAAATAAGCTGTTTGGAGCACAGCAAGGCTTTAAAAAAAAAAAAAAATGTGTTTACATTTGCACTTCACCCTCTCAGACACTCTCTGATCACTTCATTATCCAGAACTGGTGCCAGGTTTCTGTGGCAACTCAGACTAACAGCTGTCCTGAAAGAACCTGTGCTCCACACGACAAAAAATAACTGCGTTACCCACAACCTGCAACATCACAGACAACAAGAGGACAAAAGCCTTCACATAAGTTGACAGTGCTTCACAGGGATTGTTTGGCTTGAGTGCTGCTGAGCTTTGACCTGAGAGGGAAGTATATTCAGGCATAGCATGGCAATAATTACATTTAACATGGCTGTCAGTTATCATTAGGTCCCTTTCTGTTCGGACACAGGAAGTTTCTTTTTACCGCTTTTCTGTGGATGTTAAACCCCACCTGGAGCACCCTGATATACTGATTACAATACTGGAACCCCCTCTGTGTTAAGTAACCCAATATTCTGAGAGGCCAAGACTTTGTGTCCCTTAAATGAAATCTTCATCAAAGAACTTCACTTGGCCTTATTAACAGAGACTGGTTGCCGTGGCAATGAAGGACGTAACCTCCCAGTTGAACATGGATTCAAATAAATGGTGTTTATGTAAAACAAGATGTCACTCCTTTCTAACAAAGGCTATTGTGTATCTTCTCTTAGACTTTTGAGAAGGAAGGTATAATTACATTAATTATACAGTAGGGATACAACCACTGTGAGAAACCCTCTGATTGGTTAAGCATGAGGGGGGCTCGGCTTTTGAAGTCAGTTGTTTTTTCAGCAGCTGAGCAGTTGTCCAGGCAGATGTAATGAGAAGTTGTTTTGGAGCAGCTGAACTGGGCAGGTCGTCAAGTGGCGGCTGAAAGGAACTCTCATGAGAGAAACAATCTCATGATGGAAGTAGAGTTGGCTCTGGCTCAGTCCAGCTGAGAGACAGAAGAAGTCCTAAAACTCAAACACTCAGGAGTGAGATGGTACGTGCTGAATGGACCACAGCCTGAGAAACGACATCCTTCTTGGAACAGCAGGCCATCGGCTCTTCCCACGTCTGCTGTGGTAATGAGAAATATGGCACCTTCCGGTAGGACCAAACATCTTCCTTCTGATGTGAGAACAACGCTAAGTGCAAACTTTGTTTAGACATTAATTAATTCATGAACCAGAGATAAGCTTGCCTAAATTTTAATGTTAAGAGCTAAGAACTGTAGTCCACATTGAACCTATGCTCCTTCTCAAAGTCTTCATATGTACGTCATTCACTTCCTAAAATAATACTATTGGCTGTTCATTCATATTTCCCATAATTTCATTGTTATCATTCAAACTGAAATCATTACAAAATTGTGTATTTAAATAACTGAATTCTTTGTTTTTCTTCAAGGGAGAGGAATTAAGTTCGCTACAAAAATTCACGGAAAACATATACAGTATATGTGGGGTGAGGCCAGTCCAGATTACAGTTAGCGTAAAAACCTGTTAAAAGTTGCCCAGATAGAAGCCCTCTCCCTACAGATTTATAAAAATATTAGGAATTAAGCTGTCAGTCATTGTAAGATACAATCATAAATATAAAATAATCTTTGGAGTAGATCATGTCTTTCTGATGGAAAGCGCATGAAATGACATAAAAAACAATGTTTGTCACTGCAGTGAGAGAGTGAATGGTTGTTTGTCTCATTTGTCTCTATGTGTCTCTGTGATGGACTTGGACCTGTCCAAGGTGTCCCCCGCCTCTCACACAGTGATGGCTGGATATGGGCACCAGTGACTCCCATGACCCAAAAAGGAAGAAGCGGATAAAGATAATGGATGGACGGATAATTGCAGAAAAACCTATGAATAAATTTTACAGAAAGGTGAAGTAAAGAATGAGCTAATACTTTCAACACTTTAACAAAAAGAAGGCTTGATTTTTCTATCAAAATGTAGGCCTTTTCAAATATTAATAAAAAAATATATAGCATGAGGAAATTTTTTATTTTACTGAACGATCTTTCTGAGGGAACGTTGGCCCCTCCTGCAGTCCATCTAGACCACAGGAGCCAGTTTTGCACAACAAATACAACAAACCAAGTGTGAGATGTGCTTGACTGTATCAGAAAATCAAGAGAAAACTGTACCAATCTTTTAAGAGAATAATAAGGCAGCCTGTTCACGCTGAGACAGGCGACACAAATAAACCAGGAGAGACACTTTACTTTTTTAACTGAAGAGTAAAAGTGAAAAACACAAACATCGATGGCACAATGGTGATATCCTAGAAGTAAAATAAATGTAATGGCTGAGGTTCAGACCTGTGCCGCATGCCTTGTACTTGGTGCTGTTTCCATGCAGCAGCAGAGTAAAGACCAGGACCAGAATGAGGATGAGTCCTACCAGCGCCATAACCAGCAGAAACCACCACTCTTCATAAAAGGGACGCTCTGACAACGCTACAGGCACAGAGAGACATATAGTATTTTAGGAAAATACAAATCTTTATTACAGTCCATCTTAATTTATATGGTTTCTAACAGAAGACCAGTATTCCTTTTGCATTTTGAACATTTATTCTATAGCTGAGAAGGTGGACGTTTCTGGACTTATTCTTTGAAATAAAATTGACTAATTCCTCAGTTTATTAGATGAGCTGGACAAATGTATAAATGCAGTTTGCAATGAAAAAATAATACTGTTGCACAACCAATGGTAAACTAAATGAGTTTACGCTTAGTAAGGTTTGTTGTAGTTCTGCTCTCTGCCTTCAGGTGGCAGCACATAACCATCTCATCAACTTTCTGCTGCACACTCCAACCAACATACAGAATCTTCTGTCAGAGAAGGTGAGCTTCTTACATCAGCATGCATTCCATCATTGTGTGTGCGTGTGCATTTACCAGCAAGAGCCACAGATGGTGTACTTGGCTGTCCGTAACCATAGCGATTAACAGCGATGACTCTGAACTCGTAGCTGATCCCTGACCTCAGACGCTCCAGCGGCACAGAAACAGACCTGCTGCTGGGAGGGAGATGCCGGAGGAAGAAGTCCCACACTCCCTCATCTGCAGACAAGACAACTCGAGAATTAGTCCCTTTTAAATGTGCATAAGGAAAATTATACATTGCCAAATTGCATACAAGGTGGTAATGATATTGTGTTGATGACAATGATCACTGTTATCATTTTAATGAAAGAGGTTTTCTTTGTTAGCTGTTGAACAATTATATTACAGTCTCCAGGCGCTCTCCTGCAGGGTGGTGAAACAATTTCTTTCCCTGTATTACAAATCTTGTAATCTTTATTAGAAAATTGTGCCTGACTTAATTTGCACAGCAGGTAATAATGAATCCACAGAGTCCTGCGCTTAGAACGGTTTAGTGCAAGGAGCTCAAAGATTTAGTGCAGACAATAAAAACGTAAACATCTGGTAGGTTATATATGACCTGTGTGGGGTGTAAGAGAATTCACCTGAGGCACGGGCCTCAATAACATATCCAGTCACAGTAGCAGCACCAGTATCTCCCTCTGACCAGTGGATGTTTAAGTCAGAGGACGTCTTGGTGATGGACATATCCGCAGGTGATCCAGGAGTTCCTTTAATATCAGAGGGATGCAATCACACAGGTTTAGATTTCAACTGGGCACAGTCCTGATTAACTGTTGCTTTCTTGGAAATTTACTTTGAGATCACAAATGTAAAAGCATAATCCCTTCCTTAAAGGAGCTGTTTAACATTTAAAAATGTGAAAGCGCTGACTGTTTTAATCAAACCACAAGAGGATCTAAGTTGATCTTTGTGGTTTCATAAATCACAAACTGTAACTATGTGTTGCCTTCCATTTCTGACACCAGACGTTGTTCAGCTGGTATTTGACCTGAACATTAATGATCAAATACGATCACAACTTAACCTAACCCTTGTTACAAACTGTAATCTAGCTCTGAAAAGATCATAAGGACAGGAAATAAATTGGATTCTTATTTCTAAAAATGTGATTTGTTTGGTGGTTACATGTACAGGTGGTCCTCGGTATCCGACCCCCTCGGTTCCCGGCATTTTGCGTTTACGACCCGCATCATAATTAATAATTA
>JARVGS010000548.1:15126154-15138037 GCA_031762315.1 Hypsolebias antenori | reverse complement strand
GACGTCATCGGGTGCCGTTCGTAAGTCCGGAGCGCCGTAGGTCGGGGGAGCCGTAGGTCGAGGACCACCTGTATATACATATATGTAAAACCAGACTAAAAACTACTGCAAAATAGAAGGCACAACATTGTGCAAGAAGTGATGCCAAAGAGTGAAAAGACAGATAAGGAAGATTAATTGATGTTAAAGATGCTCTCTCAGTCTCTGCCATGCCGACTGTACTCCCGGGGAGCGGCTTTTAGCCACTTGCAGCTCGCAGCTCCAGATAAAACACTAAACTATGCCCTTTGGGGGAATCTTAGTATGCACTGACTGCTTGTGAGAAAGAACATAGAAGAAAAGTAATGTTATCTGAGATTAACACAGAGTTCAGCCACATCCTCTCAGAGTCGGTGAGAGGGAGAAAATGTTCAATCCATCACAGCCATTCCTATTAAACCACATTAGAATAATTAATGAGCCTAACTCCCCCTCCTAAGTCCATAAACCTGTCCTGAACTCTTGTAATGATGACTGCGAGTTTTGAGTGTGCACGGTCGTGTCTGTGCGAGTGTGCACGGTTGTGCAGATGTGCTCGTTTTTAATAATAATAATATAGTGCAGAAATAAAAGTCAGCACGCGACAGGCACACGGTTGAAAAAGATTTACCCTCACAGCCCCATTCGCTCATCTCCCCTAACAATCTTCTCTTACATTCTTTCCTTTCTCTCAACCACTTCATTGATTTATGTTGCAGAGAGTTGTAGGTGCTTATCTGTGTGCAGCCATGTCTATTACAATAAACACACTATTATCTGTCATATTATATATTTATGAAGCAGCAAAGAAACCCTTTTCCTCAATCCATCCCACCCCATCCTGCAGTGTCTCAAGCTGCTTGTTAACCAGATGGAAGATGAACTGCGGTCCCTTTAGCACATCCTGGGTCGCCCTTAGGTTCTCCTCCCAGTTGACTGAAGCTGCTTTGCCTGCAAAGGGGATGCCTCTGGGACAACTTAAATATAAGTCTGAACAGCATCAACTTGCTGCACTCAAAGCTGAGTGGCTTTGAGGCTACAGAAAAAAAAATAAATAAAAAACTTTGCAGCTGCATGTACCTGTCAGTCATCTAGATCACCCACCAGAACATTAAAAATAGCTGAGAAAAGTGTTTCTTGTCATCATTACATCATCTCTGACAGTAAAGTCTTACTGTACTTACAGCAGATGTGTGATTCTTCCCAGTTGCATCAAAATGTGCTTGGACTCCAGATGCAGCTTATCTTAAGGTGCAGCGGTTGCGTAGGCTTAATACATCTTGGAAATGTATTGAACACATTCAATACAATGTGTGCTTGGAAAGAGTGTTTATAAATGTCCTGGAATTTCTTGACATATTTGCTTGCTAAGCAATAAATGTGAAACGAAAATGTGTTTCTGCATCGGCACTGACCTCCCTGCAGAGTGTACTCAGTGACAGGACGGCTGTAAACACCCAGGCCGGCTCCAGTGTAGGCAGCCACCTGGATCTGGTACTGAGTCCAGATGATGAGGTCTTTCAGGAGACAATAGTTAGTCTCTGGGCTGCTGATGTTCTTCTCCTGGTAGTCCCCTGGCAACCCTGCCAGACGGTACCTGCACACAAACACAGAGGCTGTTATAAATGTGTTGTAACAAGCGAGAAAAGTAAATATGGAAATTGTTATGAGTCAAAATACTCAGAGGACTTGCTGTGCAAACAGAATGTTTGCACTTTCTATAAAGCATATTTATTTCTGTAATTTGCAGGCGGATATAAACACAGATTCTTTTATTTTCCATTAGTCGTCACAGAATACGACAAAGACAATGCAAAACAGGCTTTTAGAATATTTTACAAATTAGTTAAAAAATTGGACACTTTTTGGAAACATTTGGACAATTGGACACATATTACACACACATCATTGAGTGTTCCTTACGAAGCTTTCTGACTCGACTCTAAATGTAACTAACTACATTTAAGAGCCGTGGTTAAAAAAAAAAAACAAACAAAAAAAAACAGGTCTGTCCATACAGTAAATTATGTGGATTAGTTATAGACATTTAAGAAACAGTTCAGATGTCTTGAAGAGGGATTATGTGGAAAGGTTATGCACAAACTTGACATTACCTGTCATAGATTGCTTTCAAAACGACCTCATCGTGCCCAACCACAATTCATTTCTTCTAACCAGATTGAGGAGCTAACAGCTTGTCTAAGCAGCTCCAAAAACAACATGGATCTCAACTTCATAAAAATAACTCTTATTGTTAAAACTTCATAACAGTTTTTTGTAAATGCAACTTTTTAAAACCTCCCCTCTATAAGTTTAGCATTTTATAGCTATTTATATAGAATTCCTTTGGTAATTAGCTAACACAAGTAGTGACAGTATCAGCTAGCTGTAGAACTTTTGGCTGTGGCCTGAGGCACGTCCAGTAGGATTTTTATTATATTTATGCTAAACTATACAACCATAAAAATAAACTAAAATAAAAAATAAAAGCATAAAAACATAAACCACTAAGACACCAGAAACCATCCACTTTGGACTTGGCCCCACTTGGACTAGTCATTATCTTATCCATCCTGTGAGATTTTTTTTTCCCTCCAGGCTGAGATCACACAAAGAGCTACTTACAACAGCTACAAACTGTTCAGATCTAATAAATAAATAAATAAATATTAGAACTACTGCATTAAGGAAGTTGCTTGTAAACACAAGCAAACTGTGGACTATGTCATTAATACAAAACAGATTCTGCACAAGGGCAGCACAGTGGCACGACTGGTAGAGCGGCTGCCTCTCAGAGAGCAGGTCGTCCCGGTTCAAATCCCGGTCCGGGGGCCTTTCTGGGTAGAGTTCGCATCTTCTCTCCGTGCATGCGTGGGTTGTCTCCAGGTACTCTGGTTTCCTCCCACAGATCAAAAACATGCATTTTAGGCAAAATGATATTGTCCCTAGGTGTGAGTGAGAGAGTGAATGTTTGTCTTGTTTGTCTCTATATGTGTCCCCGTGATGAACTGGAGACATGCCCAGGGTGTCCCTCGCCTCTCGCACAGTGATAGCTGGACATGGGCACCGTGACCCAAAAAGGAAGAAGCAGGTAAAAGATAATGGATGGATGGATGAAGCTGGAGTTTGAGTCAATGTGTAAATATTTAATTAATTTACTTTGGCTTTATGACTGTGAAGAAGAGTTTGTATACAAATAAGTGAAAAACTAAATGAAATAATCAAGATTTACCAAAAAAAAAAAAAAAAAAAAAAAAAAAAAAAAGAGTACATCAAAGTATACATATTTAAATAAGTAGAAATGGGTAGTACATAAATGCATAAATACAATTTTTCTAAATGTGCTTACAAAACTTCATCTCAAGCCTATTAAGCATAACATAAAAAAATAATAATAATCTAGTAAGCATTCTGACATTTTATCCATTCTCAGACTGCCCATGAAACATTTATTTTTCACTGTGAGAGGAACATTTGTGAAGAAGAAAGTAAGAATATTCTGCAGATGTCAAGACCTTTTTAAAATCTCTAAAGACAGAACTATTTAATTTTGTCTCTAAATAGTGCACCTTTATGGCCTCAGCTCTAGTACATGTGATTTAAGTGCCTACTTAAAAGAATATATGAGCCAGCTAGACAGGGCGGTGGAATACCATTTTAGTACTGTGCATATCTGATGGAGTTGAATGGAGTAATAATCCTCATGTCAGCGTTTTAATATGACACCTATCCTCTGTAACGGGGTGTTCCAACGATTCTCTGGCTGACTCAGCACTCAGTCACACATGCATATTGTACAAACACACACACAAGCTAGGTGCACAAACACAGATACACAAAGTCAGGAGGCACTGAGGCCCGACAGCAGTTTTCTGCAGAGGTGTGAAGATAGCTCCCATTTCCCCTCAGTTCCCACATGACACACTGGGAGATGAAGAGGTAGAAGAGGAAGAGGAGTGGGGCTAACGGTAACGAGAAAGATGGAGAAAATAGGAAAAGAAGAATGAGAAGCTGGCAGCTGACACAACAAGAAGAAAAGCGAATCCAAAGGGGAGGGCAGAAGGAGGAGGAAGCTCAGTCCTTCAAAACTGAAATGATACGGTGTGGACATACAAGTGCACATTCCTGTTTTTCACTGATTTCTGAAGTGGAATCAGTGAAGGAGGATAAAGACCTGATAACTTCTACTACAATTATATGCAAATCTGTGTGAGGCAGCTGATGACAGTTTGATTACACACATCGTTTCATACTTCAGGTAGACATTATAGAGAAGAACAGCAGACCAAGGACATAAAGAGCATCACTAAAGAGCACTCATGTCTGCATGTAAACGCACAGAACGGTGGGTATTTCTGGTAAAGAGCCAGAGCAAAACCTATTAAGGGGAATGAGTTTTCAATGAGCTGTTGACTTAATTATTGTTCAGTGTACGTATACAGAGCGCAAAACATTTAAAGAAAATTGTTTTAAATCAAACTAAGTCTAGAAAAGAATAATAAAAATAAAACTATCTCCTGAGTTTTGAAAACATTTTAAATTTCCTGTTTGATCAAAAATCAAAGAAAATAACAGCTATTAAGTTTTAGCGAGTGACCTCACTGCCTCCCCAAAACATGTTTTTTCTTCCTATGCAAGAAGAAAATAAATGTTTTTTTTTTTTCCTTAAATTACTTAAAAACATTTATTTTGTTTGGTAAGCCAATTAACTTGTTCAGAGCTTTTCAAACAATAACTACTTAACCTTATGTTGTTTCAAAAGTTCTAGAAATAAAGCAACAATCCATTAAACATTTGATATAAAATAAACAGCTGTTTTCACTGTGAAAAATCTTGATTATTTAATGACTATTATTTATTACTTCTTCTTTTATTAAGTCTATTGTTGAAGATTGTAATTTTTTTAACTATATACTTAAGAAGCCACCTGTCTGAACTGAAAAAAAAAAAAATACTGCCCTGTTCTATAATAAAGGAAATATCTGTTAAAACATGAGAAAAATCAAGGTAAGGTGTAACTTTCAAGGTACAGTATATAAATACCAAGTTTTCTTCTGTCCTTATATACCTTGTTGTAATATTACATCTCACACATTTTGGAATAAATTACATATGTGTGATTATTTGTGAGACGTTATTTTAGTTTTTTCATACTTTGTTATGCAAATACGGTAGTGTTATTGTGACTGAATAGATGCTGGCTGACTTGTTGATTAGATCACAAGCTTCATTACATATCTAACGTGGTAAGAACGCTTTCTTTCACCAAACTTCTAGGAATACAGCTGTCACAAATATATGCAAATTTTCCTTTTCACACAATCTAGCAGGGCATAAGTAAAAATACAACAGGAACCGCAAAGCAAGCCAAAAACAAGATTTCTCACTGCTTTTGAAAAAGTAAAACATGGAGCCCTCCTTTGTTCCTTAATTTAACAAAGTTAAAAATATGGGTGTGTTTGGAGTGTTATTACCTCAGCACATATCCTCGGAGGACGCCGTTAAGCTCTGACTCTGGAGGGGGCTGCCACTGGACCATAATGGACTGGTTTGTGCGACCACTGGCCACAATGTTATTGGGGGGTGCGCTTGGTGCCTCCTCTCGAAGCATCATTCTAGGACACAGAAACAAAGAAAGACAAGAATAAAAACTGAAAATGTGGAAAAACTAATCTTGATCAAAAAAAACTTTAAAATATGATGTTTGCTTTAGTCTGACTGGGTGTGGCTCAGTCAGTGTTGCTGGGGTGCAGATGATGAATTTGTAGTTGTCTATGGACACGCCAGACAGTTCCAAAGTTCTGGTAAGATGGTACAGGGTCTATCAGCGGCCTATATGACGCATCAAACTGAAGTGATTATTACATAGAGCAGATTTAAAATATAGGCTTAATATTTTTCACTCACCAGAATACCTACTTCGAAGCAATATATCATTATTTTGCCAGTGTTTTTAAAATAATGGGATTTGAAGTCATGCAATATTAGAACAGTATCAAGAAATAACACTAGACATTGTGGCACAGTATCAGTCAGTGCCCAGGGTGGTCATGGGATACAGTTAGGGAGTAATTTCTGATACCAATTAAATGCCTCTTGTGTGCTTTGCACTTAATAGCTGCAAACAGCCATTTTTTAATTAACAAACTATATAACAAAAGTATTATTTAATACACCTTACATTGAAATACTTTTTACTAATGTTGTATTGACACTGAATAAATGTGTAAACCTCCAAATCTGAGGCCATCGTCTTCAACCGGAAAAGGGTGGATTGCTCTCTTCGGGTCGAGGGTGAGGTTCTGCCTCAAGTGGAGGAGTTCAAGCATCTCAGGATTTTGTTCACTAGCGAGGGAAGAATGGAGTGTGAGATTGACAGATGGATTAGTACAGCAGTACAGAGTCTGCAGTATTGCAGACTCTGTACTGGTCCGTTGTGGTGAAGAGGGAGCTGAGCTGTAAGCCAAAGCTCTCTATTTACTGGTCAGTCTACGTTCCTACCCTCACCTATGGTCACGAGCTCTGGGTAGGGACCGAAAGAATGAGAGTGTGTATATAGGTGGTTAAAATGAGTTTCCTGTGTAGGGTAGGTGGACTCTCCCTTAGAGATGGGGTGAGACGTTCAGTTATCCAGGAGAGACTCAGAGAAGAACCGCAGCTCCTCCACATCAAGAGAAGCCAGTTGAGGTGGTTCGGGCATCTGGTAAGGATGCCGCCATGGCGCCTCCCTAGGGAGGTGCTTCGGGCATGTCCAACTGGGAGGAGACCCCGGGGAAGACCCAGGACAAGCTGGAGAGACTATGTCTCTCGGTTGGCTTTGGAACGCCTTGGGCTGTCCCCAGAAGAGCTGGAAGAAGTGGCTGTGGAAAGAGATGTCTGGGCCTCCCTGCAACCCTGACTGCAGAACAAGAGGAAGTTAATGGATGGACACTGAATAAACAAATTTAGAGAAATTACATGGAAATATTTATTTTCTTGTGTGATCCTAACTACACCTGCCAACAGGTGAATTATATGGCCTCAAACAGGAAGTGATCTCTTGCATCATAGTAAAAATATCTAAATAAAAATATGTGGGACTTTTGCAAGAGCTAAATTCTGATGGCTAGATGACCAAGACTGAATTTTTCCAAAGTTTTCTAGTAGACAGTTAGCCCTGAACAAAAGCGGTCCTAGGTGGGATGACTGATGAACAGTGGTCAGTGTAAAGAGCAGCCACAGCTTTTGACCAGCTGCTGAGAATTTTAAAATTAGATCTGTGCTTGTGGAAGAAAGGGTTGGCTTTCTGATTAAACGAGGGGACAATGCCAGGTGATGCTGGTTAGGAATGCTGCAGTGAATGGATCTGGAGACAGCCTGGACACCAGCCACACCATCAAACACCGGGCATCTGCTTGTTTGTGAGCAGCATTAGCGTTGTGCTACCATTTGTTTAGCCCCTCGGCTAGCTGAGCACTGCAAAAAAGCACAATGAATTCTGTGATCTCAGGTTGCGTTTCAGCTGAAAGTCCATTAGCAGAAATCACAATTACAGTGTTCAAACACGGAGCAGCACAGTTTGTTGTGTATGAGGCTGAAAGCCTATACTCACAAGTGTTTATTCCCAGAAAGAGGAACAGCAGGAGTATGAGTCTCCCCGCTGGACTGTGGGCTGTGTGGTAAAATAGCCTAGCATAATAAATCCTTCCTTTTAAATCATGTGAATATTTAGGTGTCTGAGTCAGGTAGCTTTATTGATAAAGACACTATTTAATTTTGTACAGAACAACCTGCCACCTTGTAGCCAAATAACACAGGATACTATCAGATGTCTTTTGCTAGATTTTGATGGGTCAGAGCTTTTTAGTAAGATAAGGAAAACCTTGAAACTTTTTGCAGGTGGCTATGGCTTGTTCATAATACATCTGGGCAGTTTTCATTTAACCTTAACCCAATCACAGCTCCTAAAGCAGACAAGCTATACAGCGTGACATCAGGAGTTAGTTAAATCACTACTAGTATGAAATGAGCAAAGACCTTGTCTTTTTATTTCTAGGAAGATAGTATAATGCTCCACTCCCTTTGCCCTGCCTCTGTCTTTGAAAACCATCTTCTCATTTTTACGTTGACATTTTGTATCACTTCTCCATTTTTTTTTTCCTTCCAATCTGCAAACCTCCACTTTTCATCCTTTGTGTCCTTTTGGCCTCAATTACTTCATCCCTCTATCTTTTACCCATCTTTCATTTTCCTTCTTTACCCTCAAACTTCACCCTTGATTAAAGCTCTGGGCCTTTGCACGACTTTGTAAAGCACACAGGCTGAGCTGGTCAGCCTCTGGCTTTGCAGTAAGCAGCTCAGCAAATATAATCAGAGCCATATGTGTTAACACATACACATGCACGCACGCACGCACACACGCACGCACACATGCACACAATGTCTCCTAGCTTAAGACAAACTGCTACATCCGATGGTCTTTTCCCTTCTGTGGATTATGTCTGGAGATTTACATTACCTTGTCCCTGAAACCCCTTTTACTTCCCCCCCTCTCTGTGCTCCATTTCTTTCTGAATTATTCTTTTTAAGCTACTGAACCATTAGCTGTGATATGACTCCATGTATTTGTGTGTCTGAATCTGTATATGTCTATAAATGAGTATGCACATCTCGCATGAAAGCAGGGGTGTGGAAGCTGTTAGCTAGACACTTGTGCAGGCGGATATAGAGCACAGACCAGTGGTTTTACAGCTGTGCTTTACTTCCATTAGGTTAGGCACTGTCAGACACCAGGTGCTGCAGACATAGGAGCATGCACACATAGAAACACACACTGACTAATGGGCCTTGAGTGAATGAGATGGGCTTTAAGGTGGCTGCCTGAAAATCTAGTATATATAATCCTCAATTATGTAGCTGCTTTTGACTGTAATTGATGATACTTAGTAAGACATATACACAAAATATTGCCACACAAACATCCTCATACCTATACAGTAATAAAAAAAGGAAGCATTTATTATGTAACTGCAAATAAAACACGCAAATGTACACTGACACTTGGTAGGGAAAAAAAAAATCCCCATAAATTGCCTTAATTACTTCTCAGCTACTCACCAGCAAATATTTCACGGGGGTTCAGCATGAGGACTTCATAAAGAAGATTAAATATATATGTCCAAAACACCCTGCTGTTACAAAACTTCACATCCACCCAAACATCTGAAAATACTGACGCGTGCGCTGTAACCAAACAAAAGTCCAAAACATTAACGCTGTGTGACACACTTTCTCTGTCCCTTGTTGTTAAAGAAAAGAGGACATTTCCTGCAGGAACTCTTCAAATTATCTGGTCTGTGAGGGGGAATGCATGTGTGGTATTGCCTATGCTGTGGGAATTAGGAGAAAGTTTCTATCTGTGTCATTCTCAACAGTTTAATGCCTGCTGGGTGTCTTTTTTTCCTCTCTCTAGCTCTAAACCCTGACTCTAAAATTTAATGGTGTTATGGGATGTTAAAGCTGCTCCTATTCAAACACAACAGAGCAGTTCGGATCCAGCAGGAGGGAAAAAAATAAAAAAAATGAGTGACGTGAATTGAGAGCAATACAAATGCTGTGCTAGATGGAGAGAGAAAACAGGTGTGATGTGATGCGATACAAACCAGCTGAATAGATGAGCTTATTTTTGTCTTGTTTGACACTTAAATTCTCGTCTCTTTAAATGTTGCCGTTTCGCCGGAGGTTAAAA
The DNA here is from genome assembly GCA_031762315.1 of Hypsolebias antenori. Lineage (NCBI taxonomy): Eukaryota > Metazoa > Chordata > Actinopteri > Cyprinodontiformes > Rivulidae > Hypsolebias > Hypsolebias antenori. The sequence continues at coordinate 15,128,292 of JARVGS010000548.1, read as the reverse complement.
AAAAATGCACAAATGGAGAAGGATGACACACTAAAGAGGCTCCGTCAGGCAAAAATAGGGATACTTTGAGCACACTCTCACAATAAATCAAAACCAGCTGCAGAAAATGTTTGCTGCTGCTTGTGTGTTTTATGGCTGCTTTTTCAGTAATAGGATATCTCTGATCAGTGATAAATATATTTTTTGCAGCATATCGTAAAAAAAGAGAAGACTTTACAAGTATACACATTTTAGATCAAAACTAAATTTGCAGGGAAAACATTTAAAAAACTGGGATGGCAACCGAGCCACTATATCAAATAATCTAGCTATTTATTATTACCAGTTTGGGGAAAATAAAGTTGTTTTTAAGAACAATGGGAGACCATAAGATGTAAAGAAAATCACTATGCACTGTATATATTTACTTTCACCTAAAGCAATTTTATTTCTAGGAAGTAAATCATTGTGGGTTTTTTATTTTTTTTTATTTATTATTATTTATTTTTTTTTACGTTTCTGAACATTCAACCCTGATGACAAAGTTACCAAAGAACAGCGCAAGTCTTGCATTAATTAATAATTGGTTCATAAATGTCACTGATATGAGTAACAGGAATCATCTTCACAATAACTAACAACTTATCATTTAACTTCATCGTTAATTTATTTGTACTGCCCTTGACTTTTTGGATGAGACACAAATGCCTTCAGAAACTAGAAAACAAGTGTATTTTCTTTGTTTGAAACTCTTTGGATTTCATAATTCTGTCAATTTTAAAAATACTGACTGAAGTGAACACTGTCAGGGGGATTTAGGTAAAGGTAGTGTATGTTTGTCAATAACAAGTGTTAAATTAATGTTGAACAATGTGTGAAGTGCGTGAGATCAGTCTTTTATCTGCTCAGAGAGGAGCCTGCAGACGCACGGAGGAGCACCTTATAACTCCAATGTCTTCTCCTCATCTGTAAGCTAGAAAGCCAAAGTCATCTTGACCTCGTCTTTGTCTGATAAGTGTGTATTAGAAAACACTTCCTGCCTCACTGTCTGGTGCAGATTCTCACTGACGAGGCTCTAAGTATGTAACTTTTTGTACATTTGTGAAAGCCTTATCGTGGCCGTCTACCCTTGCAAGTACAGACCTGTTAAAACTCTTCTTATGTCCTCAGAGTCGTTTATTTGAGTAAGCAGATGATGAAAGGACATGTATTTATCCAACAAACATATTGCACAATTTGGCTTTACCTGTTGGAGTCAACACTTTTTATCTGTCAGCAAATTATCTAATAAATCACAGGACAAATAAAAAAAAATAAATAAAAAAAAAAATCTTAAAAAGTACCGGTAATCATTGTATGCACAGTATATTTAATGTTCAGAGCCAATTCATTTCAGGGTGTCCACTGCAGCTCATCAATCTTAGCCCAGAAAAAAATGGCTACAACTTTGTCAGTTTTACGGATACTGAGCTAAAATTTGGTGTGGCTACAGCTAACAGCCATTCACAACACAAACTCCAAGCACACACAGATTGCATGGAATGTCATGATAGAATGAAAGATCATGAATTTATGCTATGTTCAAGCTCGATCCCAAACTATTACAATAACATCCTTTCTCAACATAAGATACCTTAGTTTAAAACTCTGTCATGAAGAATGCAATACACATTTGCTCAAAGAGTACTACTACTACTCACACTACTCCCTATTGCTTCTTCCATGTAGACTTCCTTCATTTACTGAAAGCTTTGTGGAAAAACTAAGATCATGATGGGGAGGAGAAAAAAAAATGGGAAGAGAACAAACTGGGACAGGGCAGAAGCAGCCAAATATTCAAACAACAATATGGGCTTTTTGTTATTAATATAATGAGTGTTTGCTTCACTTCTTGTCCTGCTTCCTCATGCTGTCCACATCATTGCATTTTGTCATCTTCCTTATGTGGCTCTCACAGCTTCTGCAGGACATTTTGCTTTACTTCACTTTTCCCGAGTGTCACTTGCAGGATGTGTCTTGGCATCAGTGGCAGATTGTGTATGTGTCTTATCCAGTGAAACATCCAGCAGATAAAAAGGAATGTGTGTGTGTGTGTGTGTGGGGGGGGGGTACTTGAGTGCATGTGTATGGGTGTGTGTGTGTGTGTGTGTGTGTGTTGT
>JARVGS010000548.1:15044711-15055385 GCA_031762315.1 Hypsolebias antenori | reverse complement strand
CTTGCCGGTGTAACGGAACTCGGCCGTAAACCGGGGGTTACCTGTAGTATTATTTTTTTTTTTTTTCCCTGTGGCTTTGTACTCTAAGTGGAAGGTCCCTTTAGATTTGTTATGAAGTTAACTACATATATTGCAAACAGCTGTAGTGTCAGTAGGGATCAGTAAATTTTAGGTTTAGCTGAGGGCCATGCTAAATGTCTTTATACTATATTTTAAACTATTTAAAATAAAATACATTCACGTTTTACACCCTTTGTCTTGTCAAGCAAAACAAAGGATGTAGTATGTTCAGAGAGGTTGAGGATGCTGAAGTACTAGGTATGACCTGTTGTGCTTTAGCCATAAAAGTTAATTTAAAATATGTTAGTCCTAGTCAATTATTATCCATTTGCTTTAATTAATAATGTATTGTATCTACACCATTTCCTTTTCTTTTGCCACAATGTTTTCTAATAGGACTCTCCTTCACATACACACAAACACAAATCAAGCATCCAATGACTCATTTCTCTGCCCCTTTACTCCACCATTGAACATTATTTCCTTTTCTCAGCACTTAATCATCTCCCCTCCTATTTACCCATCCTTTATCTTTCCTCTCTTCCGTCAATCTAATCTTCCCTTTGCCGCCCTGCACCATCATTCACCAGCTCTGTTTCTCCCCTCCAGCTTGCTTTTTTTTTTTTTTTTTGCTCCGTGCCTATTCCTTCAAATTAACATCTGCTGAGTGGCCTGCTACTCCAATAACCTGTTACATCCAGCAGAAAGCACTGACACACCGAGTCAATCAGTGTGTTTGTATGCACAATAATATATCATTTATATTCGGTTCAGACTTTTCCGAAAACAGCTTATGAAAACCATGGATATAGTCCGTGTGTGCTGATACAAGCTAACATATAAACCACTATCCTGCTGGGCTACTCTGACTGAAGTCAAACGGCATTACCATTTTAATATAATGATGAATATCAAAATGTAAAAAAAAAAAAAAAAAAAACACTTTGGGAAATGTCTGAAGCTAGTGTCCAAAACAAGACGCTTACAGAAAAAAAAAAAAAAAAAGCTTGTATTTGTTGTCTAAATGTTCATGCAAACGCTGACTAACACCCACACACTCTCTTAGCTTAGGCCAGTTGTTTGACTGACAGGATCATTAAATCAACAAGTGCCTTGTGACTTAGATATGAATTTAACACAAGATCTGATATCTTGAGTAATTTATGTGTGATAACCATTCAATATTCCTGTGAGAGTTCAGATAGTGTACATACTCCATAAATGTCAAGAGTTCTCGCCTGTTTTCATCAAAAAGTTATTGGAATGGTAGTGACTTCAGAGACCCCATATGCGTTTTTAAGCACAGAAAAATGACATTTACACCCCTTTTTAAAATCTCAATATAGTTGGTGCTTCATATGTTGGCTGAAACCTCTATAAGGTTCATGGGTTCTTAGTTAAATTTATTTTTTCATCTTCCCTTTCAAAGCACCAGCACTGACTATTCGAATCGTTCAAGGTCTGTAACTCTGTCTGTTTCCTCAACCATTTTTTTTCTTATTAACCACCATTTTCTCTTCTTTTAGTTTACTGACCATTTTATTTGTAAATGGCAGAGGGTTTAAAGACAGTTTGAGTGTGTGTGCATCTGTGAAAAGGTCTGCCCAAGCTGCAAACATTGGTATCCAATCTAATTAGTGTCATCATGCTGTAAAACAGGCTTGCAATTACTTTGTATTCCAGTAACTAGGTAGAACAAGCAGAGCTTACACACACACTTACACACACACACACACACACACAAACAAACAAACACACACACAGTTGGATCATCACAGTGACACAGTCTGTGACTCAGTTTCCTGTCCATCCTCCCATCACTTCATCTTTCCGTCTGTACACAAGGGTTTTAATTATACAAGCATGGAGAAGTCTCATTACACGGCAAGAGAACAAGAGGAGGGACAAAATAAAAAAAAAATAAATAAATAAATAAATAAAGGGAAGGAAGGAAAAACAGACAAAGAAATAATGAGATTAAGAAAATACTGTAATGTTGTTTGCAACTGAAATACCTCAAATAATGCAATTTTCAAGTGCAAGCAGTTGAAGCAGAAATTGATTCAACTCAGCCTCTTCTTTAAGAAAAGTTAATGAAACTGTCCATATGATTATGAATATATGTGATATGTGAACATGCTTAGACTTTAAATTAATGGGTAAACAGCATATAAATTTATGTTTGAAAGTTATCTATCTGTGTAGATGTTAGGTTTTTCCGATATCTGATGTATACTCGTAATAGACACATGTAAAAATGAATTTGGGATTCTGTTCCACTATTTCAGACATTTTTGCCAATTAATACAAGTTTTTGGGCTAAAGTGACATTCAGACTGTTTATCTGTGCTTTAACTAGCTACTGGACAGCTCTTTGATAATGTTCTTCCATGAAACATCAAGGCATGATGGGATCCAGCAAATTAGCAGCAATCTACAAAGAGATCATGTATTCGCTACAGTGCATTAGAGAAAGATGAACAAGTGTAGTTTCATTAATTAAAACTATAACTAGTTATAAAGCATCAAATCACAGTAACATGTATAATTGGGTGCTATACATAACAAGCAGAAAGGTCTCATTTATCACAGTCCAATTCAATATAATTTAATTTGTTTCTTTGAAAACAATCAATTTTTAAATTCAGCATAATTTTTTTCTTATAAATTGATGTTAAAAAAATAGAAACTGAAGCATTTCATCAAAATTGCTACCTAATTTAATCAAATTCCCAATTCTGACAATTCATGGCAGTTACATGAAAGGGAAGAAGAAAAACTTGTTCCTGAAGATCATAGGTTGCGGAGAAGGTTGTGGAGCATTAAGTTTAGAACCAACAGCTTCTACCCTGAAGCTGTTAGACTCATAAATCCCTAACCAGGAAAATCACTAATGCTACTTTATTTGGTGGTATGTGACTTATCTGTGCTGCTGCTTATCCATGCTGCTGATCGCTGGTTATCCATGCTGCTGATGCTGTATTCATGTTCGGACTGGTGTTTTAATGATTTACATTATTAGTGTTCAGTGTATACCTTAGATGTTTAGCATTTGTTTTGCGTATATCTTAGTGTATATCTTAGATCCTTATACAGTATACAGTTTCTTTTTACACTTTATATTTTTACTTTTTTGGGGTGTAACTGGGACTTTGAGTACACAGTTTTGTTCCACCTCATGTACCATGTGTGATGTGAATGATGATAAAATACATTTGAACTAACTATCAGTACCTAACAAACTACACAATAAATCACTCAAACAAAATATTACAATTTTTAGAAAACATGAACAACTATTACTAAATATAAAAGAAAAATTCGAAACACCAACAAAACAATTGGTTCCTTTAAAACAAGATATAAAAATAGATAAATAATTTGGCTTCCTCAGCCAATGGGAGAACAGTGTTGAATCTAAGCAATTCTAACTAAAAGCTTTATCTGCGAGAATCTGTGTTCTGTTTTGTTTATTCTTTAGATGTTTGTTGTTTATGTATTGTGTTTCCTGCCTTCCCCAGTGATTGTTTTCCTATTCATGTTGTCAGCTCCTGCTTCACCTATTCACAATCCAAACACTCCAGTTGTTCATCATTTTGTCTCGTTGGTGTCCCTTTAAGTTAAGTTGTGTCCTGTTTGTCTGTGTATTGTGCTTCTCAACCCCATTCATGCTCTGTTCCCCGTGTCTTCTCGTGATCACTATATTGTGTAAGTTTTGCTGCCATGTCAGAACAAGATATTATCAAAATGAAAATGTATACTCTCTGAGGTGTCAAGTCTCACTAAACCAAACTTGGATCTGGTTCCACAAGAGCCCAATAGCTGAAGCCTTTGAGTACTGCTCTACTTTTAGATACTTTAGGAAACAGAAGTAAACCAATAAAACAGAAAGCAAAGTGCTCTGTTGGGATGAGGTTTTTAAAATACAATATCAGCTCATTCATGTGTGGAGATGCATATTTTGAATACAAATATAGATTTTACAGGTTGCCAGTGGAGAGAAGCTAAAATGCTCATTCTCATCTGAACGTTTGCTGAAATATTAGTTGAGACAATTTAATCATGGCAGTGATAGTGGAACCTTTTGTTAGAGCTGACTGATTTCTCTCCGTCTGAGAGAAACAAAGCGCTTGTCGGGCTTCCCAGCTTACACTCCCTCTTAGAGGGCAGAGGGACTTGGCTGACGAGCTCAAACACTGTTGTCTGTCCCCACAAATATTACTGACCGTACTGTTTCTGTTACTATTTGGCTGGAAGGTGTCTATTTTATAAAGAACACACTGAATGAGCTGCAGCAATGATCAGTTTTAGAATTCACAGTGAATTCACTAGGCTACACATTCTGTCTGCTGTGACATCATTTGAAATACCCAATGTTTTATTTAAAATTGTGTAAATTAATGAGACCGGTGGATACCAAGCATTATTATTCAATGAGCATTAAATGAAAGAAAGAAAAATCATCCACAGGAGCAAAACTGAGGCTTTTCTTGTACATGTATCTATAAAATATCTAAGCGTTATCACAGATGGTGACAAAATGAGAGCTGCTGTGCAAAAATGTTGCGCTATTTGGCAAATAAGCATGAATACACTGCAGTGGCTGAAGCCCATGTGTCTTTTTTTGTCTCCACATTATTTTCAAAGAAACCTATTTAAATCTGTTTTCTGTAGCAGGTGCTTTATTTGTCTGCCTTTAACCAAAAGCAAAAAAAGGGACCAAAATAACCTGAAAGCTGCCTGTTCTCACCCAAACTCCTCTGCAGATGAGACACCTGGTGAGTTTAGATAGAATGCGTCAGCAACAATCTGAATATGAGTAAGACTAGAACGAATCCCAGATCAACACCAAGAGGATGTTGATTTTGTACTTTCATTGCTCTTGTTAGAGCTACATCAAAAACATTACACAGAGCACCACGCATGAAGAAAATGTTATGTGATTTCTATAATTGTTACATCTTATTTTTTTTATGTTTTAATGTAATCATCCATAAAATCTTCACTTCTAGATAGACACTAAAAACCCTCTATTCATGAAGGCCCCTTTTGGCAAACAGAAGGCAAGCCTAACAAAGTTGGAGCGAATCTTTAAAAATCAATGAATCCTTTTTGCCTTGATGTTAAATAAGGAATACAGGCAGCTGCTTAGAAATGTTGCCACATTTTCTGCTAGTAATTAATTTATTGCAGTCCTACGAGAGAGAGAGCGAGAGAGGGGGGGTAGGTGTCACTGTTCAGTGGATACACCTGCGCTTGTATCAGACAGTATGGTTGGTGGCTGCACAGCATCCAAGTTGGCCTTTATTTTGTTTTTTCTAGCCGTCACCAGCTAGAAAATGAAAGAGTGACTTGATTCCACGTCAATCTGGATTTATCTGTGGTTTTGAAAAAAATCAATTGGAACAAATACCCTGTCCAACCCAAAAAAAGTGCAGACTGTAAACTCACAAAGAGCACTTGAAGGCAGATTGGTTGTGGTATGGATCATTACGCTGCCATGTTGGCCACAGCAGTTTTTGTGGTGTTCCTTGAAGCTTACCAAGGCATGATGCAGCAAAATGCAAAACAGACTGAGCACATAATGAGAGCTGCAGCACTGGAAACAACCTAACAGCACACACGGATACAGGTGATTCTCTGATCCTGCTTTTAAGCTTTTAACTGAGGGCTGGCAGGTGTCGAGGTCTGTGACACTGTGACGCGCAAAACCACACATCCCACGCACATTCCAAGTCACAAAACCTCACACACATGCACACACACTCTCTCTTTCTCTCCAGAGTGACTAAAATACTTCCAATTAGACGTGCCGCAGAGCAACTGGGATGGGACCTGAAGCAAAAATGCACACAGACACACAGTAGCTAAGACACACTTGCAGGTCCGCATGTGCACGGAAGAACCAGAGCACTCTCGTTTAAGAGGCAGTGATGTGGAAAAGAAACATCTGGACTGGAAGGGATACAAGTGAACCCCCAAATCTTGCATTGGAGGACGAGTGCTATAACCACTCAACCGCAGCTACTCAAAAAAGTGTAAAAATCTTATGAGATCTGTGGCATATGTTATTTGAAAAGTCTGTTTTTTCTCATGTCTTCTTTCCTTTTTCATGTCTACTTTGCTAAATGACATATGCCAGTTTGTATTTGTGTTTCTAGATTTGCTGATGTCAGCAGTCTGCTCCTCAGCTGCTGCTCTCTGACGTCTCAGTGTCACAGGGTGACAAACCCTGCTTAGTGAAATGAGGAAAAAAGAGGGGAAAAATGTAATAGTGAGGTCAAATGGCAAACACCAGGAGAGGCTCCAACAGGAGACATAATCAAACTCAGACAGGCTGTCTTCCAATCATCAGGCCAGGGTAATCAAGCTCAGAATCCCACACCCTTTACACACATGAAGGGAGTGATTAAGGTTATGAAAGGGAGTAAGGTTAATTCACAATGCAGTTATGCACTTGGAGCTTCAATTCTCTTCTGCCACTCCTTCATCAAGGTCTCATCTTGTCGACTCTCCTGATTACATCTCTGTGTTTGCGTCCTGTTCGGGTACATCAGAGAGTACAGCACTTGAGAAAATGACTGCCTACCATTTTGTTTTTGTATTCGGCTGAATCAGTTTTACTAAGAAAATTGTTATTGTGTAAAATTGCAACCACTGAAGACCAACTGGAAAATATTTAAACATCTTTCAATTTTATCTTGCTGCCATGGATAGTGCACAATTAAGAAATTGCCTGTTTGTGTCACTGTCTGTCAGAAAATTAATAAACTACCTTTATTTAACCAGGCAAATCCCATTGAGATTACCTTTCTCTTTTGCAAGAGAGGCCTGGGCCTGAAGGCAGCCCAACATAATATCTCATTAGCCAGTAGATGGACTTCAATGAAACTCTCAGAATGATTGGATGAATGTCTCAATCTGGATCAAGATGGCTGCTAGGCCTGTCGCGATAAACAATAAATCAATTAATCAAATGATAAATGAAAATGATCAACTTCATTTTCATTTATTGGCTTTATCGTTTCTTTGTGACTCTCTCTTTCTACTGGACACTAGATGACAAAAAGGCTCATCTCTAGTGCTCTTCAATGGCTCCCTTTCTCTTTTCTCTTTAAAATCTGTTTTAACAATCCAAAATTGCAATGTTGGATCGTTAAAAGCACCTAAGCTGAGAAGCTAAGCTACGAGCTAAGCTAACAGGCCGACCTTATTGAAAAAAACCTCTGTCTTGTCAAAGCGCCAAATTTCACGGTTCAAACCCATGCATTTTTCTAAAAAGATGTTTTTCTCTACAAAAAGAAGCTGAGAACTTGTTTACTGATTTTTTATTAAAAGCCTTGTGTGACACAAACCACACCAAGCGGCTGCCATTTTGAAATCCGAAAAACAGGAACGAGAGACAGCCCATGTCACGTCAAGGGGCCTCCCTCCCATTTTTCTTAAAGAGACATGCTGCTCGCTCCCTCACTATAAATTATTCAGTTCAGTCTTATACCACCATCCAGTGGTCAAAAAAGTTACTACATACAACAATTTACCAACATTTTTTCTTAAATTTGACTATCATTAATTATTGTCACATTTCAAACAATATTATCATTTATCGCAATGATTTCTGAGACAATTAATCGCCCAGCAAAATTTGTTATTGTGACAGGCCTACAGCTAATCAAACTAAGTAAACACAGAAATACCTATAACTCTGTCATTCGTTTCACATATTGACCAAATATTTGGAGGGTTAATAGCGTAGAATTATGCCAATGTATACTCTAAACAAACACAGATTTTGCATACTCGTTGTTGAGTTTTAGCATGCATTGCGACAGATAAGTTTCACTCCTTCAAGAAATGCTTATTTCATGGCATTTAAGAAATTATATTGTGTATCTTTATTACCAGTATTTCCCATCACCTGTTCAGTAATTATAGAAATATGTAGCACATTTCAAAGATATACTTCACAGCATCAGAACTGTGAGAATATGTTTCCCCAGTGTCCCCCCCTCCTCCCCCCAAGTGGTCAGCTCCATCTCCTGCCGCTCCCTCCAGCTCATCATTGTCTTTTCCCAGGTGTTTGTCATCACCTGTCGCTGGTGTCTTTAAATTCAGCGTCTCTGTGTTTCCTAGTTGTCTGTGGATTATGCTGTGCTCCCCACAGCCGTTCATGCTCTCTCTCCCTCTGTGTTTCCTTGTTCCCATGTTCCAAGTAAGTTTTGCTGCCACGTCAGCCTTTTTGTTTAATATTTTTATTTTATTTTATTCCTGAGCTTCCCTTGTCTGTCTGCACCTCGGGTTCAGCTCAAAACCTCAGAATATGATAAGAACAGTATGATTACTTTAAGTAAAAGCCTGTAATAAGAGTTAGTTGTCTTTTTTTTTAATTATTTGTTTGTTTGTTTGTTTGTTTTTTGGGGGAGGATAACCTGTCGAGTTTTAGAATTATCCAAAGTGATGTTCCCTTTGTCAAATGATTGTCAAAATAGAGATAAAAGCTTTCAAAATATAAGTGGGAAGTTGGAACCATACCGTCAATGATGTATTATGTAATGGGCAGATTTAAGATAAAAGCTAAACATGTCTAAAGATATCAGTGTCTAACTGTAAGATCCTATCAAAATTGCTTTTAGGACTAAAAGTTAGGACGTCTTGTTTTCTGTTGTATAGATTTTTTTTTTTTTTTTATCTAAGGCTTGCGTCTCTTCCAGCTTGAAACATTGAATATGCAGTTGTCTTTCAAGTAAAGCCCTTTCTCTGCATGTGATATGCTATTTTGAAGATCAGTAATTAATAATGTGAAATTATATTCTTCCTAAACACACACGCACGTAAACAATCAACTAATACAGCCACAAGCTGAGATAACAATTTAATTAGTATAGTGATTATATCAAAAGCACTTCAGTTTGTTTCCTGCTCTTTTGTAACTCTCCTTAGGCGTAACTCTTTTTTTTTCTATTCTCCTGAATACTTCTCATTTTGTCACTCTTGAAAATGTACATGAACTCTATACTTGTGTGATTTAAAACTCCTTATCTCAGTTTCTGGTCTCAAGTCTTTTTTGTCAGTTCTATTAATTTTGTCAACTGACCAATGGTTGATGATACTCTTGTAATGTTAAGTGTATCTGTGTGTATATCCACACGAGGCTGTTTGTATATCTGAGTGCTTTTGTTGTGCGTCCCCTTCCACCTCACACCCCCAGTGAGAGTTCTCTTTGGGGATATAATGCTGCTCTAATGGTCTGATTTACAAATCTACAAAGACCTACACTGCTGTGAAACCAACAGCCACAAACATGCACAGTCTCTTCTGGGCAATAGGGAGACTGACTGACGGTACTAATTGACAGGTCCGTGTCTGTGTGTGTTGAAGCATGTGTTTGTGTGTGTGTGTGTGTGTGTGTGTGTGTGTGTGTGTGTGTGTGTGTGTGTGTGTGTGTGTGTGTGTGTGTGTGTGTGCGTGCGTGCGCATGTGTGTATGTGTGTGTAAAAGAGAAAAAAGAGATGTAGAAGTTCTGCGTAGAGGTTATTTAATTAGAAGTCCACATTTTCAGTCAAAAGCAATGCCCTAAAGGTGTTGGTCTTTAGAATACAAACACTCAAGAACAGTAAGTCAAATGTATGTATGTCGTAGCACACATACAGCACTTATCCCATATAAAAGCCACACCCTGAGTGCGACCTTCACCACTTCCTTTAGTGGCTTCACACGTAGTTTGCTATGTTTCCTGATTTTATATGGAAGTTTAGGGGTGTTTCCTGATTTTATATGGAAGTTTAGGGGTTTTTCCACCAAGTGAAAAGCCCACATATATTGTCATATGTCACCTGTAGTGAAAACTGGCTGAGAGAACTGTTTATTTTAGAGGCAGGCTGTACTTGCAGTGATTACGCTGTGCGACCTCTCACCAGGCTGTTTAGCCGCTATCAATTGTGGCTGTTCCAGCTCAACCACAGATGACAGTGCCTCTTTTTTTTTTTTTTTTGCAGAAAAGGACACACTCAGACGAAGGTGGTCAGGAACATGCGGATAATGAATCTGTCAAGTGGTTTGATGGCAGGACTAATTCACTGACCAGGTCTTCTTTCTGCTCTTACAAGCTTATAAATTAGACCACTGTCAGTTTAGAAAGATTATGAATGTGATGTCCAGGTCATTAAAATGTGACTGTGTTTTAATTGTTATAGCTAAACTTGTATGTGTGCGAGTGAACAAAGCACACTATGGGCAACAGTTCTGATACACTTTGTTGATAACACTTTGTTGGTCATATCCTCAGACTGCATCATGACTCACAGCATTAATTATGTCTGTCTCTAAGTCCTCTTTCTCTCTGGTTCTTGTCTGTTGAGTGTGATGTCTGAATCAAAGTAAGACAGAGAGAATGGAAAATGGGTAGCTCATTTACTCTGGAGAACATGTGCAAAGAAAAAAACAACATTTTTAGAAATATGACTGACAGCTATGAAATACAGCTTTTAGATCTTGCACAGGCTGCTTAATGGAATGAAAATGATAAATGGTAAATGGCTCTTACTTATATAGCGCTTTCCAGCCCCCTATGAGGGGCCCCAAAGCGCTTCACAGTACCAGCCATCCACCCATTCA
>JARVGS010000548.1:14981877-14991998 GCA_031762315.1 Hypsolebias antenori | reverse complement strand
GCAGAGTTTAACTACTGTCTTTGACGATAATGGTTAAATCAAAGTGGCTCTTATTTGTAATCCAACAGGCTGGCGCCTAACCACTGATTCCAGGAGACCTCAAGTGAACTTTAAGATAGTGAGTGTATAAATAATCAAATCCAAACTGAACTATTACCGCAACAGAGACCTGAGTGTTTCCTCTACTTTATCTGTTGTTAGACGTAACACAGCACATTACTGTATTTCGATCCGGAGTTAAGATCATGACTTTTTTTTTAATTTTAAGTTGGCCACTGCTTAAATTGTCTGAAAGAACAAAGCACATCTCGTTACAGACAAGACAACAACCCCCCTCCAACAAGCTCTCTTCCTGCTGCAGCAGCCAATCACTTGTCTCACCCCGTCAGCTCATTCATTGCCCACTCCAATCACAGTAACCTAAAGCTTTGACTGATGGATGTCCGTGAGGTACTGGCAGATGACTGACTGCTCCTGATGTGCTGATTGACACATGTCAGACCAGGAGACATGTTACCCACAGCATCGCATATACACACACGCGTGCACACATACATACAAAAGCTGAGACAAACAGTCTTGTACATGGAGTCCAAAGTCACTGTGCTTGACTTTGCCTGTGTGGGCTTGTTTGTGTCATTTGATGAAAGTTTGCTGAGAATTACTGATTGACAATCACTTTCAATGAAAAGAACTAAACGTTTCTATTTGGTTTCAGTTTTTCTGTTGGTCTTGATGTAGAAAAAAATAAAAAACATCCAATTATATCAGCCTTGGCCTTTTGCTGATCTGCCCTTTGTTTATGTCATGATTGGCCAGCATGCCACTCTCTTTAATATTAGCAAAACTGATTTTAATAAAATCTGTGAGTGAGCATTTAAAATGTCAGTTTACCACTTCTGGCATTTAAAAATACCAGTGTAATGATGTAAGTATATGCATCTGTGTATGTGAATAATGTAAGGCTCTGCAGGACATTTGGATGAAATGTCAGTTTGAACACTTTGCACTTAATGTGAATGCAACGTTTATTATGAGGCTGGATTTAGAAAAATGGATGTATGTGTATGTTATGGAGGAACGGGGTCAGAGTAGTGCAGATTCATGTGTTGAAGGGATAAATGGGGTAACAAATGGGGCAGAAGAGCTCCAGAACAGGAGCGGGAGGTGGGGAGCTGGTGTGATAGGGGAAGGTGGGGGTAATCAAGTGAAAGAGACTGTGATCAGTGACATTTAAAAGGTGGGCCTCACTGCAGGACACATCTGCCAGGACATACAAGCACACACACCAACAACTGTCAGCTTCTACCTTCTGATAAGCAAACAGGAGAAGCGAAGAAGTGAATGGGAGCGTTGGGAGTGAGTGAAATAAATACCTCCCTCAGAGACAGCAGCCTACCCTGTCGCTCGGAGAAAAGTTGTGTTCATAAGCCACAATAAAAGCGCCTCAATGCCTCAGAGTGGCACATACAAACAAACAGACATTATTATTCATCTCTCTTTTTATTCTACAGACTCCCCCTCTCTATTACCTTTTCCCTCAGTACTTTACATCTGCTCATTAAAGGCAGGAATCTTTCTGGAGTTAAAACAAAAACAAGTTTTATCGTCACATTTTTTTCAATCAGTCAGATCTGAACCTATAGACACATCTGAAAAGACGACTACGTGGATGTGTGAGTGCGCAGGTTGTATTATCTTGTTTTAATGGGTGAGGGCAAGACCAGTTTGTTGAACCTGTCGGACAAAAACACTACACCGCTTTCACATTAAAGCAGCTGAGCTTCAAACACGCACGTGCACCAAAAACACCCGACCCAAATCCATCCACTCCGATACTGAAAGATTTCACAAACACAAATTCATGCAGACGTGTTGTAGTCTGACAACATGAGTCAAGGCTCTATCTTGCTCATCACAGTCACAACAAACTGATAGAGATACACACAGATACAGTATGAAGCATACTGCACACAAATAAAAAAGTAACATAGATCCCAAGTTCAGTCACTAAAATAACCTTTTCCTAGCTCCTTAGTTTCTTTTGACAGTTTCTTGCTTCTCGTCTCTAGTTGCTACCTTATTTTAGTTGTTCTAGTAATTTAATATCCATACCACAACTCATCTCCTCACCTTCAGATGATCTAAATTTCAGTCTATTCCCCAACCACCTAACCCATGGTACTCTTTTTTTGTGTGTGATACTGTGCTCAAAAATCTTCCACACACCTGTCTGTGCAAGCCATCATCCCCTCTGACAGCTGCCACTGTCCTGACCTTGGGCTATGTGGGCTACACGGTTTTGAAGTGATTGATGAATCGTATCCTTTCATTCATTATTGAAGGCCGAGATCAAAAGCGCTGCACTCGGATAACACTGTGACAGGCAGGCAGACCAGACAGAAGTAAGGAGGAGAGGGGGCAGGTGGGGGAAGAGGAGGAAGAAGGTCATATGAGCAAAGACGTGCAGGTGAGGCATAGTAGGGCGGCTGCGTACAGGGAGCAGATGAGCTGGGCAGATGGAACGGAATAAACGGCAACATGTTTCTTGTTTTTGAATGTGTCATTCTGTGCTTTTCTTTACCTAAGCATTAGGTCAGAGGTGCTTTTGGTTCAGTCAGTGTTCAGTCATGTGTTCTGTAAACGCTTCAAATATCCAAAGGGAATAGTAGATCAAACCTAGCAAGTGTCAAAAATGAGTAAGGTTTTGTATAATGTTAAATATTTTTTTAAAAGTTAAACAAGGATTCAGCTTTTCTAAGCATAACCAAAACTTCTAAAAAATAAAGATTGTTTGATCTAGTCACAGAGACTCAAAAAACAGCTTGTTGATCAAACATAAATTAATCTAAATGTGCATTTTTTTATTAAAAGCTTCCTTTTGAAATAAGCAATTAAATATATTTTTTAATCTAGACTTGCTCAATATAAACTTTTAAGACTGTATTTCTTGTGTTTTTTTTTTTTTTTTTTGTTTGTTTTTTTTTTTTTTTTTTTTTTTTTTAACTTAAGGCTAACTGATTCTATTGTGTGGGCCAAAATATTTATTTCTTAGGAAATGCATTTTATTAGTTGGCATTTTCAAAATGATTGAAAATTAAATTAAAACAAACTGGTAAGAAATAGTTGGCAATTTGGCTCAAACCCACAGTTTTAGGATTACAAGACCACTGCACTGTCCACTGGTCTCCCACTTCCCAATGAATTACAATAAATGTGATTAAAAAAACAGGACTTATCATTAAACCTAGCAGAGGATAGATTGGTTCATTCAACAAACTATTTAAAATGAGTTCAACAAAGTCAGTCAATCTGAGAATCAATAGCCCGCTAAGATGATTTAATCTCATAATGTACTGTCTGCCCATGTGTGTTACGTTGAAACAATAAAAATGTCTACCTAAAAACAAAAACAATGTAAGTATGTAAACATTTTTTTAAATAAATGATCTTTTTAAACAAATATTTTTTCAAGTGTTTTGTTTAAATACTGCCAACTAGAATAAATCAAACACAAACTCAGTATGTCTATACAGTATTATCCAACATGGACCTTTTGTTTTGTGTATATGGGCTTTTAAAGTGGAGGGGCAAAAAACACTATAACATTCAGAAACTCTTTTCTCTGAGGAATTCTGAGCAGATTGTCTAAACATTTAAGCATATGTACAATGTCATCGTGACTACTCAGGTTTTACACGTCTAAATTTAATTTGTGTAACGTCAACAGCTGACACATAACTGCCTCATGACTCGTATGACTCATACCTTAGCTCAACTCTTAAGTAACTGCAAAGTGTAAATGAGGCGCAAACACGTAAGAGCGAAAGAAATTCAGTGAATAAACGAGTTTAAAATAAACTTTTTGGATGTGCATGAATATTCTGTCCAGAAAAGTGCAGACATTCAAACGTAAAATCGTTATCTCACATCCGACATTTTGGCATCATCCTAAAAACTGATGGGTCTGAAGACTAGAGTGAAACATGATGATGAGTAATTTAAGCTTCATGTGATTTAATTTTTTTTTTTTTGCCAAAATAAATGTGGTAAAACAAGCTCAATGTCTCCTGTGTGCATCCCGACCACTCTCTGAACTTTGTCCCACAGTCCTCACCATTTCATCTCCCTTTTCTGACTTTTATCACGTGCCATCATCAGCTTCCACCATTATTGCCTTATGGTCACTTCTAACGTCTTTTCATCTTTGCCCTGTAGCATTGATTCTGAGCTGGATGGAAGCTAAGCTCTTCAAAATAAAGGAGTGGCTGTGATGTTCCCTGCCTATGATGTCAAGCAGTTACCTGAGTGGACATGAAGAAGAAAAAAAACCCTTTAGCATTTATTTCTTCATCCTCTTCTGTTTTAGTCACAGTTTTAGTGCTTCAGGCCTCATCTTAATGCAAACTTTATGTTGCTGTATATGTAGGAGGTGTTTTCATGGTGTTGTGTTTATGCCTGATTGTGCACAAGTCCATATGCTAAAAGGATGCAAGCATCTGAGTGGAAATATAGATGTTTATTTCATATACTTTCTCCTTTCAGCAATGACATCTGCCACCAACTGCAACATATAGCAACGGGGAAGATGAGATTTATCTTGTCTTCCTCGTTTTCTTAACTTCCCTCCATGTCTCCATTTCCCTTTCAAGTCAAGGGCAGCTCAGTGACACACCATTTGAAGGGCAGACTCTGTCTTGGTAAACATTCTTCCAACACTCTTGCAGACTCAAATTAATTCAATAACCCTGACAAATGTCCTTGCTGAGATACAACATATACTTTACTGTTTTTACGTACTTTCACATTTATAGACATACACAAGAGCCTAAACAGAACTTTGTCAGGATTCACACGCCCATACATACCTGTAGCTGAGATATCCCCAGTGACAGTACACAAGACAATTCATGTTGATTAAAAAAAGCACACGCAGAAGAGAAATGTGCACCTCCCATCATTGTATGAAAAATAACCAACTTTAAAATTTACTGCTGATAAGCCACTGAAATTCTTATTTTTAGATGACTTATCAGGAAATAGACATTAAAAGATGCTGCCTTGGCAGTTGTAATTATCTTTGTTAATCTTTCTGTCAAAAATTACCTTTGAGAAAGAAAAAAAGAGTTGTGCTTGTTTGCATATTTTCTTTTTTTCATATTTACTAAAAAGAGTTATCATTAGTCGTTCCATTTTAATGAGCAACATGGTGGGAGAGTCTTTTTTATAGAGATGATAATCAAAAGCCTTTAAACAAAGTCGTTATGGGTGTCTATCACAACTCAGCTTTCTCTAACCCACCAAACCAAACATACACATATTTAAAACAGGTCCCAGTCCCAGTTTGCTCCCACTTTGAATGGGAATAAGGGAACAAATTGGTTCAATGAAAAGATGTAAAACACTGCAGTAAACCCATTGCAGTTTAAAACCAGATCATCACAGACTTTCTAAATGGATTCAGAGTTCTGTTCTAAACTGTCACTGCTCCCAGCACAAGAACCTTCATGAGCCGAGTGTATCATTCCATGTTGCAAACCAAACGGTTTGCAAATTGAGGGTTAAAAAAGCTCCAAATGTTCAGAGGCAGGTGTCATTTTTAACAAAGGCCATCTGTCTGATAAATAGTCATCTTGAAAAGGCCACCAATAATAATCATGTAACAATATCTCATCCACCTGTTGACATTTTCAGTGTCACTGAGGGCTGTGGATCAGAACTAAAATTTAATTCAGACAAAAATCAGTCGGCAACCGGGCCTAGTTGAGAACCCTTTCACCTATAGGAATGTGTCATGATCTCCACTCTCTGTCACCTGCCACGCCTACTTATTCACTGCAATCACGCTCATGCACGTTGCCCGCTCCGTCCATGTCAAGTCTCTGTCAGATTTTAAACACGTTTTGCCAGTAGATGTCCAGCATTTATTCAAAGCCCACGCCTGACTTACTTGTCTTGACCTCACACCTGCTTCCTGGATTCTCCGCCTTGTCTGCCCCACGTCTGGTTAGTTCTGCCTTTCTGATTCTGGTAGCTACAACCTTTTTTTGTTTTGCCGATTGGGTTCTGGATTAAGGATTCCCCTTGGGATTTATTCTTGGACTGTGTCGGATCAACTCACTGCATTAAAGGGCTGCTTGCCCACCACTTTTGGTGGTGTCATTACCACCACTGACACCATACACATTCTGGAAGTTGGCTCTGCACCATGCCTCACCTGTCTGAGAAGGTCAGTGGCTGTCTCCTGCTTTTATGCACATTCTCTGAATAACAGTGTTGTCTCTGCAGACCTTTTGTAAATGGATCCAGACTCCCACCAGCAGCTTTAACATAATAATGATGTTAAAACATTCATGGTGTCTGGCTGAACTTTTGAATCCAAAACCTGGTTCTTGTCAGAATGTTGAATTAAACCTTAATCTTAGTTGTTTAATCAAACCATCTATCCCAATTCCCATTAGTTTTATTGATCTGGAGATTCTAACACAGAAACCAAATATCCTGGTTAGAACCAAATTCTGCTTAAAGAGAATAAATTATTCTTAGCCATGTTTTCACAATGTTCTAAAAGCTGCACTAACGGTTTCTGTATGAATGAATGAATGAATGCATTTTGAGCTGTATACATCTTGTAAAAAATAACAATAGCTGCCACTTCACATCCTACTAAAGAGCTGCTGCCTATAACACTTGAAAATTTCAAAGAAAACCATAAAAAAAAAAAAAACTTCAGGAGAAATGTTGGTTGAAAAGTGCTCACAAAACAGGCTAGAGTTGGGCTCAAACAAAAACAGCCCTGCATACGACGACACACAGGAAAAACAGTCACTGACAATCACTGAAAAGAGTCAGAACAATTTATTTAAACTCCAATTCGATAAATTCATGGGAAGGTTGAAGGACACAGAATCTTTGTGTTTGTGTGCACAAGTTAGTGAATCACTGAAATAAAAAAAGGTTTGGATGCATACAAGAAAAAGTCATTCTTCTCTTGCCTATTTGTAACTCTTTGCTATATGTTCCCAAGTTTTTAACATGTTGTGCTATTCAACACTTTTAGAGACAGTTCAACATTTTTAAACAATTCTTTCTTAAGTGGTTTGTGGGGTTGGAATATTGGGCAAAGTTCAGCTTGTTATATGTTTCACAAAATGGCGCTCCACTAACGTTGAAGAATTGTATTTGTCTTGGAGAGGTAGCTTGCTAACTCATAAAAAAATCTCTCCATAAAGCTAGAACTTTATATTATTCATATTTTAATTGATGCGTATAAAAATAACCCCAGGTCACTGTTGCCTTCATGCTTGCTCAGGATGAGAGTCTGTGATGAAATTAAACTCAAAGCAGTCTGCTCCTCATATAATTAATGTTCACTTACTTTTTGTGTATGACTGTTTCTGTTCAGTGCCCTGAGATGACTTCTGTTGTGACTTGGCACTATATAAATAAACTGAACTGAAATAAACGGAACTGAAAAACACATTTATATTAATAAATGTACAGAAAAAGAGGAGGGAAAACAGTCATTCAAAACTTTCTATTTTGTTTCAGTCTGTGTTCCAAAGTAATAAATCATTAAAAATTGTCCATCAAGTGGAATGTAAAAGCAGTGTTATTTCTGTCTAAGAACAGTCATCCCCACTTTTTTTTTTCCCTGAATCTTGACATCTTGAATAAAACATTTAATTGGAGTTGCCAAAGATCATCAGTTTAACATCTGCAGTGAGTTCTAAAGAGTGGCCTGTCAACACTTTGAGATAAGAAGTTGCAGCTTACAGTGAATCAGGATGGCCAAGTAAATCTAAGAAGAATTTAGGAAAATATAATAAATATTTACATAGATGACTAAGTGTCCAATTCGGATAATTCTCTGAAAATGAATGTCTTGCTAATAATTAAATAGGAAGAAAAAAAACTTGTTCTGGGCGTTATATAGTCTGTTAACTTCTCTATCAAGAAATGCAATCAATATATTTCAAGATCCTTGTTAACCCTGTACGCCAACACACTCAAACAGAGAGGAAAAAGGACAGATGTGTCATACAGTTAATGGACATGAGAGAAAATGCTTCATCTGAGAGAAGAAACCAAATGAAGATGTTTCTTTGTTCTTTTTTTAAATCCAATTACATAGGGTTTCATGACAGGTAATGACAGAAACCCTCCTTCTTCTCACCGGGAGCCACTCGGAGGTGAGAGATAGGGTTGAAAACTTCAAAGCAAGTCGGGATTTTAGAGTTCAGAGTTTCATCTCCTCTAGTCTTCTTGCAATTTGTAAATCTCTGTGTGTGTGTGTGTGCGTGCGTGCGTGCGTGCGTGCGTGCGTGCGTGCGTGCGTGCATGCGTGTGTAATTATTTCTGTGAATCTCTGCAGTAAGAGTAAGAAAGCATTGCAGGTATAGAATATGGTGTTTCCTGAGTTTCACTGAACTTTTTCTTTTACATTTTTTCTATATTTCCTGATTATTTGTATATTAGTCAATGCCGGTTTCACAATTAGACAAATTGATCAAGTTAAACAAATACAAAAACCTTACTGTTTTTGTATGAATATAATGTAACACTACGCATATTGAATGTAATAACCCATCGTCGGGGAGTGATGGCACAGAAGTCTGAGAAGGTGGGCCTGTGGTCGAAAAGTCGCCAGTTCAACTCCCCAAACCAACATTAGATGAAGTTAGACTCAAAGCAGCCTGCTCCTCAGACAAATAATGTTAACTTACTTTTAATGTATATGAATGTTTCTGTTCAGTGCCCTGAGATGACTTCTGTTGTGACTTGGCGCTATATAAATAAAGGGAACTGAATTGAATTGAAAATCAAAATGTGGGTGGAAAAAGTGAAACACCCACATCTTCCTTCACACTTGTTTGCCTCACAAGACCCCCACCAGTCGCTCCCAAACATGTCTCTTTTGAAAATGAGTCCCATAACTCAATGAAACTATATGTTTAAATAAAGGTTAAAACTATTTTTTAATCATTACATATCTAAAGATATGTACTCACTAGCAGCAGTTCTCCTCTAGAAGAAACAAAGAGCAGAAACCGTTGTATTTAGTATCTGTAATAATGTTTTTGTTTTGTGCAGTAATAAGCACATATAAATGATCTTTAGAACCATTGATCAGACCCCTTCATCACATTGTAGGAGCTATTGCTGGTAGATTTCTTCAGATGACCTTCTGACTTGGGGTCATTACCCAGCATTAATGTTTAGGGTCAGTACTTTGACTTGGTCATTCCAAAACATTAACTTTAATTTTCTTTCCTTTCCTTGGTTGAGTGACCTGTAACCTTAAGGTCACAGTTTTAAAGTATGATCCACTTTCAAAGGAAACTGGATCAGATATTCAGGCACTATTTTTATAAGAAATTGCTGGTATAAAGCAAGAATTTATTGGTCCATCAAAGATGACAAGCTCTTCTGGCTCAAACGGAGTAAAACCACCTCCATGTTTCACAGATGGGCTTTGGTGCTTATGAGGGATTGTTTTCCAAACATAATTTACTGGCGAAGGGTTTATGAATACATACATATTGTAATAGAGGATGTTAGATGATGTAGAGGATGAGTAATTTACTTTCATCCCACCTTCTTTGAATTCTCTATAATGATTATCCACTTATGAGTGAACGCCATTCTTTCCAGAGAGTTTCATAACTTTTTTAACCCAATCTTCACTTGTCTTTTTTGGTTGTGACATGGAGATTTTGCACAAACATGCATGTTACATTTTAATTTAGATCCTTAGTCCTCAAGATGGCTTGATAGTTCTATGTTTAGATGTCACCCTTTAATTAATTGCTACATAATACATATCACCAGCCTCTTGGATCTTTGATGATTATGTGGTTATAGACTGTCTTTCTTTGATTTTTGTTGTTTCATTTTCGGTGGCTGAAAAGTCCAATCCTGGAGCGGAAGGTGTGTTTGAAGACATTGCACTTGTACAAAGACTCAGCCCTGGTGGAGCCACAGTGTTCCTTCCTGCAAGCACGCTTTGCTTCATTATTATTATCATTATTATTATTATTATTATTAGTAGTAGTAGTAGTAGTAGTAGTAGTAGTAGTGGTAGTGGTAGTAGTACACTGGTGATAGTAGTGGTACGGTGG